>SKCR01021836.1:0-305922 GCA_019454045.1 Zanthoxylum bungeanum
GACATATTACTTACTTGAGAGGAATAATATTATATGAGAAATTAGCTTAGAGCCCGCGCGATGCACGATTTTATTTTAATTTTACATTTATAATTTGTGATTTTAGTATTTTTTTTCCTTTTATATCAGCTTACGAAAAATATTTTACAATCAATTTTTTAATGGGAGTTTCACAGTGATTATGACCTAAGTTTTTGAAAACCAATACTCATATCTAGCCAATTCATTCCAAGAACTATATCTTTATTGCAAATAATGTACACACACGCAGATAAAGACAGTTAAGTATTAATATTATAGTTTAAATAACATACAAAAATACATTTTTAAACTAAATTCGCAATCTATGTAATTAAAATTTCATAAACTTGATCAAAATATCACATCTATAACCATCACTGCATGTGAGCCACAACCTCAAAAGGAAGACAAACTTGCATAAGATAAAAACCAAAGCCAGATATTTTGTACAAATAATTCCTTCCACTAATAGTATCCGATAAAGTTCCTTTTACCAAAAAGTTTGACATGATCTCTGGATTACACATCAATCCTATCAAATGTTGACTCTGCAAACCAATTCAACAATAAAATATAAGATCTTGTGTATTATTCAATTAAACAAAGGAAAAAACACTTAATTTATAGATTCAGTTAAAGACTTGCAAAAATAAATAAATAAATAATCTTATAGGGTTATTTAGTAATTAATATGAAACAATGTATCATTAAATTCATTGAATTTCAAGTGTTAATAATAGTTAATTAATTAGAAATTATTATAAAGATCAATTTAATAATTGTATCATTAAATTCATTAAATTGATCATTATAATAATTAGTAATTAGTTTCAAAACTAGACTCTCGTAGTTGGTCCTATAATTAGACTCTGAGGAGATACTAAAATCAAACCCGTACGATAACTCTAGATCGCATTTGGAGTGTGTTTGGTCATATGTCATGCGTCTGATTTCTCCCAAAACAGTTCCCCATTTTGTTCGCATCATTTTAGAGAAATGATGGGAACGAATAAATTTGAAGTTGGGCCTCCAGTGGGCTTTCTGTTGCCATGGGCTTCTTCCTTATTTTATTCAGAACTCAAACGGTCGTATCACATAAATATAGATTTGACAGTCTTTGTCAACTCCATCGGTTTAAAGTTTCAAATTTCAAACTTTTGCACTCACTTCACTTGCGAAAATGTTTCCATCTAGCATTTTCTCTTCCAAATCCGAGCTCACAACCCTTCTGCTACCATGGCCTCTTAATCTTCTTCGATGGCACGATTCATCGCTTGAGGGAGGACACTGACGTTCCTCAGGACATCTACGTACAGCCCCTCCCTGAGAGCGTATCCCTAAGGGAAACTAACCCCACTGTTGTCCCTTACAATGGTGTTGTTCTAGGAGAGTATCACCTTCAGATTCTTCAGTTCCCCTTTCACCCTCCACTTCCGATTTCAAAGGCAAAACCTGACATTGCTGCGATGCAGACTTCATAACAGTCCTCTTCTGTTGCCCCTATTGCATTGCAAAAGTCTTATGCTGCTTCTTCTACATTAGTTATACTCCCTCTCGGTGCTACGTCACCTCCTGGTAGGGCTAGATCCAAGAGGAAGGATCTTCGCGTCGATTGGTATTCTTAATCCTGTTCGTCGCAGATCTCAAGTCTAGACATGAAAGAGAAGCGTCACCTCCAGCGTCGCCATAAGAAACAAAAGATTGAGACCAACTGGCACGCTCTTCAGAGGTTGATATCGGTATAAGCTCTATAACTGCTACATCCGGGTCAAGGTTTGTTGCTCCTACCGTTCATACTAGCCCAGTTTTAGTTTTACCTACACCTACGTCTCCTACCTCTGCCTCGAGGTCCCTTATTTTGGTCTTCGATTTACTCCTTTCTACTTCTGGATCTCATTTGGCCCATTTTATACTGCCTTCGATACAACATTCTTCAGGGCCTTCTACGAGCCTTGCACAGTAATCTTCTAAGTCGTCACCCATTGGTTCTTCCATTTTTGATATTGGGGAGTTCTAGAATTTTTCGGGCCCTGTGCGTTCCATCGTTGTCTCCACCTCAGCACAACAAGGTCTGTTCTCTTTGCTCCATGCTCCTATCCTCAGAAGCGGGATCCTATAATTCAGTGGGGTGAGTGCCATCTGTGCAGCCTAGTTGCTCCGGACATCAGAGACTCGTCTTTAGGAGGCACACAATAACTTGGTGAAGGCTTCAAAGGCGATGAAGTCTTTGAGGGTAGAGTTGGAGAGCGAGGCTAAGGCTCGCAAGAAGTATATGTCCACTCTGGCTGCCGCCCTGTCGAAGCTTGAGGAGAAGCTGGCTGAGAAAGAGATTGAAAATCAGGAGCTGTGTGCAGACTTGGCTACGACTGCGTGATAAAGAACAATTTCGTGCTGAAGTCTCAATGGTTCAAAAGGTTAGGTCCTCTAATCTGGAGTTTCTGGTTTCACTATGTTTCTAGCTATCTTTGGTTTCTTATGTGTTGTCTTCTAACAGGACCTAGAGGTGTCTCAGAGGTAGCGAAGTAAGTTCCTCTAGAGGCATTTTGCTCTGACCATGGAGGTTTCCAAGTTGAATGAGCAGTTGCAGGGTGTTGACATTCGTCGCCAGGATGAGCTTGAGCTCATACTCTCTCAATCCCACGCTCGGTACAACGTCAACAACCATTTAAATAATGCTAAGTATTATCGCTTTGGTTAGGAGGATCGCGTTAAGGATTCTACAGACAGAGCTTACCATGGGGCTCTTGATTAGTGCGACAAAGCTGTGAGAGTTGTGGATATCAGAACTACGATCTAGACCACTATATCCAGTATCAGGGCCTCAAGATCAACTTTTTAGATGACTTGAGGGATGAGGCTAAGGAAAGTCAGAGTTTCCATGATGTTGCGGAGGTTGTGGAATCTTCGAGTGCTGCCATGTATTTTCAAGACCTCTCTCTGGCCCATTCAAGGGTTGCTTCTCCTCAAGGTGCTTCTGCCTTGGCTCCCTAGGAGGTCCGTCTTGTTCCTATAATGATTCTGGCTCCTCATGTTCCTCTAGGTCTGCCAACATCTGAAGTGGATCTGCTAGCCTCTGATGTAAGGTCTCCTTCGGCCATTTTACCAATTGTTGTACCATCTTCAGATGGCGCATTCGCTTCTTCAATAAGACCTACTTCTACCTAAAATATTACAAAAAATTGATGTATTATAAATGTACATGGCCTTAAGGCCTTCACGTTTTTTATATGTCATGTACTGTTTTTTGTATAAATAAAATAAGTATTTTCTTTTCAGGTTCTTCTGTCTTTTATTTATCTTTGAATTAAAACCAGTTCCTGGCATCAGATATTTGAGGAGGTTGGCACACACTCTAGTGATCCATCCTAAGCATGTTCGGTTAGAGGAGTAAAACCCTTTCAGGCATAAGTTCATCATCAGTAGCATAGTGCTAAAGTATATGGACGGATAGGCCGTCAGCCTCATTAGACTGGTGGATTAGGCCATCCTCATATCGAAGGAAGGGGTGAGTGCTGGGGGGAAAATACCGAGAAAGCCCAATCCATTTTGTTCTAGCGTCGGCTACGAACGTTGGTACCTCATGACATGTAAGTTTCAAACCTACTAAGTCTATTGTGGCTACCTCATTCCGTACAGATTGCTACGCGGAGAAATTACTCCCTTCCGAGTTTGCACAGAAGTTCCTAAACCCATCAGAGCCTCTCATTGTCATGTACCGCTCTAGGGAGTCTAGTTGGTACTTTTAGTTTGAGCAGAGCCTCGGTGAGAGTGGTAAGAGTTGGTACTCCTAGTGTTATTAGGATTATACTGCAGAGGCTAGGAATCATCAGAGTAGGCATCGTTCCGCCACTACTTTCTGGCTAAGGAAGGCACGCGACATCGTTAAAAAAATCTCTAAGGAGAGGCTGCATAGCCAGTTTCCTTTAAAATGTATAAAAGTGTAGCGTATCAGATTCACCGAAGGTAGAGATGACTCGTCCCTCTCTCTTGTATCTACTTGGACATCACTTATGTCTGGCTTACCTTCTTTCTAAACCAGAGCATCCGGTCGAACATGACCTAAAAATCCTACATCTAACCGGACATAATAAAGCTTTCAATGAACAAGCAGATTGTTAGTTACTGAAGTTAAGGAACCCGATTATGTTCGGCCAGACATATAATTCAAATCTAATATCCGACTGTACATGTATCAAGCTGTCAATAATTATGTACATCTTCAGTTACTGGAATCACGGCCATGACTTTGTCTGGCCGGATGTATATCTCAAAATGTATATCCAGTCGGATATGTCTCGAGTTGTAACTGACGCAATAAATTGACAATTACTAGAGAATGGGAAGGGATTTTGTCCCCTCATTCCATTCTCAACCCCTCTCATTTTCTATAAAAATGAGGGTTCCACCTTCTAAAGAGGGATTTTTTGGGGGAGAAAAAGGCTGAAAAGGAGAAATAAAACCCAAGCAATAAAAAGTGCAAGCCCATCATTCCTCGGAGTTCCCTTGAACATGGTACGAATCCAACATCAACCCAATGATCAGAAATGTCATTCAGAGCTACCAAACAACATAAAGGTACGACATGAGGGTACCTTTTAATATTTCTGCATATTTGAGATTCTGTTTTTGACACAGTCTCTCTGATCGGATGTATACTACGTCCGGCCAAACATGCACACACATTCGGCCAAAGATAGATACATCGGCTGTGTTCACTATTTTCTGTAGTTACTGCATGATTAGATATTTTTGATGTCACGCTCGTCACTGTTAATTTATGCATGTTTACTTGTTTTATTTTTTTGTTTTAACTGATTAATATGCATGTGTTTATTTTACTGGCCAAGATATAGTTGATATGCATGATTAGTTGTTGCGCTTTATTGCTTTATACATGTTCTACTTACTGTATGATTTTTGAAATAAGTCCGGCCGGACTTGTCATATGTTCGGTCAGACATATTTTATATATGGTCACGTGACTCTTGGTATATAGGATGGAAACTTGGGCGTAAGTTTCATAGCCGATTTCGAATGAACGATGCAATGCCATGTACCACTATGGATAGTCGTTTCATTATAAATATATCCAAAATGCTTGTCCACTATATCAGTATTTGTATATGCATGTTTCTGTGTTTCTGGACTACACAATACATCTAGCCATACTTCTAGTAAGTCTGACCGGACATGAAGATTGAATTCTATATCCGGTCGACCTTAGGCCATGTCCGGCTAGGCCTCTCCGAGACAAGGCCCACATAATACATGCTTTAATCTATTTTAGCTTATTTGATTTTCATTGTAATTGTTTATTTGTAAACTTAAACTTTATTTACTGTATTTTACCTTTTTATGTTTGTGTCATGTATGTTATTTAAATTGTTATTGCATGTGATTGCATTATAAGATGTGAGGATACATCCTTTAAAAGAAAACATTATACTAGCATCAGTAAGGGATCATTCCGAACCCAAATGGGTTTAGGTCGGACCTTGCGAGGAGTGTAGAGTGGACTTACATCATTCTCGATTGTGAAGTAATCGGTAGCCATCAAAACAAAGTGATTCCCTCCTTTTACCACCGGCAGTTTCCCAATGATGTCCAAACCCCAACGTGCGTGTAGACATCATATTTTTACACATTGTCCGATGATGAGCCTCCTTATAAAAACACACCATAAAATTTAGGAAAGTTGTACGATTTAATGTTGGAAGGGAAAAGAACCCCAAAAACCCAAAAGCTAGAGTTCTGGCTGGATGTCATATATGTCCAGCCGGGTATACACAACCATGTCCAGCCGAACATTCTACAAGTCTGGTCGGATATGCGTCATGTTTCTAATATTACAGGAAAAACACAATCGTTTTCCTTCTTAATTAAATCCCATAAAACAACCATTTCCTTCTTAAAAATAACTTTCATAATTGTCTTTTGCTAAAATAAGAGTTTCCTGACTTTCCCTAAAAACCACAATCATCTATAAAAATGGAGTAAACACACACAACACAATGATCTTTGAGAGAGAAGAGGGGGGGGGGGGGGGGGGACGGACTTGAGAAGACTAAGATTTTTGGAATAGCTCAATCTTTTGAACGTAAAAAGAGATCCAAAAACACATAACTTGTTTCCCAACTCCAATAAGAGATCCAACAATTAACATAGACTTTTAGAGGTGTTTTTGGAGCCAACTTACACTTGAGGTAAGACCCGAGGGCCCTAACTAAGGAGATACTGAGATCAGACCCTGGCGATAGCTCTCCTCTTTGGAGTGTGTTTGGCCATGTGTCATGCTCCTGATTTCTCCCCAAACAGAGACTAAATGGAAATAAAAACCACTCACAAATATTAATATTTTATTATTAAAATTATTTTTAACTATAAAATACCAATTTTAATCTCCATTTATCCCTTTTTAATTTTCCAATCATTTTTCATATTATATTTGTCAAATTTATTCAATTATAAAATTTGCTTTGGCAGACGACGTGTCAACATATTAGTGATTCAAAAGCGTTCGGTATTGGGACCCACGAGTCGACCCGAAACGAAATGGCAGGTAATCAGGTATTAAATGCAAGGCCCGTCAAGAACCAGCGTAAGCAAAAGCAAACCAAAACATGCTCACTCTCTCAGCCCAATCACTTCCTTCACTCTCCCTCTCTCTCCACCCCCGCCACGTCAGCTTCTTCCCCCGCGTCACTACCCCAACAGCAACCAAGCCCCACCACTTCTTACGCCGGCCTCTTTTATCCGCTGATTCTCAGAGTACTTTCGTCGAACACTTGGCGGGCGAGAAAGATTCTTCCCAAGAAGAGAAATGGGACTTCTTTAAAATCAGTGATAATGAAAGTGGGTTAGTTGATATTGATGTTGGGAAGGCGGGGAGTGAAATGAGGCACTTGGGTACGTCGGTTGTGGAAGTGAAAGAGCTGGAGGAGCTGCCTGAGCAGTGGCGGAGGTCTAAAATTGCTTGGCTTTGTAAAGAATTGCCGTCACATAAGGCGGGGACGCTTGTTAGGATTTTGAATGCGCAGAAGAAGTGGTTGAGGCAGGAGGATGCTACGTATTTGGCTGTGCATTGTGTGCGGATTCGCGAGAATGAGACTGGGTTCAGGGTATAATTGGTTTCTTGTTTATGGTATTATTGTTTCACTTGCGCTTAGCCACTATTCCATTATTTGTTCTAAATTACTTGCCAGTCCTTGAATATCTATGAATGTTGGTGAAGGCAATTTTTTTATTAGATGTTATAAGCTAGCTGATATTATGTTTATGCTCAGTGCTGATAAGTGAAAAATAGCAATTGGATTTGCAATTTGTTATTCAGTGAAGTAGTTTTATAAATTTGTTTGCCTTTGCGGATTGGTTTTTGGTGTTATAGCATGCTGGGTTGGATAATTAGATTTTTATTCTGGTTGGACTTTTGCATTACTATACTTCAGTAATTTGCAGGAGTTCACGGTAGTTTAGAACTGAAAAAGGCAATTCACATGGTAAATGCTGGATTTGGATGCAGATTGGTGTTAAGTGTTGTTTTATATCACCAGATATCCGCAGTCCGGTTTGAAACATTTGTCATTCGTACTAATATTTATTATTGAAACATTGAAATCATGCCTAATACTTTGTTTCCCACTAGTTCACCATATTGTTTATGTCTATCCATGGAATTATGGTGTATTGTTTGTTGTTTTGCGTTATGGTTATGTATGAACTCAAGGAATTGAAGTTGACAACAAGCTGTGGATTTTTCTATTTAAGCCGAAGTTTTGTCATTGAAAAATCATGTGTTACATGTTTCAGGTATACAGATGGATGATGAAGCAACATTGGTATCGATTTGATTTTGCTCTTGCTACCAAGTTGGCGGATTACATGGGTAAGGAGCGAAAGTTTGCCAAATGTCGGGAGATATTTGATGACATAATTAATCAGGGACGTGTGCCTAGTGAATCTACTTTTCATATTTTGATCGTTGCATATCTCAGTGCACCAGTTCAAGGTTGCTTGGATGAAGCATGTAGTATTTACAATCGTATGATTCAACTCGGAGGTTATCAGCCCCGTCTTAGTTTGCATAATTCTCTTTTTAGAGCACTGGTAAGCAAACCCGGAGGTTCGTCCAAATATTACCTTAAGCAAGGTGAGTTTATTTTTCACAATTTGTTGACGTCCGGACTGGAGATACAAAAGGATATCTATAGTGGTTTAATTTGGCTACATAGCTATCAAGACAACATTGATAAAGAAAGGATAGCATCATTAAGGAAAGAGATGCAACAAGCAGGAATTAAAGAGGGCAAAGAAGTGCTTTTGTCTATCTTGAGAGTTTGCGGGAAGGAGGGGGATGTGGAGGAAGCAGAAAGAACTTGGAACAGACTACTCAAATCTGATAGTGGCATCCCCACTCCAGCTTTTGTTTATAAAATGGAAGCTTATGCCAAGATGGGAGAATTTATGAAATCTTTGGATATATTTAGGGAGATGCAGGACCGTTTGGGTTCTGCTAGTGTTCCAGCATATCATAAGATCATTGAGTTGTTGTGTAAAGCTGAGGACATGGAACTTGCAGAATCCCTAATGAAAGAATTTGTAGAGAGTGGTATGAAGCCACTTATGCCTTCTTACATTGATCTGACAAATATGTACCTCAATTTGGGCATGCATGACAGATTGCACTTGGCTTTCTCTGAGTGTCTTGAGAGATGTCGACCCAATCGTACTATTTACGGCATATATTTGGAATCTTTGAAAAATGTTGGTAATTTTGAGAAAGCTGAGGAGATCTTTAGCCAAATGCTTAATGATGAGACAATTGGTGTTAACACTAGATCGTGCAACACCATTTTAAGTGCATACCTCTCTTCTGGAGAATATCTGAAGGCAGAAAAGATATATGATTTTATGTTGCAGAAGAAATACGATGTTGAGCCCCCATTGATGGGAAAGATTGATTATGTCATGAGCTTAACCAGGAAAAAGATTATGAAACCAGTGAGCTTGAAGTTAAGTCCGGAGCAACGAGAGAATTTAATAGGTTTGCTGTTAGGTGGTCTCTGTATTGAATCAGATGAAAAGAGGAAGAGGCACATGATTCTGTTTGAATTCAACGAGAATTCTAGAATGCATTCAGTTTTGAGGAGACATTTATATGACCAATACCATGTGTGGTTACATCCTTCTTTTAAGCTGAGTGATGGTAGGGATGATATACCATGCAAGTTTTTTACCATCTCGCACCCTTATTTTGGTTTCTATGCAGACCAGTTTTGGCCAAAAGGCCGGCTCGTGATTCCGAAGCTTATTCATCGATGGCTGTCACCCCGAGTTATGGCATACTGGTTTATGTATGGGGGACATAGAACATCAGTAGGGGATATTGTATTAAAGATAAAAGGGAGCATTGATGGTGTTTCAAAGGTTGTAAAAACATTAAAAGCAAAATCTATTGATTGCAGAGTAAAGAAGAAGGGCAAAGTGTTTTGGATAGGTTTTCTGGGAAGCAATTCTACGTTGTTCTGGAAACTGATAGAACCCTATGTTATGGACGAATTGAAAGAAGATTATCTTAAAGAAGGTGGAGAGAATAGAACAGTAGAAACTCGAAATATCAACTTTGATAGTGGATCTGACTCTGATGAAAAAGCTTCTGATCACAGTGACAATGATTGATGACCGTTTGTAGCAATTTTATCCTATCTACAATTTTTGGCAATTGTTTGATTGAGTACTTCCCTTTGTGGAGATTAGTTCATAGGCTTCTAAGCTCCAGATCCACTGATTTCACGAGATTCAGGTACGACTTATCCAATACACCTTGGCCAGGATCTGCATTTGTACATTTGAAACATCTTGCAGAAGTTACATATTATGTAATCAAAATTATGCATTACATGTGTTAAATAATGGCATCCTTGTATTAATTGCGAGGCTTCAATTTCTATGCTTGTTGAGTGCTTTATCCTCAAAGAAGATTGTTAATTGCGTGTTGCCTTAGATTGGTTTAGAAATTCACCTGAGAAAAAAAATTGCTAATATTAGGAAACAAAATCATGGGTGCTAATAAGAAATGGGCAATTTTGCTCAAGTTAGCATTTTCATTGTAGTATGGTTTTGTGTATGCATGTAAACTGTCTAACAATGGAAAGATTAATCCTAGAGTTAGTATAGTTTTAGCCATGAACTTGGCTTTGTATACCATAACATCCCATTTCTTTCTTTCTAGTCCGCGTATGCATGATTAGTATACGGAGACGAGAGGTGTTGGCCATTTATGATATACTTTGTGCGATCCAATTGTTGGGCTTTAACTATTTGTCAGAACTTGAGATAACCGCAGCTTCAAAGTGGGCTGACAATTTTCTCCCTTTTAGGTTGAGTATGAGAAATAGTCTCTCTGCTTGTAGGGGTAAGACTGTGTACATCTGTTCTTCCCATATCCCGCAATGGCGGGAGCCTTTGGATACTGGGCCATTTTTTTTTTTTTTTTTAACCAATGCATGAAGTAATGAACTTCTATTTCTTACAGTTGAAAATTGAAAGGATGTGAAATCCTCCAAGTGGGAGATTGAGATCCTAACAAGTTCTCTCCAGAGGGTGTCTTCTCTGAAACACTTTGTACCTCTGACTTCTTGTATAAATTATCCTTTGAATGCATGTCTCATGAATTTAACAGAATCAACCGTATGTCTAAAGTCTCAGAATGGAGTTTTTGAATTATTTTTTTTTTTTATCAAGATTAATTTGTTTTCTTCTATTCTTGTTTTTTCTCCTTCTGTGACATTTTTAACATAATACATTTGAATTAGGGAACAGTAAAAGATTTTCTAATGGAAAATACATGCAACTCCCGTTTTATTTTTCAAAAATAAGCGAAATCATCCTTCAAATTTTAAAATCCGTTAAAACATTGTGATGTTAAAATATTACTGGCCGAATCACACTTTCTTATAAAAAAACCTCCTGATGTTAAAATATTAGTGGCCAAATCACACTTTCCAAGGGCCATTCTGTCTTGAAATATTTGTTGAAAGGTGGTTGGACTAAATAAAATAATACATAATTATCCTTAAAAATAGGGAAATTAGCTAAATTATGCGCACACACAAAAAAGTAGGATATTTTTCCCAATCAGTTATAGCTAAATTTTTATATATATTTTAGCCAACAATCCAATAAAAAGACCAAATTACCCTCTTGACATGTAAGTACTATCATAACTTGAAAAAATTGCGTAAAAAACAAAATTTTCATTTTCTCATTCATAAAGTACTCCTCTCATCAAAACTTTAAAAAAACAAATGTTGAGGTATGCTTGCATTTTCCACTAATTATTTCTGTTTTTATTAATCGTGACATAATAATGAAGAATTATTAGTTTTGTAGGGTTGGATTTAAGCCTGGTTAGATTTGGTGTTGAAAGTGATAAACATACTGTATAAGAGCGATAGACATCGTCACACTGTGCGATAAGTGTGCAACGGAGTCTGTCTCTCAGTGCGATGAGATCTGTCTCACATGCGACAGCCTGTGTCACAGTGCGATGGCTTGTATCACATAGAGCTGTCACAGTGTCGCATAGTGCGATGAATGTTGTCGCACTGTGTGAGGACAGCCGCAACCATTGTCACACAGAGCGATGCACAAGGTTGCACAGAACTATTGACACGGTCACTTTGTGCGACGAATTGTGTCACATCGTGTGATGGTTGTGCGACAGCAATCACACTAAGTCTTTGTGATTGCATTGTAATACTTTAAACAATTATTATTTTCCAGGTATAATGGACAATAATATAGTTGTGATTAAGATGGTATATTATGGTTCATGGGAGAGAACAACTAATAATCTTAGAATGAAATATGTAAATAAGAAAAAGAAACTATTTTTTTCTTCGAAAAGATACTACATATAAAGATTTTATTGAACAAGTTTATCAGTCTATTCAGAAAAGTCCAGATGATTTTGACATCTCGGTCAAGACATATTTGCCGGTAAATTTAAATAGTCATGGACTTCCTGAACTTGTTGAAATAGTCGATGATGAAATAGTTAGGATTGTTATATATTTGAACTCTGGTTCGAGGACAACTCATGGATATACTGGTATTTTTATGACAACGACTCCTAAAGTATTGACTGAACATCTTCTAACTTCTATAAGCCAACCTTTTGCATATGAACCAATATCTCAAGAACATGATCTTCATTCCATAAACGTTCATAATGTATCTGTGACTTACAAATTGAGCATAATGTATCTATGATATACTTACAAGCATATCGAGCTATGGAAGTTGCCAAAATTTTTATACAAGGAAGCCCAGAAGATTCGTATTCATTACTACCACAATACTCTTATGTTTTGAGAAGCAAATACCCAGGTTCTGTTTATCAGATGGTGGAATATGCAAAAAATAGATTTATGTACTACTTTTTGGCTATTAGATCTTGTGTGAGGGGTTTTTTTACAGTTTATAAGAACGGTAATTTTTGTGGACAAGTCTCATCTGAAGGGAAAATATAAAGAAATGATATTAGTTGCAACATGTTTAGATAGAAATAATCACATTTTTACTATTGTTTTAGGGTTGTGGAGTCCAAAAAAGATGCATCTTGGGAATGGTTCAAGAGTAAATTGTACGAAGTTATTGGGGAAATATTAGAGTTGGTAATCATTTCTAATTGATGCAAGTCCATTCAGAAGGCTGTTACAAGGTATTTCCTACTATAACACACGAGATTTGTTTTTACAGTGTGCCAGGTAATATTAAGAAAAATTTCAAGATATCCGCTGTAGAATGTGGTAAATTTAGGTCAGCATTTATAATAGTTGTGAAATTATATGATTCGGTTGTGTTTAATGAGCATTTGCGTGGGTTATAGGTAATGCACGCGGGTACATCTAAATAATTAGAAGATGATGTTGGTGTCTTGAATTGGAGTCGGGCTCATTTTGATGGTAGGAGATATAGTATACTCACCACTAATATTACATAGAGTTGTAATTCTATGATGAAAGAAGCACGTAAATTACCGATTACTCATGTAGTTGAATTCCTTAGACATACAATGCATAAATGGTTTTATGAGAGGAATAATGTAGCAGAAGTGATGGCAACTGAATTGACAACATGAGCCCAAAATATTATTGATGATAGGAGAAAGAAAGTTGATGGAGTGCCTATATTTATTATATCTGACCATGAATTCCAAGTTTCTGGTGGACAAATGAAAGAAAGAATTGTCGACTCAAGGAAAAATGAGCATAGTTGTAAATTCTTCGGCTAGTTTGTTACCATGCCATTGCCGCATATAGGGGTGGGCATCGGATCGGATCAAATCAGATCCGATCCGATTCGGTCTGATTTGATCAGACCGAATCGGATCAGATCTGATAATTTGATCCGATCGAATGTAGTGGTAGCCGTTTGACGGATTTCGGATCGGATCGGATAAAATCCGATCCGATCGATTTTTTTTTAATATGCAAACGACGTCGTTTTGGAGTATATTAAACGACGTCGTTTTGCATAATATACCTAAGTTCATTAGGTCATATTGACTTCAGTTTCTTCGGTCTTCACTCTTCAGTTTTCTTTTGTCCGTCTTCAGTCTCCTGTCTCCCTGTGCTGAGTTTACTCTTTACTCTTTAGTTTGCTTCTGTAGTCTTCAGTCTCCCTCTGCAAAACGACGTCTTCACTCTTCAGTTTACTGCCTCCGCCGGCGCCGAGAAAGTAAGTTCCCTTCTTCAGTTCTTCTTCTTTTTCAAAATTAGGGATAGTTCTTTTCTTCAGTTCTTCTTCTTTTTCAAAATTAGGGGTTTCCATTTAGTTAATTAATTTTGTTCAAAATATTGAAAAAATTTGAAAGCGTTTACTGTCAAATGACTGAAATTGTTTGCCCTTTGCCAATTTGATCGTCATTCAAGCACTTGCTGATTTCCATTTAATTAATTAATTTTGTTCAAAATATTGTGTAAATTTAGCACTTGTTTGCTTTTTACAATGACTGTCGTTTTGCATGACTCAAATTGTATGTGTTGTCCATGTTGTGTGTTTGAATTATCTGGGTAAAGAATCTATATGTTTGATTTTTAGTTGTTGAGAATCTGAGATAGCATGGACATGGTTGGAAGTTTCTCTTACTGGGTAGGAATTAAACGCTAAACAGTATCAAGTTAAATGCAACTTAGTTTCCTATATTTTTTTTAAGTGTGGCCCTGTGGGTCCTGTGGGAGCTGTGTATGCCTGTACATATAAGAAATTTCAACTTTTTGGATTTTGATTCTTGACAAGTTGTTTGGTACTTACCTTAATTGAATTTTAATGGACTAATTTATTGGTACAAGAAATTTGGTTGTTTGGTAGGATTTCTTAAACTCAGTTCATGGTTTATGTGTGGCATTTGAAAAAAATTCTCTATGGTTATTTAAACAGAATCAAACAGAATTCTATATGGTTCTTTAAAAAAAACAGAATTCTATATGTTTTTTTGTTCAAATCGTTAGACAAATATGAAATCAGAAATAGCAACTTGTTAAAATGATTAAACATATATATATTATACATGCCTAATTTATTGTCATTGTAGATGAGTGGGTTTGAAAGCTCACCCAACAGTAGTGGGTCGGAATCAGATTCTATTGAGGTACAATTAACAGAAACAAGGAAACAGAAAAGAAAATATCGATCAAAGTCAAACTCTGAGAGACCGCCATTGTCAAAAAAACATGATTCATCGCCATCAATCACATCAGTAGCAACTAAAATAAGAAATAGAAGATCTGAAGTGTGGAAAGTTTTCCGCATGTGTGAAGATAATCCGGATAGGGCTGTCTGTATATATTGTCAGAAGACTTATGCTTGTAGTTCGAAAGATCGGTCGACAACCAACTTGAAGAGGCATATGGAGACCTGCAAATCATATTTGGCTTATTGTGAAACACAAGGTGTTTTGATCGGGGTTGGTGAAGAGGGAGGCACAAGTGGAAATCTCTCCGTGAGAGACGGTCATTTCAATCAAGCAGCGTGTCGGAAAGCAGCTGTGAAGATGATCATTGTTGACGAGCTACCATTTAGTTTTATAGAGAAAGAGGGTTTTCGACATTTTTGTAGTGTTGCCGTCCCTCGTTTTGATGTCCCATCTCGTAGGACTATAACTAGAGATATCCTATAGTTGTTTGCTGATGAAAAAGTTATGTTGAAGAGTATTTTGTCTGCGGGTAATCAGAGAGTTAGTTTGACCACCGACATATGGACGTCAATTCAAAACATTAATTACATGGTTATCACTGGCCATTTTATAGACAATGATTGGCAATTGCATCGGTGAATCCTTAGCTTCTGTCCAATTAACAATCACAAAGGAGACACTATCGGAAGGTTAATAGAGTCTTGTTTACAACACTGGGGTATTGAAAGAATTTTTACTATAACTGTGGATAACGCCAGTGCCAATGCCGTAGCCATCCAACAGTTGGTGAGGAAGATGAGGACGTGGATGGGAGATGCATTGGTGCTTAATGGAGATCTTGTGCATATGCGGTGTTGTGCTCACATATTAAACTTAGTTGTGTCTGATGGTCTGAAAGAAATGGATGACATCATTATAGCAATTCGAAATGCTGTTAAGTATGTGAGATCTTCTCCATCAAGATTGGAAGCATTTAAATCGGTGGTAGCACGTGAGAGGATTAAGAGCAAAGGCAGTGTCATCTTAGATGTTCCTACTAGGTGGAATTCCACCTACTTAATGTTGAATGCTGCATTAGACTTCCAGAAGGCCTTTGATCGAATGATTGATGATGATGGTCATTATGCTTCATATTTTAGAGATGATGAAAATGAGAGCAAAAGGATTGGGCCTCCTACATATATGGATTGGGAGAAAGCTCAATACTTTACTGATTTTTTTAGAGATTTTTTATGATGCAACGAATATGTTCAGTGCCTCATCCACTGTCACATCTTGTTTCACCTACAATGAGATTTGCAAGATTCATACTAGCTTGAAAAACCTGGCACGTAATGAACATCCTCTTTTGCATGAAATGACCATATCTATGAAGATGAAGTTTGATAAATATTGGGAGACCACTGCCAAAATCAATAAATTATTGATTGTGAGTACTGTTCTTGATCCACGACGTAAGATGACATTTGCCTCTGTTTGCTTTAGTATACTTTTTGATAATGATGATGTTAAGATAGAGGAAATGAGAAAGTCTACTAGAGATTTATTGAAAAAATTATACGATATGTATAATGATTGGTATGGCACAAATGGGTTGTTTGTTGACGGTGATGGATCAAGGGCTGGGGGTGCAACTGATGTTGGTGGAGATGGGTCTAGTGCTAGTATGACACAATCTCAGTCATTTATTAGACAGCGAGCACAAGATAGAATGCGTAAGCACAATACAAACGTGCAACCTGATGATCCATTTGAAGTTTTTCAGAATAGTCATGTCATTAATCAAGAGGATAGTACTGAGGTTGAAATGTATTTGATGGAACCCTATGAGACTAGTCGTGACCCTAGCTTTAGTGTTCTGATGTGGTGGAAAACAAATACTGGTAAGTATCCAATTTTGGCTAGGATTGCTCGTGACATTTTTGCAATGCTGATATCGACTGTGGCATCTGAATCGGCATTTAGTACGGGTGGTCGTGTTCTTGATAGTTTTCGTAGTTCATTAACTCCCGTTATGGTCGAGGCTCTAATATGCACTCAAAATTGGATACGGAATAGGCTTACAATTGACAAAACCAATGAAGTAGAAGCCATGCTATTGGAGGCAGAGTACTATGAAAAGCTTGAGGAAGGTATAAAAATTATTAATTAGTTTTTTAATTGTTATAGTGAATACCATAAAATACAAACTTACTAACTTATAATATATATTATTTTTTTTGTATTTTATTTGAAGAATATCACAAGTTACAATCTGAATCACAATCACTGGATCATGTTGTTGGCACCAAAGTTTGAGTCCAATTAGCTTGAAGGTACAATTTTGACAAAGTTCTATTTTGTAATTACTAATTTCCTTCCAGTAAGTAAACTTTGAATGGATCTTGGTTTTTGATATATAATTTGAGTTTATTTTCTGAATTGGATGAACTTACTTCAACAAGTTGAATTAAGCATTGTTTGAGTTCATCAAAGGACAAACCAGTTGCAAGCCACATATTTTTGGATCATTGCCTGCACACTTGGAACAACTTATTAGTCACAGTGTTGATAGTGACTTTACTTTTATATGGATGCTTCTGCTTAGGAATGGATGCTTCTGCTTAGTATAAATTTCAATTATGCAAGTAAATTGGATGCTTTTGCTTAGGAATGAGATATCGACAATTTACATAATACAAATGTCTAAATTTGTAGAACTTCATAAACTTTATCCCTCTTTACAACTAAACTGATTCCGGCTTTTGTTGTTGGCTGTATAATTAAACTCACTCTTATAGAAAGAAATTAAGAAACCTTATCAAAATATATTACAGAAATTAGGAAATGCATTGTAATTTAGAATTAATTTATATGGGAGTCAAACCACAAATGGCTTGTCTCAGAGTTCCATTGGCATGCTATATCATCTGCTACTTTATGTGCATATATCGAAACTCCCAACAAACCTTGCCTTGTAAAACCAACACTGTAGACTCCATTCTTGCCTTTCCAATTGTTGGGTAATGAGTTTTCAGTGTTATCATTATTTTGGTTGAATAAGCTTGATTCATGTATTGAAAATGATCACTAAACAAACTTTGCTTATCATACCTTGAGCCATGATTTTGCATTACTTCTGTAACCAGTTGCTAGAATTACTGAATCGAATTCAACTTGTTGCTAAACCAGTTGCCAATTTGATCCCAACTTTCTGATTTTTTCTTCTTCTTTACAGGTTTGTCCTTTTGCAGATTCCGTTCTCAATTGGGTGTGATTCTGAATTGGTTTTGAAGCTTTGTTTGATTGAAGTTTTCTTTGACTTTGATCTTTGGAAATATACTATTATACTTAATGGCGTTTATGGGGTTTAAAGTGTTGACTTTCATTTCAAAATGGCGCCCTTTTGGTTGAAATCAATGTTTGACTTTATGTGATCTTGTATCTTATGTACTGTATTTTACTGAGGCTGCTTTCGGTTGATTAAAAAATAGAACTGGTTGCTTTATTAGTTTATTTCATGTATCAAAGTTTTGGGTCTTCAACTGAGAAATTTGTTTATTAGGGTTTTAGAATGTTATAGAACATTTTGAGTTGAATCAATGCTTATGTCATTCGCACATGTTGTAATGATTTTCACCCATTTGAGGTATGTATCCTTGTGAGTTGATCTTGTTATTGTCTGGTTGTCGGGTCGTCACATAAGCATTTCAATTTTCCTCTATACATTCTGTGAAAACTATTGGGTTGAAAGGATGGTCATCTAATCTCTTGTAAAGTATTTTCTTCCATTATACTTGGTCCACTTGGAATTGTATCAAATTTCGGATCATTATCAAATTTCGGATATTTTACCGAATTCGGCTCATTATCAAATTTCGGATATTTTTCTGAATTCCGATCATTATCAAATTTCGGATATTATTCCAAATTCGAACCACTTATCGAATCAAACTGATCCGATCCGAAATTATTCAGATCGGATTGGTTCAATCTGATTCGATCCGATAATAATCGGATCGAATCGGATCGAGTTTGATTCGTTATTCGAATCCAATCGGATCAAATTTAAGTGAGTTTATCGGATCGGATCAGATTCGGATTTGATCCGATCCGATCCGAATCCGATAATGCCCAGGCCTAGCCGCATACCAAGTCCGACGTATAAATTATGATGCCATTTGTTCTGATTTTTACAAAAATGAGGCATTGGTTACAACATATTCACATTCTATTTATCCAATTGGAGAATCAGTTAATTGAGAAATTTCATAGGATATCTGCACAAGAAAAGTAATGCCACTGAAATACATTCATATATTAGGTCATCATAAAACACAGTGAATACCTTCTACAAATGAGGAAGTGGAAATCCAACACTGTATAAGTTGCAATGAACATGGTCACAAACGAAGGAATTGTATCAATCCCAATGTTTCTTCACATAATAATATTTAGGCGGTTTTATTTATTTGTAAGAAACATTCGAATAATATTGTTGCTAAATGTTCTCATCTTACAAAATGTTGCTTTGAATAAAAAGATTGTGGATTTCCATAATATTGTTGCTAAATTACTTTGGCGGAGAAAATTTTTAATATGTTAATTAGATCCAAAGATGTGCTTTTAAAAGAGAAAGAATAGGATATAGGTCTTACATAAAAATAAAATTTTTAAGAAATTGTTTTGTAAAGGCATATAATTCTCATGCACATGTTACTTTTAATGAAAATTTCACATGTAATGCATGCAATAAGAAAGGACACAAAATATTTGAGTGCATGAACAAAAATAAGAATGTAAATGCATGGGTTCCCAAAGAAACCAAAATTAACCAACATAGATTTAAGCAAGTTTGGGTACCAAAATGCACTTAAATAATTTTATAAAAAAAGATTTGGGAATGGTTCTTAATGAGAAATGTGAAATGATCCCAAAGACTCAATAAAAATGAGGAAAAAACTCAACAAGAAGAAGATTAAAATTCTACCTAAAAATGAATGAATTTGATGATCAGTGGATTTATCACTTTGTGACAACAGTAATAGATAAAATCCATGTTTACGAAAACATTGGCACTGTTTCCTCCAATTTATATATGTATGCTTATTTCAATTGATATGAATTAGAATTGAGTGTGAAGCATATTAGTGATTAGGCAATCTGAATTTAAATTGATCAATTGGTATCATCTTATACTTAATCATATTACCAATCTCATTTAATATCAATTAATATCACATATGAATTATTGGTTTATATGATATATTTGATCCTTCTGAATGTTTAGTATTGAATATGTCTTGCCATTGAGTATTATTGGTTGAAAATGAAATGCATGGATATTGGATTAACTTAAGTGATTTTGATGATCCTTACATGAATTTTTACATTATATGGCAATAAGGGAAAAATGTATGAAAATGCTATGCGTGCATGCTTATAACCTTTTTGATATGTTTTATGCACATATATTGTTTAGTATCTCTTAGAACTAAATTTTTTACTTCTTTATCCTTTTTTATAATGTCAAAGGGGGAGAAATCATAGGAATGAGATTAAAAACTTGTATACCCCCACCCTTGTATTAAAGGGGAGAAAATTTATACTAATGTGTTTGTCTAAGATGTTATAGAGCTGTATTGAAGACAATCACACATTGAGGGGGAATAAAATCATCAATAATTTTGGACTCTCAAAACTTCACAAGTTTTAAAGGTTGTCATCATCAAAAAAGGGGGATTGTTAGTGACATATTCTCAAGATGGATTTTGATGATGCAACACTAGAAGTTTTTGACGCGCATTAGCGGATATTACAAAAAGATGTCGAAGTACATTGGTGATTAAGAGCCATAGATGTGAAGATTCAAGCGACAAATGAATAATATCCTGTATAACTTAGCTTAGGGCTCTCTTTGTAAAGTGAGTTGTTAATTTAAGCCTCTAAGCTCATAGGACATATGTACATTCATATAGATGCATTAGGGTCGTGTGCAAAATGATTTTTACTTTAAAATCCTGACATTTTGGCTATGAGACCAGCATACTAGTCCCCACACTGGCATACCAGTGTCTCTACTCTATTCTAAGCAGTTTTGCATCGGCTCTAGAAACCGGGCTACTCCATCCGGTAACCTGTTAGCGACATAGTCGCATGATGGATTTTGATGACATCAACACTTGAAGTCTTCGACACGCAATAACAAGACATTACAAAAAGATGTCAAAACACAATGGTGGTGAAGAGCAATGAATGTGAAGACTAGCGGCATAACGAATAACATATTCCTTAGTCTTAATTTAGGGCTCTAAATGTAATGTGAAATATTTACTTAAGTATCTAAGCTTATATGACACATGCACATTCATATAGATGCATTAGGGTCATGTGCAAAATGTATTAAACCTTCATTTCCTACATTTCTGCACAGAGACTAGCAGACCGATCTCATACCGGTCACCATACCAGTGGACCCACTCTATTTGCAAGCTCCGTGGAACCGGCACACATCATACCGGTGTCATACCGATCACCATACCGATCCACCTCTATTTTACATAGCCACTAGAATCGGCATAACACATACCAGTCTATATGTGGATTGCATACTTACTAGAACTGATACGGGCCATACCGGCCATCATACCGGTGTCTATACCGATTACGTTATTTGATATACATAATTAATAGAATCGGTGAGGACCATACTGGTTACCATATCGGTCCCAACAGATATATTCAAATGGTAATATAGCTGTTGATAGCCGTTGATGAGCCATACCGGCATACCAGTGTCTTGAGACCGGCATACCGATTTCAGACAGGCAAGTTGGGGCAGTTTTCATTTTACTATATATTGAACCCCAATTTCATTTTTGAAAATATCTTGAACCTTCATATATTTTATTCTAAAGCAAAAACATAGATTTTACAAACCTTCATATTCATACACTCTCATACATCAAGCTCACACATTACGCCTTCACATACATTGGTAGTGAGCGTAGAACACTTGGGTAAGCAACTCACATTTAGAATCTTCATTATCTTTGTGAGTACCCTAGTGATAATCTTAAATTTTTTATCAAACACTTGAGGTTATGAAATCTATTTGTTAGTCGGTATACTCAGTAAGGTAAATTGTAAATGTTAGTGAGTGACCCTATTGTTGAAACTCATTGTAGAGGTTTTTGAGTGAGTCTATATTTAAAACTAATTGTAAGAGGTTTGGAGTGAACCTATTATGTAAAACTCTTGGTTGCGGGTGAGCCACATAAAACTCGTTAATAGTGGAAATCTTTAAGCATGACTTGAGGGAATGGAGTAGGCATTGTTGGCCGAACCACTATAAATCACGATGTTATTTTCTTTATCCCTAACTCTTTACTTATTGCATGCTTTAATTTATATATATGCTTATTACTTTGAAACTTGCATATAAGTGATATATTGAAATAGAGAAAATTGACCTAAGCTAAATTGATAAAACTAGATAAAATCGGCAGAGATTTTAAATTCCATATTATTATACAATAACCCAATTAACCCCCCTTTTGGGAATATAGAGTTTGGTTATTGTAATGCTTGTAGGTAATTTCAATTGATATCAGAGCGAGGTTTTCTCAACAAAGACTTAACCGTCTGAGAATCGATCATGGCTTCTACAAGCAACTTATCAAATCTTGCTTAGGGATTTTCAACCACTAGACCTCCCTTCTATAATAATACTGATTATAATTATTGGAAGATAAAGATGTTAAACTACCTTCTAGTCATTGATGTGCAATCCTTCAAGGTGGTTACACAAGGTACAAAATGCCAATGAAGAGGGGTAGTAATGGCTTAGAGATTCCAAAGCCAAATTTAGAATGGAACGATGAGGATTTCAAGATAGCCTCACAAAATACTAAGGCACTCAACCAACTTCTTTGGTTATTGATCAGAGTCAAATTAACAAGCTTCCGGAGTATGGAAATGTATATGATTTATGGAAGTTTTTGGAAATGGTCAATGAAGACACAAGCCAAGTGAATGAGTCAAAAATCAACTAATTCATGTGTGAGTTAGATAGCTTTAAAATGGAAGCCAATGAAGAAATTGATCACATGATTTTGAGGTTTACAATCATTATAAACCATCTAGGTGCTCTAGAGAAAATCATTGGACCAAGCGATCAAGTGAAGAAAATTCTTAAATCACTTCCTAAGAGTATAGAAGCTATACTTCTTCCATCAAAGAAGCAAACTACATGAACACTTTGAAGTTAGATGATTTGGTCTGAAAATTTCTAGAATATGAGATGGAGATCAAAATGGATAAAAAAAGAAGAAGATGTGAAAAGAATAAGAAAGAATCTAGCCTTGAAAGCAAATAACCATTAAATTCAAGAAGTTCCTCAAATTTGAAAAACTTAAAGGAAAATCAAAATTGAATGAGAAGAGATAAGAGAGAAGAGAGAAGAAAAATGGTCACGGAAGCACAAGAAAATAATTTGCTATGAATGTGAAAAATCGGGTCATATAGCTATGTTAGGGTTGGTGCTCAGAGTGTCAATCCGAATCGTATTTATGTTCGATTTATAAATACGAGCAATTCTATTTTCTATAATATTACTTATTTAATGGTAGTAGCTCTTTTCTTTTATACACATATTCGATCTAATTACGATTGTATATTCAATTACGATTAGATCGAAACTAAATCTGGTTTAGTGATACGTGTATATTAGACAAAGACCCTAGGATTTACAATGTAGTGCGCAGTTACAACGTAGCTTGTAATTGACATTGGGAAACGCACTATAAGATGTATATCCTTAAATAAAGTTCCTGGTCAAGATTTACTAACACGGTTCGGTTAGTAAAATCCGCTGAGACCAGTACATGTCGTATATCGTGACTTGGTCCGATGGTTTATCCCAATGAACCATGAGTCTCGGGAGACTCGTATAGACATGTAGGTATTTATTTGATAAACATTGAACGACTCACTGAAGATTTCCTAATACATGGTACACCAACTTCAATAGGAATCTTCTCGAGTTGAGCGAGCATAGTGATCCTTTGACTTGATATACCAATGTGGGATATATGAGTTATCCTCCACACTTTGATGGCAGTCACGTCACCGATCTATTCATGATCAGACCTCTGCCTGTTCGTTGGGTGTGGACTGATGCTCATGATATCTTGTGCGTATCAAGAGAGGATCTGTCAGTCCTGTATACAAGGCATATGCATCATACATGTGTTTATGATCTAGTAAATCCATGGCCGTGGTATAACTTCAGAAATCAGTTTCGAGTCTTATTTAGAGATTGTAAATTGAAAGTCGACTATATTATACCGAATGGATTTGACGTTCTTATCTATATCCTAGGTATAATATCGATAGCCTGTAACAGTGGGATTATACGTATGCAATGACCTCAGCTTACATAGTTTAGCGAGATTATATGTGGTCGTCATAATCCATGAGTGGATGGATTATGGACACGAAATTAGATTTCATGACGGATAAACCTAAACTTAGAGAGTCCCACATTATGAAGTGTACTCGTTGAGCACTTGGGCAACTCGATATGAATAATACAGATTATTCATAATACTTCATCGGATTAAGTGAGTTAATTCGAATCGTTTAATCGGTTAAACGATAACACATGCATTAGGGGATTTTGGTCAATCGTAATTATTGTGTATTTATATATGATACATAATTTGATTAGATACATATTAATTAATTGTCAAATGAGATTTTGACACATGCCATGATTTGATTAGATACACATTAATTAATTGTCAAATGAGGTTTTGACACATGCCATTAATATATGTATTTGTTATTTAATGTAAATAAAAATACATATATAATAATAATTATATTAATTGATTATTTATATGTGAATAATTAATTGATAAACCTTTTCATAATTGTTATGAAATATGTTTAATTATTATTGGTGACACATGACATGATTTAATTAAGCTTTGTGTGTGAAAATTTGATTTGCTATTATAAAGTTTGATTTATTTAATATGATTAAAATGAAAAATGACCAAATTGCCCTTATTTACTATGCCAAAGTCGGTCATGAGGAAATAAAAGGAGTTGATTTTCTTTTCTTCTTTAACCCATCCTCCATGGCCGAACCACCTTCCTAAAGAAGCTCTAAGATTGGTTTGATGAAATCATGAAGAAAATGAAAGGAAATTCAAGGAAAAAATTTAGGAAACAAAAGATTAAAGGTAATCCACTTTAACCCTAAGCTTCGAAATTTAGTTTCTTATTTCTTGATGATCTAGAAATGTTGTAGGGTTATTTTAATTCTGAAAAATTGGGGCTTTTGGTTGTGGATGATGAACTGGAAGTGTTGATGCATGTGTGAAGTAGTTTTGGTTGATATTATTGTAATATTAGTCCAATTTGTTCATTTGATGACATGTTGCCATTATAGAGTGTTATGAACACTCTTGTAATGCCTATAATTGTTCTTGGGTGCTTCATGTGTGGTGACTTTGGTTGGTGTTTTGTTTAATTTGATTAATCTTGAAAAATTGGATTTAAAGCATGAAAATTGATATTTTCTGTTTCTGGATCAGATCTGGAAAAATTCTAATTTTGGTGATGAAAATGATGTCTTATGAATGTATTGGATGTGTTTTGGGTATTGGAACAATTTCTGGAAATTATTTCGGAGTTGAAATAAGCGAAAACGGTGAAAAACGGTGTTACCGGGTGACTTTTGAGCCAACCGGGTGAGGGCTGTCCAAACAGTGAATTTGTCATTTTTCGGGCAGCCCATGAACTGTTCTAACACTATTGGGGCTAACCTGGGTAGTCTCCATAAGTGTTGGGTGGTCGGTTCGGTCAAAAACACGTTTTGCGTCATTTTACGAAAAAAACGTTTTTTCATAAAAGTTTTGCGAAGTTTCTACCTTATTTATGTCGTTATTTGATATCAAATAAATATGTTTAGGTGAAATATGAATAAATTATTCATATTATATATTGAATAATTTGTTCGGTAATTTGAAAAAAGTTTTAAATTTACGATTTCGCCCGAACCGCGCTTCCTCTGCGCCCTTCGCCCGAAACCCCAATAAAAATGGTATCAGAGCAGGTCTGATGCTCCATCCATTACATTAGTCATGCTTGATATATGATATGTAATCCAATTTTAATATTTTCATATGCTTGTAATCTATACGTTTCTTGACTTTTCGGTTCTACGCTAATGAAAACGTAATGGAAGCTTAATGGTTAAATTGAATTATATTTTCTATGGAGGAATTGAGTTGTTTAGAAAATGATTTAGATTAAAATTCTACATTATATGTGGAGTGATGCTTCCTTGAGGAATATCCCCGCTTAAAATAAGGTTGTAAAGTAATGTGTATTGGATACATGCCAAAGTTGTAAACTCAAGCTAATAATAGATAAATTCAAGTGAAAGTGGAAATCCTGAACGTGCCAAAGTTGTCAGGACTACATCGATAGCTTGAGTTTGTCATTGGCAAGTGAAGCCTTGATACGCCTCCTTATGAATGTACCAAAGCTATCATAACAAGAAACGGTCAAGACCAAAATCAGGAGTCACTGGTGAGTGATTGACAATGAGTTGTCTACCTAATGAATATACGTAGGCGGGATCATGCTAGAGATGTGAGTCGAAATATATTCATAGGATCTTACTCTCACTATGGAATTCGATTTAATTATTGAATTCATGTTCTCCGTTGGGGATTACGGCATTACGTAAAGTAGTGGGAGACACTGCTGGGTTAAAAATCCATAACTAAAACAATGTGTAATTTTATGGAAATTGCTGCTTTTGTTTTCCTTTATTCTATATTGTTTATAGAATTTTACTTCTAATCCACTGCATATCATATTACTTGAATATATTTTATGACTTTACTTATGGTTGCGTATTTCTAGAATATGTTCTAGAATGACAGTAGACTTAGATATTGTTAGAATAGTTCAAACCATCAAGAATTGTTGTTCCGATTTTTTTGAAAAATCAAGATGGTTAGTCACTTAGTTTCTAAGTCACGATAGGTAATCTAAATAGATATTTGCTTTAGGATATAATTATCTAGAAATAATAGTTTCTTGTGCAGTAAGAGATGACATGAACTAGTTCATGTCTCGAGATTCTTGACTGGCATTAGGAAAACCCCATTAGTATTTGTTTATTTTATAATAACTTTTCTTAGCTTTAGTGACTTTTATAAGTCACGTGTCTGACACATATTGCTAATTAATTATTTACAATTATTGTGAATAATTGAAGGCAAATTATAAAGCTAAAGAAATGAGATACATATAGTTGTGTATAGAGAATATCGATTCTCATAATACAACAACTATAAGTATTGGATACTAGATCTTCCATCTAGTTATTTAAAATAATGTTTAATAATTGTTTTGATATTTGATATCAGAACTTGTGACTATTGGATAGTTACTTGTTCTATATAGACAGTTGTTACATATTTTAAAATGACTAGTAGTGTCATTAATGAAAAGATAAACATTAAGAAAATGTTCGGTTAACTAAATAACTTAGAAAAGTGCTTTATGAGATTTATCACATAAGCATTAGATGCTTATTCCGTATGGTAAAGGATGGTCTGATACTGTAGACACTTGCATTTTTTGCATGAAAGCCCAATGATGAGCCTCGTATGGAGGCACTACCCGCTAAGTTGCGGAAGTCGCGGGAAACGGACGTTGGAAGGGAAAAATTAAAAAAAATAAATACATCAATAAATTTAACTCGCTAATTGGCCTCGGTTAATCCCTGTTTTAAAATATTAAGCCTCGGCCCAAAACCCCATCACCCATCCAAAGCCCATTTCTCCCAAGCCCAATCCAAAAATAATTAAAACATTTAAAACACATGTCACAAATTAAATCAAATCCAATTAAATTAAATCAAATTCAATTAAAATCAAAATAATCCCCTTCCTAATTAAATCAAATCTCATTCCTAATTTAATTAAATCACTCACCAAATTAAAGAAATTCCCCCACCAAAAATATAAATATTCTTTCCTTAAATAAATTAATTAAATACTCATATAATCACTTGATTTGTTTCCCTTTTAAAATTCATGCACAACCCTAACCCTAGCTAGGATACCATTATAAAAAGAAACCAAAAACCAAACCCTAGGATCCTCTCAGCTCTCACTAACGGCAAACACCAAAACAAAACTAAAACCCTAATCGATCTCCCCTCATGCACATCCTCTCTCTCACGGCATTCACAAAGAGAACAAAAACCCTAAACACTCAAAACACTCGGCCACAAATAACAAAACACACAAAACATAAACCCTTAAGCCACAAACTGCCCTCCACCACGTAACACACTCACAACCACAAGCCACTCACTCACGACATTCACACTCAGCCCACAGACCTAGACACACACACACGTCCCTTATAAAGCCAACACCTTCACGTCACCAGCACATTGCCCACTCATTCACACACACACCACTCATGGCCACCTAAACCCACTCGCACGTTCAATATCACCAAGCTCTCGGCTTCAACGCAAACACATCCACAAACCCTAAACATATTCACGGCAACTCCAATCTCCTTCAAAGCTTCACATAGCAATCAAATAGTTCACCAAACCGATAAGACATTGAGTAAAACACAGCCCCAAACAAGCCAGAAAACTGCCCCAGATCGACACCAAAACAGCCCTCCACTAAGCCAAAAATAGTGAATAATTACCCCGAAACCAGTCCCAAAATAATACCACAAGACTGCAGAAAAAACAGTGAAGAAAACGAAGAAAATGGCAGTGAAAACAGCGGAGCAGGGAAGGAAAATCTTGAACCAGAAAATCAAAAAAATAACGGAGTATTAACCCTTCCGGCGATGACATAACGCACTTCCGAGGAGCATCTTAAAAGGTAAGACATGAGGGCCCCCTTTTTATTATTTATCTTTTCAGTTATTCTTTGTCGATCATTCGCATGCATTGTTGTGTTTTACGTATGGTTTCATTTGTATTGGGTTGATGATTGAGTGCTATCCCTTGCGGTATATCGGATGGAAACCCAGACGTAAATTTTGAATCCGAATCCGAATGGACGGTAGTGCGGTCTGTACTTGGGATACAACTCCACGTACCACTTAAGGAACTTTCAAGCACGTGTTTCATTTTGGTATTTGTTTTCGTGTTTGTTGTTCTGCTATTTATTTTCTATGTGTTGTTTCTTTCTTTATGTATTGTTAATCTAATGCGCATGGGCTAACTAGGGTGGATTAAAGGTCCTCTATTCGAGGGAAATGCTTCAAGGGCACCTTTACCATGATGTTTTACCACGCCGGACGAAGTACACTCGATTGAATGTGAAATGTGTTTAATCGGGCATACAAGGTCCTATATTATTTATTTGTTTATTCATGCATTGATAATTTAGTGCGCATGGGCTAACTAGGGTGGATTAAAGGTCATCTATTCAAGGGAAATGCCTAAAGGCTACCTTTACCATGATGTTTTGCCGCGTCGGACGAGGTACACTTGATTGAATGTGAAATATGTTCAATCGGGCATACAAGGTCCCATATTATTGCTTTATTTATCATCTATGCATTGTTACTTGATGCGCATGGGCTAATTATGTTGGTTTAAAGGTCCTCTATTTGAGGGAGAAAAAGTCTAAAAGGATACCTTTACCATGATATTTTGCCGCGCCTTTTATTATTCCGTTATTTATTTTTCATATATTATCTCTTTGTCTATTCATGCATTGTGATCTAGTGCGCATGGGCTAACTAGGGTGGATTAAAGGTCCTCCATTCGAGAGAAATGCCTAAAGGCTACCGTTACCACGATATTTTGCCGCGTCGGACGAGGTACACTCGATTGAATGTGAAATATGTTCAATCGGGCATACGAGGTCCTACATTATGTATTTGTTTATCCATTCATGTGTTTGTGTCATTTCAGATGCCATTTTGGTAATCTCGTTTGAACGTGTTTCCGAACACTATACGAACACGGACATTCTATTTCATTTACGTTCGAATGCGTTTCAGAACGCTACTCGAACGCATATGTATTATGTTTTACCATGCATCTGGTCTTATCATGTTTGAACGTGTTTCCAAAGGCTATACGAACGCGGACATTCTGTTTCATTTACGTTCGAACGCGTTTCAGAATGCTACTCGAACGCGCATGTATTCTATTTTATCATGCATCAGGCCTTGTCCCATTCGAACGCGTTTCCGAACGCTATACGAACGCGAACATTCTATTTACCATTCGAGCGTGTTTTCAAATGCTACACGAACACACATACAATGCACAGACTTCTTTTCATCACATCTCATGCATGTTTGCTTCTTTGGTCATTTCTTTTGCACTACATGATTAATCATATCATTTCATTATTTACGTTAGACAATTATCATTTATTTATATTTCCGCATTTATCTGCTTAATGTGTTCATGAGATTGTGTGTTTGCCTTTATTTCACTTACTTCTATGCATGCAAACTTAGATATAGGTTGTATGCAAACTTAGATATAGGTTACTCTTGCATGTGTATGTTGTGTAGACTTGGTTATATTATTGCGCGAATCTGTTCATTACAAGTGGCATAAGAAATGGACCATTCCGAACCCAATGTTTTGAGGTCTTCCCTTGCGAGGGGTGAGTGCGGCCTTAAATCATTTCCTTGTTCACAATGGGTGGCGACTCCATTTTATTTCTTCGGTTTAGTCCACCGCGGGCTACTCCGTACTCCCGACCGGGCCGCGAGCCCGGGACAGTGTCGTCCACTTCTGTGTCCTACAGTCTGGCGACTCCACTGGGGATAGAGAATCAGCCCCAAAATAATGTCTTGTAATGTTTGTGATTTGTGCTTTAGTTAACCGTGTCTACCGTAGGTTGAAAGGGGTTTAATTAAAGGCATTATTAAAGCTAGGTAATGGTTTGGTGTCTTCCTTCATTCACTACCTTTCTATAGCTGAAGGGAAAAGATGTGAATACACCTAGATAATCATTTACCTGAAGCTTACCGTGATGGACTAATTTGGAGGACCTATTGTCTATTCCTGTCACCAAGGCGATAAGAGCCTAAGAGGCTTGGGTATTTAAGAGAGTCCGCTCCACCCTCATTCTGGGGAATCTTCAATAAGAAATCCATTTGACAGTCAGTCATGTATCATCACTCGTTGGCACGTACCTTAGCATATAAAAAAGGTACGCTCGCTTGGTCGCTCGAACCCTTGAGTGGGGAGACCTAGTTGTGGGCAATCTATCGCCAGCGAGAGCCTTTGTATACACCCACATAAACCCACATATGAACCATAGTTGTATGACCAATAGAAGCCATCCCTTTATGCTTGTGTTTGGGACCATCATCATTTGGATTCAGTTGGACTTCTTGTCATGAAATGTGAACTTGTTGGGCCATTTAAACTGGGACGAGTTTGTGTCTTATGACAATTGGGCCAAAAGTTTCTAAAATGCCGATGGGCCACTTTATGTTTGGGCCCCCTAAAATTTGAAGTTGTTTAACCATGTTATTGCAAAAGTGTAAACCTGTTGGGCCTTTTGCAACTGGGACAAGTTTGCACCTCGCAATAATATGATTGAATGTTTTAAAATGATAATCGGCCAACTTGTATGAAAACCTTGATGGGCTTAGAAAATCCAAACATGATCCAAGTATGCCATAAGCATGAGTCCGATATCCGCACTGGCTTTCATCCAGAAAGGATACACCTTGTTATGACATATTTGTATGCTTTTGGATGCTTCCAAGTTTATCCCCATGACCACGGTCGCCGAAAGCCCAATTCATCATTTCTAGACAATGGCATGATCCCATAATCGGCTTAGTCCATGTTGTAAATGGGCGGTCTTTATCTTTACCGATGGAAAGGGACAGAAGCAGCCAAGGTTCACCCTGTAGCATAGGAGAGAACGATTTTGTGTACCCCACATTGGTACATAAAATAAGCCATACCTAGGACATAAATTGACTTGCCACGAGTGTGGGAGAAATAAGGTCGGAAGGATATATTCTGTGTTGATAACCACATGTATCTTATATATCTCATGCATCGTACGCATACACGCATCATGCTAACTAAAAGTTTTAAAAGCCATAATAGATATCCATTGGGTTGGAGAAAAAAGAAGACTTATAAAAAAACAGTTAGCAAACATGAGTGAGTTAGATAATGAGGTTTCCCGTTTGGACCGATTAGAGACCAACCTCACTAAGATTATTGAGCAGTTGCAAGCTTTAGCCACCGCCGTGGCCAGTCTGGCAGTGCCCCGTACATGGGGAGTAGAAAATAATGAGAATGTCAGGCGTGAGGAGCCTCCGAATGGGGTAAGTGATGAGATCCCTATTTTCGATGATGACATGGCAGAGTATACCATGGGGAAGGTAGCCGGGTCTCAAGCAGAATTATAGAAACTCAGGGATCAGGTAGAGTCAGTTACCCGTAAGCTGAATGGTAAACATAAGGATTTACTAGACTACGATGTGATGAATTTCGAAGAGCAGCTGCATTCGCAGTTCAAGATGCCCGACATAGCCAAGTTCAACGGGAACGGGGATCCCAGGGTCCATCTCCGACAATATTTTTCTGTGATAAGTTTAGTAGGTCTGTCAAAGTGTCAGGTTCAGAAGATGTTCGAGATGTCACTAAAGGGGGCGCCCGTGGTATGGTATCACGGCCTAGAGAGAAAGGTCAAAGATGATTGGAGGGCATTAGCAGAAGCCTTTCTGAATCAGTATTTCACAGACTGGGAGATTGACTTGTCGATCCGTGAATTTGAGAATACCAAACAGAAGCCGGAGGAGAGCTTCAAGGATTATGTAGATCGCTGGAGAAGCCAGCTTCTGAAAATGCAGACTTGGCCTTCGGAGAAGGACCATATCAAGATGATCATTAAGGGCACCAAGCCATCTATTTATAACAAGCTGAGGAGGATGACCTCTATGATTGGTGATTTTCGACAGTTGAGGGAGAATGTTATGGATATTGAGGAGGAAGAAGCTGAGAACAGAAAGTTCTATGTCCATAATAAAAGGACTATTGGGGGGCCTTCAGGGACCATGCCCGCTACCACTGAGGTCACTGCCATAAAAAAACAGGCGGTTTTCCAACCTTGGTAAGTCTCTTTCAAAGGTGTTTGAAAAGCTGAAGATGCAAAGACTCATAGAACCCTTAGAGCCTAAACCACTTCCAAACCATGTGCCACCCAACCTTGACCTAAGCCTGTATTGTCACTTCCATCAGAGGAAAGGCCACGAAACTGACAATTGTACCCGCCTTAGGCATGAGATTCAAAACCTCATTGACGCCCATAAAATACCCGATCCAGAAAAAGAACAACCCAATACACACATAAACCCTCTACCCAACTACCACTATGTTCCACCACCCACCTACATGATTAGCTCCGGCCTACCAGAAAGTCTTGTCCTCCAAACCATCGACTACCGAGCCTTATACATGGAGATATGGGGTAGCATCAGTGAAGATGAAATGAGGCAGGGGATGGATTCCCGGAAAAATTTCTCGATCAGTAATAAAGAGAAGAATGAATAGAAAGAGGAACTGCTGCAGTCGGAGAATCTAATGCTCAAGAAACCGAGAAGACAAGGTTGCAGATGACGAAGACATTTATTTTGAATCCAGCATTTATTAGTCACAAAGACATTGTTTTGCTTACTTGTTCGAACCTTTTCGATTTGCGTTATAACATGCGTGACATCAGCATATTTGATATTAATTCGACAAATATGTCTAATCTTGGTACATGTGAAAACCCCGAGGGAACTTCAATTGCAAGTAAGAAGCAGAATATAATTGACAGAAAAAATTGTAGGCGAGCCCGGGGGCGACTAAAGGCATTAATAGGCGAAAGGCGCCAAAGAAACACAATGAAGGCCTAACCCATCGGAATATGGAATTCATCCATGCATACATGCATACACATCATATACATGCAATTCATGTTTTTGTGTTCGCAGGTTTTGAAGAAAAAAAGGAAAAAGCGGCAAATATGAACAACTCATTAACGGTTCAAAAATGAGCCATCTCAATTCAGGAACGGTTCAAAAATGAACCATCACAACTCAGGAACGGTTCAAAAATGAACCATCTCAATACAGTAACGGTTCGGAAATGACCCACCTCACATCAGTAACGGTTCAGAAATGAACCACCGAATATCTGTAACGGTTCAGAAATGAGCCACCTCACATCAGTAACGGTTCAGAAATGAGCCACCTCACATCAGTAACGGTTCGAAAATGAGCCACCTCACATCAGTAACGATTCGGAAATGAACAAGCTATCAAGTAACGGTTCGGAAATGGACCACCTCACATCAGTAACGGTTCGGAAATGAACCACAATCTCAACTCAGTAACGGTTCGGAAATGGACCACCATCACATCAGTAATGGTTCGAAAATGAACCACCTCACATCAGTAATGGTTCGGAAATGAACCATCATCTCACATCAGTAACGGTTCTGAAATGAACCATCATCTTACATCAACTTAGTTCGAAGCACCTCGCAAAGCAGCAGGTAAGCACGACAACCGACAACCCAAGTAAGTAAAAAAATGCATGCATGACTTTGATAGGATTGTCACTGTCACACACTGCACAAGTCCCATCAAAGTGGGGGGGACTGTAGACACTTGTATTTTTTGCATGAAAGCCCAATGATGAGCCTCGTATGGAGGCACTACCCGATAAGTTGCGGAAGTCGATGGAAACGGACATCGGAAGAGAAAAATTAAAAAAATAAATACATCGATAAATTTAACTCGCTAATTGGCCTCGGGTTTGCTCGATTAATCCTTTTTTTTAAATATTAAGCCTCGGCCCAAAACCCCATCACCCATCCAAAGCCCATTTCGCCCAAGCCCAATCCAAAAATAATTAAAACATTTAAAACACATGTCACAAATTAAATTAAATCAAATCCAATTAAATTAAATCAAATCCAATTAAAATCAAAATAATCCCATTCCTAATTAAATCAAATCCACTTCCTAATTAAATTAAATCACTCACCAAATTAAAGAAATTCCCCCACCAAAAATATGAATATTCTTTCCTTAAATAAATAAATTAAATACACACATAATCACTTGATTTGTTTCCCTTTTAAAATTCATGCACAACCCTAACCCTAGGATACCATTATAAAAAGAAACCAAAAACCAAACCCTAGGATCCTCTCAGCTCTCACTCACGGCAAACACAAAAACAAAACTAAAACCCTAATCGATCTTCCCTCACGCACATCCTCTCTCTCACGGCATTCACAAAGAGAACAAAAACCCTAAACACTCAAAACACTCGGCAACAAATAACAAAATACACAAAACATAAACCCTTAAGCCACAAACTGCCCTCCACCACGTAACACACTCACAACCACAAGCCACTCACTCACGACATTCACACTCAGTCCACAGACCTAGACACACACACACACATCCCTTACAAAGCCAACACCTTCACGCCACCATCACATTGCCCACTCATTCACGCACACACCACTCATGGCCACCTAAACCCACTCGCACGTTCAATATCACCAAGCTCTCGGCTTCAACGCAAACACATCCACAAACCCTAAACATATTCACGACAACTCCACTCTCCTTCAAAGCTTCGCACAGCAATAAAATAGTCCACCAAACCGACAAGACAGTGAGTAAAACAGCCCCAAACCAGTCCAAAGATCATCCCCAAAATCAGCCAGAAAACTGCCCCAGATCGACACTAAAACAGCCATCTACTAAGCCCAAAACAGTGAATAAATTACCCTGAAACCAGTCTCAAAATAATACCACAAGACTGCAGTAAAAAACAGAAAAAATAGTGAAGAAAACAGAGAAAACAGCAGTGAAAATATCGGAGCAGTGAAGGAAAATCTTGAACCAGAAAACCAGAAAAATAACGGAGTATTAACCCTTCCGGCGACGATGTAACGCACTTCCGAGGAGCATTTTAAAAGGTAAGACCTGAGGGCCCTCCCTTTTTATTATTTATCTTTTCAGTTATTCTTTGTCGATCATTCGCATGCATCGTTGTGTTTTATGTATGGTTTCATTTGTATTAGGTTGATGATTGAGTGTTATCCCTTGCGGTATATCAGATGGAAACCCATACGTAAATTTCATAGCCGAATCTGAATGGACGGTAGTGCGGTCTGTACTTGGGATACAAATCCACGTACCGCTTGAGGAACTTTCAAACACGTGTTTCATTTTGGTATTTAATTTCGTGTTTATTATTCCGCTATTTATTTTCTATGTGTTGTTTATTTCTTTATGTATTGTTAATCTAATGCGCATGGGCTAACTAGGGTGGATTAAAGGTCCTCTATTCGAGGGAAATGCTTTAAGGCTACCTTTACCATGATGTTTTTCCACGCCGGACGAAGTACACTCGATTGAATGTGAAATGGGTTTAATCGGGCATACAAGGTCCTATATTATTTATTTGTTTATTCATGCATTGATAATTTAGTGCGCATGGGCTAACTAGGGTGGATTAAAGGTCATCTATTCGAGGGAAATGCCTAAAGGCTACCTTTACCACGATGTTTTGCCACACCGGACGAGGTACACTTGATTGAATGTGAAATATGTTCAATCGGGCATACAAGGTCCCATATTATTGCTTTATTTATCTTCTATGCATTGTTAATTGATGCGCATGGGCTAATTATGTTGGTTTATATGTCCTCTATTTGAGGGAGAAAAAGTCTAAAAGGATACCTTTACCACGATATTTTTCCGCGCCTTTTATTATTCCGTTATTTATTTTTCATATATTATCTCTTTGTCTATTCATGCATTGTGATCTAGTGCGCATGGGCTAACTAGGGTGGATTAAAGGTCCTCCATTCGAGGGAAATGCCTAAATGCTACCCTTACCACGATATTTTGCCGCGCCGGACGAGGTACACTCGATTGAATGTGAAATATGTTCAATCTGGCATACGAGGTCCTACATTATGTATTTATTTATCCATTCATATGTTTGTGTCATTTCAGATGCCATTTTGGTAATCTCATTTGAACGCGTTTCTGAACACTGTACGAATGCGGACATTCTGTTTCATTTCCGTTCGAACGCGTTTCAGAACGCTACTCGAACGCACATGTATTCTGTTTTACCATGCATCAGGTCTTATCCCGTTCGAACGCGTTTCCGAACGCTATACGAACGCGGACATTCTGTTTCATTTATGTTCGAATGCGTTTCAGAACGCTACTCGAACGCGCATGTATTCTGTTTTTTCATGCATCAGGCCTTATCCCGTTCGAATGCGTTTCCGAATGATATACGAACGCGAACATTCTGTTTACCGTTCGAACGTGTTTTCAAACGCTACACGAACGCACATACAGTGCACAGACTTCTTTTCATCACATCTCATGCATGTTTGCTTCTTTGGTCATTTATTTTGCACTACATGATTAATCATATCATTTCATTATTTACGCTTAGACAATTATCATTTATTTATATTTCCGCATTTATCTGCTTAATGTGTTCATGAGATTGTGTGATTGCCTTTATTTCACTTACTTTTATGCATGCAAACTTAGATATAGGTTGTATACAAACTTAGATATAGGTTACTCTTGCATATGTATGTTGTGTAGACTTGGTTATATTATTGCGTGAATCTGTTCATTACAAGTGGCATAAGTAAGGGACCATTCTGAACCCAACGGTTTGAGGTCTTCCCTCGCGAGGGGTGAGTGCGGCCTTAAATCATTTCCCAGTTCACACTGGGTGGCGACTCTATTTTATTTCTCCGGTTTAGTCCCCCGCGGGCTACTCCGTACTCATGACCTGGCAGCGAGCCCGGGACAGCGTCGCCCACTTCTGTGTCCTACAGTTTGGCGACTCCTCGGGGATAGAGAATCGGCCCCGAAATAATATCTTGTAATGTTTGTGATTTGTGCTTTAGTTAACCGTGTCTACCGTGGGTTGAAAGGGGTTTAATTAAAGGCATTATTAAAGCTAGGTAATGGGTTGGTGTCTTCCTTCATTCACTACCTTTCTATAGCTGAAGGGAAAAACTGTGAAGGCACCTAGATAATCATTTACCCGAAGCTTACCGTGATGGACTAATTTGGAGGACCTATTGTCTATTCCTGTCACCAAGGCGATAAGAGCCTAAGAGGCTTGGGTATTTAAGAGAGTCTGCTCCACCCTCCTTCTAGGGAATCTTCAATAAGAAATCCATTTGACAGTCAGTCATGTATCATCACTCGTTGGCACGTACCTTAGCATATAAAAAAGGTGCGCTCGCTTGGTCGCTCGAACCCTTGAGTGGGGAGACCTAGTTGTGGGCAATACTTCACCAGCGAGAGCCTTTGTATACACCCCCATAAACCCACATATGAACCATAGTTATATGACCAATAGAAGCCATCCATTTATGCTTGTGTTTGGGACCATCATCATTTGGATTCAGTTGGACTTCTTGTCATGAAATGTGAACTTGTTGGGCCATTTAAACTAGGGCGAGTTTGTGTCTTATGACAATTGGGCCAAAAGTTTCTAAAATGCCGATGGGCCACTTTATGTTTGGGCCCCCTATCATTTGAAGTTGTTTAGCCACGTTATTGCAAAAGTGTAAACATGTTGGGCCTTTTGCAACTAGGACAAGTTTGCACCTCGCAATAATATGATTGAATGCTTTAAAATGATAATGGGTCAACTTGTATGAAAACCTTGATGGGCTTAGAAAATCCAAACATGATCCAAGTATGCCAGAAGCATGAGTCCGATATCCGCACTGGCTTTCATCCAGAAAGGATACGCCTTGTTATGACATATTTGTATGCTTTTGTATGATTCCATGTTTATCCCCATGACCACGGTCGCCGAAAGCCCAATTCATCATTTCTAGACAATGGCATGATCCCATAATCGGCTTAGTCCATGTTGTAAATGGGCGGTCTTTGTCTTTACCGATGGAAAGGGACAGAAGCAGCCAAGGTTCACCCCGTAGCATAGGAGAGAACGATTTTGTGTACCCCACATTGGTACATAAAATAAGCCATACCTAGGACATAAATTGACTTACCATGAGTGTGGGAGAAATAAGGTCGGAATGATATATTCCGTGTTGATAACCACATGTATCTTATATATCTCATGCATCGCACGCATACACGCATCATGCTAACCAAAAGTTTTAAAAGCCATAATAGATATCTGTTGGGTTAGAGAAAAATGAAGACTTATAAAAAAACAGTTAGCAAACATGAGTGAGTCAGATAATGAGGTTTCCCGCTTGGACCGATTAGAGACCAACCTCACTAAGATTACTGAGCAGTTGCAAGCTTTAGCCACCGCCGTGGCCAGTCTAGCAGTGCCCCGTACATGAGGAGTAGAAAATAATAAGAATGTCAGACATGAGGAGCCTCTGAATGGGGTAAGTGATGAGATTCCTATTTTCGATGATGACATGGCAGAGTATACCATGGGGAAGGTAGCCAGGTCTCAGGCAGAATTGTAGAAACTCAGGGATCAGGTAGAGTCAGTTACCCGCAAGGTGAAGGGTAAACATGAGGATTTGCTAGACTACGATGCGATGACTTTCGAAGAGCAGCTGCCTTCGCAGTTCAAGATGCCCGACATAGCCAAGTTTAACGGGAACGGGGATCCCAGGGTCCATCTCCGACAGTATTTTTCTGTGATGAGTTCAGTAGGTCTGTCAAAGTGTCAGGTTCAGAAGATGTTCGGGATGTCACTAGAGGGGGCGCTCGTGGTATGTTATCACGGCCTGGAGAGAAAGGTCAATGATGATTGAAGGGCATTAGCAGAAGCCTTTCTGAATCAGTATGTCACAGACTTGGAGATTGACTTGTCGATCCGCGACTTGGAGAATACCAAACAGAAGTCGGAGGAGAGCTTCAATGATTATGTAGATCGCTGGAGAAGCCAGCTTCTGAAAATACAGACTCAGCCCTCGGAGAAGGACCAGTTCAAGATGATCATTAAGGGCACCAAGCCCTCTATTTATAACAAGCTGATGAGGATGACCTCTATGATTGGTGATTTTCGACAGTTGAGGGAGACTGTTATGGATATTGAGGAGGAAGAAGCTGAGAACAGAAAGTTCTATGTCTATAATAAAAAGACTATTGGGGGGCCTTCAGGGACCATGCCCGCTACTGCTGAGGTCACTGCCATAAAAAATAGGCGATTTTCCAACCTTGGTAAGCCTCTTTCAAAGGTGTTTGAAAAGCTGAAGATGCAAGGACTCCTAGAACCCTTATAGCCTAAACCACTTCCAAACCCTGTGCCACCCAACCGTGACCTAAGCCTGTATTGTCACTTCCATCATAGGAAAGGCCACGAAACTGACAACTGCACCCGCCTTAGGCATGAGATTCAAAACCTCATTGACTCCCATAAAATACCCGATCAAGAAAAAGAACAACCCAATACACACAGAAACCCTCTATCCAACTACCACTCTGTTCCACCACCCACCTACATGATTAGCTCCGGCCTACCAGAAAGCCTTGTCCTCCAAACCATCGACTACCGAGCCTTATACATGGAGATATGGGGTAGCAGCAGTGAAGATGAAATGAGGCAGGGGATGGATTCCCGGAAAAATTTCTGGATCAGTAATAAAGAGAAGAATGAATAGAAAGATGAACTGTTGCAGTCGGAGAATCAAATGCTCAAGAAACCGAGAAGACAGGGCTGCAGATGATGAAGACATTTATTTTGAATCCAGCATTTATTAGTCACAAAGACATTGTTTTGCTTACTTGTTCGAACCTTTTCGATTTGCTTTATAACATGCGTGACATCAGTATATTTGATATTAATTCGAAAAATATGTCTAATCTTGGTACATGTGAGAACCCCGAGGGAACTTCAATTGCAAGTAAGAAGCAAAATAGAATTGACAGAAAAAAATTGTAGGCGAGCCCGGGGGCGACTAAAGGCATTAATAGGCGAAAGGCGCCAAAGAAGCACAATGAAGGCCTAACCCATCGGAATAGGGAATTCATCCATGCATACATTCATACACATCATATACATGCAATTCGTGTTTTTGTGTTCGCAGGTTTTGAAGAAAAAAGGGAAAAAGCGGCAAAGACGAACAACTCATGAACGATTCAAAAATGAGCCATCTCAACTCAGGAACGGTTCAAAAATGAACCATCTCAATACAGTAATGGTTCAGAAATGACCCACCTCACATCAGTAATGGTTCGAAAATGAACCACCTCATATCAGTAACGGTTCAGAAATGAGCCACCTCACATCAGTAATGGTTCGGAAATGAGCAACCTCACATCAGTAACGGTTCAAAAATGAGACACCTCACATCAGTAAAAATTCAGAAATGAATAAGCTATCAAGTAACGGTTCAGAAATGGACCACCTCACATCAGTAATGGTTCGGAAATGGACCACAATCTCAACTTAGTAACGGTTCTGAAATGGACCACCATCACATCAGTAACGGTTCGGAAATGAACCACCTCACATCAATAATGGTTCGGAAATGAACCATCATCTCACATCAATAATGGTTCAGAAATGAACCATCATCTTACATCAACTCAGTTCGAAGAACCTCGCAAAGCAGCAGGTAAGCACGACAGCCGACAACCCAAGTAAGTAAAAAAATGCATGCATGACTTTGATAGGATTGTCACTGTCACACACTGCACAAGTCCCATCAAAGTGGGGGCGACTGTAGACACTTGTATTTTTTTGCATGAAAGCCCAATGATGAGCCTCGTATGGAGGCACTACCCGATAAATTGCGGAAGTCGCGGGAAACGGACGTCGGAAGGGAAAAATTAAAAAAATAAATACATCAACAAATTTAACTCGCTAATTGGCCTCAGGTTTGCTTGATTAATCCCTGTTTTAAAATATTAAGCCTCGGCCCAAAACCCCATCACTTATCCAAAGCCCATTTCGCCCAAGCCCAATCCAAAAATAATTAAAACATTTAAAACATATGTCACAAATTAAATCAAATCCAATTAAATTAAATCAAATCCAATTAAAATCAAAATAATCCCCTTCCTAATTTAATTAAATCACTCACCAAATTAAAGAAATTCCCCCACCAAAAATATAAATATTATTTTCTTAAATAAATTAATTAAATACACACATAATCAGTTGATTTGTTTCCCTTTTAAAATTCATGCACAACCCTAACCCTAAGATACCATTATAAAAAGAAACCAAAAACCAAACCTTAGGATCCTCTCAGCTCTCACTCACAGAAAACACCAAAACAAAACTAAAACCCTAATCGATCTTCCCTCACGCACATCCTCTCTCTCACGGCATTCACAAAGAGAACAAAAACCCTAAACACTCAAAACACTCGGCCACAAATAACAAAATACACAAAACATAAACCCTTAAGCCACAAACTGCCCTCCACCACGTAACACACTCACAACCACAAGCCACTCACTCACGACAGTCACACTCAGCCCACAGACCTAGACACACACACACACGTCCCTTACAAAGCCAACACCTTCACGCCACCAGCACATTGCCCACTCATTCACGCATACACCACTCATGGCCACCTAAACCCACTCGCACATTCAACATCACCAAGCTCTCGGCTTCAACGTAAACACATCCACAAACCCTAAAAATATTCACGGCAACTCCACTCTCATTCAAAGCTTCACACAGCAATCAAATAGTCCACCAAACTGATAAAGACAGTGAGTAAAACAGTCCCAAACCAGTCCAAAGATCAGCCCCAAAATCAGCCAGAAAACTGCCCCATATCGACACCAAAATAGCCATCTACTAAGCCCAAAACAGTGAATAAATTACCCTGAAATCAGTCCCAAAATAATACCACAAGACTGCAGTAAAAAATAGAAAAAACAGTGAAGAAAATAGAGAAAACGGCAGTGAAAATAGCGGAGCAGCAAAGGAAAATCTTGAACCAGAAAACCAGAAAAATAATGGAGTATTAACCCTTCCGGTGATGACGTAACGCACTTCCGAGGAGCATATTAAAAGGTAAGACTTGAGGGCCCCCTTTTTATTATCTATCTTTTCAGTTATTCTTTGTCGATCATTCGCATGCATCGTTGTGTTTTACGTATGGTTTCATTTTTATTGGGTTGATGATTGAGTGCTTTCCCTTGTGGTATATCGGATGGAAACTCAGACGTAAATTCCATAGCCGAATCCGAATGGACGGTAGTGTGGTCTGTACTTGGGATACAACTCCACGTACCGCTTGAGGAACTTTCAAGCACGTGTTTCATTTTGGTATTTAATTTCGTGTTCGTTGTTCCACTATTTATTTTCTATGTGTTGTTTCTTTCTTTATGTATTGTTAATCTAATGAGCATGGGCTAACTAGGGTGGATTAAAGGTCATCTATTCGAGGGAAATGCTTCAAGGCTACCTTTACCATGATGTTTTGCCGCGCCGGACGAAGTACACTCGATTGAATGTGAAATATGTTTAATCGGGCATACAAGGTCCTATATTATTTATTTATTTATTCATGCATTGATAATTTAGTGCGCATGGGCTAACTAGGGTGGATTAAAGGTCATCTATTCAAGGGAAATGCTTAAAGGCTACCTTTACCACGATGTTTTGCCGCGCCGGATGAGGTACACTTGATTGAATGTGAAATATGGTCAATCGGGCATACAAGGTCCTATATTATTGCTTTATTTATCTTCTATGCATTGTTACTTGATGTGCATGGGCTAATTATATTGGTTTAAATGTCATCTATTTGAGGGAGAAAAAGTCTAAAAGGCTACCTTTACCACGATATTTTGCCGCGCCTTTTATTATTTCGTTATTTATTTTTCATATATTCTCTCTTTGTCTATTCATGCATTGTGATCTAGTGCGCATGGGCTAACTAGGGTGGATTAAAGGTCCTCTATTCGAGGGAAATTCCTAAAGGCTACCTTTACCATGATATTTTATCGCGCCGGACGAGGTACACTCGATTGAATGTGAAATATGTTCAATCGGGCATACGAGGTCCTACATTATGTATTTGTTTATCCATGCATGTGTTTATGTCATTTCATATGCCATTTTGGTGATCTCATTCGAACACGTTTCCGAACGTTATACAAACGCGGACATTCTGTTTCATTTACGTTTGAAAGCGTTTCAGAACGCTACTCGAACGCACATGTATTCTGTTTTACCATGCATCAGGTCTTATCATGTTCGAACGCGTTTCCGAACGCTATACGAACGTGGATATTCTATTTCATTTACGTTCGAACGCGTTTCAGAACGCTACTCGAACGCGCACGTATTCTGTTTTATCATGCATCGGGCCTTGTCCCGTTCGAATATGTTTTCGAACGCTATACAAACGCGAACATTCTGTTTACCGTTCGAACGTGTTTTCAAACGCTACACGAATGCACATACAGTGCACAGACTTATTTTCATCACATCTCATGCATGTTTGCTTCTTTGGTCATTTATTTTGCACTACATGATTAATCATATCATTTCATTATTTACGCTTAGACAATTATCATTTATTTATATTTCCGCATTTATCTGCTTAATGTGTTCATGAGATTGTGTGATTGCCTTTATTTCACTTACTTCTATGCATGCAAACTTAGATATAGGTTGTATACAAACTTAGATATAGGTTACTCTTGCATATGTATGTTGTGTAGACTTGGTTATATTATTGCGCGAATTTGTTCATTACAAGTGGCATAAGTAAGGGACCATTCTGAACCCAACGGTTTGAGGTCTTCCCTTGCGAGGGGTGAGTGCGGCCTTAAATCATTTCCCAGTTCACACTGGGTGGCGACTCCATTTTATTTCTCCGATTTAGTCCCCCGCGGGCTATTCCGTACTCCCGACCGGGCCGCGAGCCCGGGACAGCGTCACCCACTTCTGTGTCCTACAGATACGAGATCACACCATATATCCTTATCCATTTAATGAATATTGTATTCAGGATGTGATTAAATCTCATTTAACCAATGATCGTCATTGGACCACAAATTTATTAAACTAATACATTGGATGTATGTAATTTAATGAATTAGAAATTACCTTAGATAGTTTTCTTTACTCTGTAACTTAGTTAATGAATTTTCATGACTTAGTTGCGTGTTTATAATAGAATATATATTGAACATCTTGAATGGTTCGAGAACTTTTGATATGTTTTTGATGAAACACAAATAGAATATTTTGAATGGTTCAAAGATATTCTATTTAAAGTGTTGAAAACTATCATTTTTTAAAAATTCATCGTGAGTTTTTGAACTGTTTAAAGATGTTTGATATGATCAAATATATGAATTTAAGGCAATTATTTCTAAAGTTATTTAATGTATGTGATTCTTACTCAATATTAAACTTCCACGATTCCATCTTGATTGAATTGGTCAATGTGAGTAATTGAATCTTATATGATTTGATTCGTTGATATTGAGTGTTACCGAATTAGTTTTCAATACTCTTAGGGTTATGCTCCAGTAACAATAATTTTTCTCTTTAATTAAGGTTCCATTGGTTTCTACAATTACGTATATGATATGTATAGTAGAAAATTCGAATCTTGAAAAGTTTGAGATTTGAATCTTTCTTTTGTATAATGGTTATATAATTGAAAGTACTTGCGCCTCGGAGGTATAAGTAAGGTTTATCATTTATTCTATTTAATAGAATATTGTATTCTATTTGATAAAATATTTTTTCTACGATCCCGAGTAATAAAATTATTTTATTACTTGGCGTGTAACATCAGATGTTGACGATTGTAGAAAAGACTTGACTTATTGAAGTCAAATATGAGAATGATAAATTGTAATGGAATTACATAATTAATAAGATGAAAAGACCCTTCGATATCTTCCGTATAAGTCCAATAGGATGTCAGAATCATTTACAAAGTATTTGATACTTAATGATTCTGTTGTTTTCTTATTGAAGAAAATTATCCTATAACTTATAGTGGGAGCGATATTTGATATCGATTTCGGCTGTTACCATTGAACCATAGATATAAGATTTTTGATAGCTTACTACGATCAAGTTTTAAACTTGATTAGGCTTTCGTTATGAATCGTTCATAAAATGTGCAAATTATTTGCGCAGCGAAAATAAAGTGAGCTTGATAAAGGTTTGACCTTTACAGTATGACAGTGAGAAAGGTTATTCTCAGCGATCTATTGTAGATTCTGAGAAAACTTGTCTCTTGTCACACTGATTGAACAATTAAAGATCTTTTGGTTAATGTTAATATTAAACTATGTATTTTGGCTAAAGAATGCAAAGTGGCGTTCTTGAGTGATTTCTTCGAATGAGAAATTCGTTGCGGTTTCTTTGTTTGAAGAGTTCATTCTAGAATGGCCCTAGAGTTTGTATTCTGCTAAGATCACAATTTGATATACTAGCTTATAAAGCCTATTGTAGACTCAGATAAGTTTTCCGAAAATCTATGTTCTCTGATTTTTATATTGTCTGATTGTCTGATTTTATCAAAACATAGAGAATGCATATATGATAGTAGGGTCAGTGGAAGCATACAAATTTCTTTCTAAGGTAATATATCCTAACGACATTATCATTATCAAAGTAATAATGAGATGTTTGTAAAGTAAAACGTTTACTTAAGTCTTCTTTTCTCCATGGAAGCAGTGGGAGTAGTCCCATTTATATTTGATATAAAGTTTTATTTAAGATATAAAACCGAGAGACTTATAAGATACTCCCATTAGTCGCATATTAGATACGATTTAATAAAGAACACAATAAGACTATCTGTATGACAGTTAGTGTATCTGTTTGACAATTAACGTATCTTTTATGTATATATTATTCAACTTTCGTAAAGTATGATTCATTTGTCGAAAGTGAAATTGATTAGAATGTCTAGTCAATCTTATGCATCATATATTGATAGCATAATGAATACTATATTATGTGCGATCAAAGATATCAACTTAATCGTAATTGTCACGAGTTATTTTGATATGTTGCAGACCATATGATGGATCGTGAAACATGTTCTTTGTGATCTTTGAGATATTAAGAACGAGTTTCTTATTCATGGAGAATTTAGTCTGCAACCATAAGATCAGATTAGTTTTGATCCTAATTATGACATTAGATGGTCTTTGTCATATAAAGTCAGAAAAGATGCAGTGGGAGTGTCACCGTTGACTCTACTAAACTAGTGGAATCACTTGCAACTTATGAAGTATTGACTTATGAAGTTGCATAGTTACCCTATAGATTAGAAGATTTAATATTATTGTAGTGTTTGTGGTTGTAGTTGTCTCATAGTATTTGGATTTGATCTCTAAATACATAAACAACTCGGTAGCTATAGCACAATACTGATATAACATATGAGTCATATTGATGTGGAATTTGGATTGTACAAAATATGAATGATGCTGGCTAAGGAAAATGATTGAGCTTGTTAGACGGACTCAATTAGTTAAAAGCGGGCTTACTTGTTGTTGCCTACCTCTTGAGTGTCAGGTGAGATCTTGAGGGCCATGAGTAAGTGATATACATTGAGATGAATATATGATATCATGGATTGGCACTATAGAAAGTGAGAGAAATTGTTAGGGTTGGTGCTCAGAGTGCCGATCCGAATCATATTTATGTCTGATTCATAAATACGAGCAATTCTATTTTCCATAATATTACTTATTTAATGGTAGTACCTCTTGTCTTTTATACACATATTCAATCTAATTACGATTGGATATTCAATTACGATTAGATCGAAACTAAATCTGGTTTAGTGATACGTGTATATTAGACAAAGACCGTATGATTTACAATGTAGTGCGCAGTTACAACGTAGCTTGTAATTGACATTGTGAAGCGCACTATAAGATGTATATCCTTAAATAAAGTTCTTGGTCGAGATTTACTAACATGGGTCAGTTAGTAAAATCTGCCGAGACCAGTACATGTCGTATATCGTGACTTGGTCCGATGGTTTATCCCAATGAACCATGAGTCTCGGGAGACTCGTATAGACATGTAGGTGTTTATTTGAAATATTGAATGACTCACTGAAGATTTCCTAATAGATGGTACACCAACATCAATAGGAATCTTCTCGAGTTGAGCGAGCATAATAGTCTTTTGACTTGAGATACCACTGTGGGATATATGAGTTATCCTCTACACTTTCATGGCAGTCACGTCACTGATCTATTCATGATCAGACCTCTACCTGTTAATTGGGTGTGGACTGATGCTCATGATATCTTGTGTGTATCAAGAGAGGATTCGTCAGTCCTGTGTACATGGCATAGGCATCCTACATGTGTTTACGATCTAGTAAATCAATGGCCGTGGTATAACTTCAGAAATTAGTTCCGAGTATTTTTTAGAGATCATAAATTGAAAGTCGACTATATTATACCAAACAGATTTGACGTTCTTATCTATATCCCAGGTATAATATCGATAGCCTGTGATGGATGGATTATACGTATGCAAAGAACTCGGCTTGCATAGTTTAGCGAGATTATCTGTGGTCGTCATAATCCATGAGTGGATGGATTATGGACACGAAATTGGATTTCGTGACGGATAAACCTAAACTTAGAGAGTCCCACAATATGAAGTGTACTCGTTGAGCACTTGGGCAACACGGTATGAATAATACTGATTATTCATAATACTTCATTGGATTAAGTGAGTTAATTCAAATCGTTTAATTAGTTAAACGATAACAAATATATTAGGGAATTTTGGTCAATCGTAATTATTGTGTATTTATATTTGATACATAATTTGATTAGATACACATTAATTAATTTTCAAATGAGATTTTGACACATGCCATTAATATATGTATTTGTTATTTAATGTAAATAAAAATACATATATACTAATTATTATATTAATTGATTATTTGGATATTTAAATGTTAAATATGTGAATAATTAATTGATAAACTTTTTCATAATTGTTATGAAATATGTTTAATTATTATTGGTGACACATGCCATGATTTAATTAAGCTTTGTATGAGTAAATTTGATTTGTTATTATAAATTTTGATTTATTTAATATGATTAAAATGAAAAATGACCAAATTGCCCTTATTTACTATGCCAAAGTCGGTCATGAGGAAATAAAAGGAGTTGATTTTCTTTTCTTCTTTAACCCATCCTCCATGGCCGAACCACCTTTCTAAAGAAGCCCTAAGATTGGTTTTATGAAACCATGAAGAAAATGAAAGGAAATTCAAGGAAAAAGTTTAGGAAACAATAGATTAAAGGTAATCCACTTTAACCCTAAGCTTCAAAATTTAGTTTCTTGTTTCTTGATGATCTAGAAATGTTCTAGGGTTCTTTTAATTCTGAAAAATTGGGGATTTTGGTTGTGGATGATGAATTGGAAGTGTTGATGCATGTGTGAAGTAGTTTTGGTTGATATTATTATAATATTAGTCCAATTTGTTCATTTGATAACATGTTTCCATTATAGAGTGTTATGACCACTCTTGTAATGCCTATAATTGTTCTTGGGTGCTTCATGTGTGGTGACTTTGGTTGGTGTTTTGTTTAATTTGATTAATCTTGAAAAATCGGATTTAAAGCATGAAAATTGGCATTTTCTGTTTCTGGATCAAATCTGGAACAATTCTATTTTTGGTGATGAAAATTATGTCTTGTGAATGTATTGGATGTGTTTTGGGTATTGGAACAATTGACGGAAATTATTTCGGAGTTGAAATAAGCGAAAAACGGCGAAAAACGGCGTTACCGGGTGACTTTTGAGCCAAACGGGTGACCGTTGTCCAAACAGTGAATTTGTCACTGTTTGGGCAGCCCATGAACTGCCCTAACATTATTGGTGCTGACCTGGATAGTCCCCATAAGTGTTGGGTGGTTTGTTCGGTGAAAACGCGTTTTGCGTCATTTTTCGTAAAAGTTTTGCGAAGTTTCTACCTTATCTATATCGTTATTTGATATCGAATAAATATGTTTAGGTGAAATATGAATAAATTATTCATATTAGATATTGAATAATTTATTCTATAATTTTAAAAAGTTTTAAAATTACGATTTCGCCCGAACCGCGCTTCCGTTGCGCCCTTCGCCCGAAACCCCAACAAGCTACTGATTGCCCGCTAAGAAAACTCAAGGGAAAATCCAAAATGAAGGCAATGAAAGCTGCTTGGAGCGATAGCGACTCCAGCTCCAGCTCATCCGAGGAGAAAATAGAAAAGAGAACCAATCTTGCACTTATGACAATCAATGATGATGACTTCTTCTTTGAAAACGAATAAGAAAAGGTACATAACTCACTTGAATATAATGAATTGTTTGATGCTTTTAATGAATTACCTAAGTTATGTGAATTGCTTAAGAAGAAACATAAATTGATTAAAAATAAGCATTAATTACTATTAAGCGATCATGTATTAATTATTGAGAAAAATGAAATGCATGAAAAACAAATCGCATGTTTAAAAAATGAAAAACTAAAAATTGAGAAGAACATATATATCATGCCATCTAGCTTAAATACATGTGATTTTGAATCTATTATGAATGAAAATATTTCATTAAATAAAAAGATTATAGATTTGTAAAACATTGAAACAAAATTTATTTTGGGAGAGAAAAATTTTAATATGTTAATTGAATCCCAAAAATATGCTTTTAAAAAGGAAGGATTAAGATATAGACCATTACATTAAAAGAAAATTTTTGAAGAACTATTTTATTAAGGCATCCAACTCATGCAAATGTTGTTATTAATGAAAATATCACATGTCATGCATGCAATAAGAAATGACACAAAATATTTGAGTGCATGAACAACAATGTGAATGTAAATGCATGGATTCCCCAAAGAATCAAAATTAATCCCCATGGACCCATAAAGTTTGGGTACCAAAATGCACTTAAATAATTTTGTAGGGGGAGACTTGGAAATGAATCTTAATGAGAATTGTAAATTAATCCCAAAGACTCGACAAAATATGAAGAAATAGATTAAAATAAGAAGAATGATCAAATCAATCCTCAAAATAAATGAATTTTGGAAAATTGATAGATCCAACCGTAAAAGCTAAAATCCTTACTTATAGAAATATTGAAACCATTTCCTCCAACCAGAAATATTGGAACCATTTCCTCCAACTTGTATTTGTATGCATATTTTTATTGATATAAAATTTTGAAGCATACTGGTGATTAGGCAAATTATATTACAATTGATTTTCATTTGGTATCATCATATGCCTAAATCATAAAATTAATTCATTTAGTATCAATTGGTGTCACGCAAGATTTATTGAGTTATATGACATATATATGTGAATCATTTGATCTATTAGCATGAAAAATGCCTTGCCATTAAGTTTAATTGGATGAAAATGAAATGCATGGATATTTACTTCAATTATATTATTTGATGAACTATGCATGTTTTTACATTACATAGCAAAAAGGAGAAAATATGGAGAAATCATTGAAAATGCTAAGTGTGCATATAAATAAACTTTCATATGTTTATGCACATATTAATTGATATCTCATTAGAACCTAATTTTTACTTCTCCACTTTTTGATAATGTCAATGAGGGAAAAATCATTGGAAATGAGATTAAAACTTATGTTACCCTCACCCTTGTATTAAGGGGGAGCAAATGTGTACTAATGTGTTTGTCTAAGTTTTATAGAATTATATTGGAGACACACATTGAGAGGGAGCTAATATTAAGGGGGAGCAAAATCGTCAACAATTCATACTCTCAAAACTTCACAAGTTTTAAAGGTTGTCATCATAAAAAAAAAAGGGTGAGATAGTTAGCGACATAGTAGTATGATGGATTTTGATGATGTCAACACTTGAAGTCTTCGACGCGTAATATCGAGACATTACAAAAAGATGTCGAAGCACAATGGTGGTGAAGAGCAATGAATGTGAAGACTAGTTGCATAACGAAGAACATCTTCCTTAGTCACAGTTTTGGGGCTCTAAATGTAATGTGAGATGTTTAATTAAGTATCTAAGCTCATATGACACATGCACATTCATATAGATGCATTAGGTTCATGTGAAAAATGTATTAAACCTTCATTTCCTACATTTATGCATAAATACTGGCATACTGGTCCCATACCGGTCACCATACCGGTGGACCCGCTCTGTTTGCAAGTTCTATGGAACTGACACACATCATATCAGTGCCATATTGATCACCATACCGGTTCACCTATGTTTTACATAGCCACTAGAACTGGCATAATATATACCGGTCTACCATACCGATCTATCTGTGGATTGCATACTTACTAGAACTGGCACAAGCCAAAATCGGCCATCATACCGGTGTCCATACCGATTAGGCTATTTGATATACATGAAAATTGGAATCGGTGAGGACTATATTAGTCACCATATCAGTTACCATACTGGTTCCAACTGATATATTCAAACGATAATATAGTTGTTGATAGCCGTTGAGGAGCCAGACCGGCATATCGGTGTCTGGAGGACGGCATACCGATCTCAGACGTGCAAGTTGGCGCAGTTTTCATTTTACTATATATTGAACCCCGATTTCATTTTTGAAAATATCTTTAACCTTCATACATTTTATTCTAAAGCAAAAACAGAGAGTTTTACAAACCTTCATATTCCTACATTCTCATACATCAAGCTCACACACTACACATTCACATCTATTGGTAGTGAGCTTAGAACACCTGGGTAAGCAACTCACACTTAGAATCTTCATAATCTTTATGAGTACCCAAGTGATAATCTTAAAACTTTTTATCAAACTCTTGAGGTTGTGAATCCCCTTGTGAGTCGATATACTCAATAGGGTAAATTGCAAAGGTTAGTGAGTGAGCCTATTATCAAAACACATTGTAGAGATTTTTAATTGAGCATATATCTAAAACTCACTGTAAGAGGTTTGGAGTGAACCTAGTGTGTAAAACTCTTGGTTGCGAGTGAGTTACGGAAAACTCGTTGATGGTGGAAATCTTCAAGCACAGTTTGGGGGAGTAGACGTAGGCATTGTTGGCTGAACCACTATAAATCAATGTGTTATTTTCTCTATCCCTAACTCTTTACTTGTTGCAAGCTTTCATTTATATATATGTTTATTACTTATAAACTTGCATATAAGTGATATATTGAAATAGAGAAAATCGACCTAAGCTAAATTGGTAAAACTAGATAAAATTGGCAAAGATTTTAAATTATGCATTATTAGATAATAACCCAATTCACCCCTATCTTGGGAATATAGAGTTTGGTTGTTGTAGTGCTTGTATGTAATTTCATAAACCATACTGGTCACTCCGGAGTTTGCACTGTTACTAGAACAGTTCTAGAGCATATCAGCATTCATAACCGGTCAACCTTCATATTTTACATGCTCTCGAAAACAGACATTATCCATAATGATCTCCATACCGATAAACACATTGGCATACCGGACTCCATATTGGCCAGTAATCCGATATTGTAATTGAATCTTCAACGGTAATGTAGTTGTTATACTATGTCAAACCGGCGTACCGTTCTCAAGCAGGATGTTTGGGGCAATTTTCTCTTTCACTATATATTGAGCCCCAAATTCGTTTTTGCTTAGATCTAATACCTTCATACATTTTCTAACAAGCTAAAACAAAAAGTTTATAACACCTTCATATTCATACACTCTCATACTCAAGCTCACTAGCTACACCTTAATTATCATTTATAGTGGGCTTAGCAAGTCACACTAAATCTTCATTATCTTTATAAGTGCCCAAGTTGTACTTCAAACCCTTGTTGAGTGGGTATACTCAAAGGGAAAATTGTGAAGGGTTGTGTGTGAGCCTCAGAACAAAACTAATAATGAGGGTTTAAGGGTGAGCCATAGGAAAAATCTTGTCCAAAGGTTTAGAGTGAATCTAGGGAATAAAACTCTTGGTTGCGGGTGAGCCAAAACTCGGTGTAAGTTGTGGATTCAACGTAGTGAAAATCTTCAAGCGCGAATTGGGTGAGTGGACGTAGGTATTGTTGGTCGAACCACTATAAATCACCGATGTCAATTTCTCTAACTCTATCTCTTTATTTTATTGAAAGTTTAATATTATATTTCCATATTATTTAGCATAGCTTGTGATTGAGAAATTGATTAATAAGCTTAATTGGTAAAGCTAGTAGATTAGTAGCGTAAAATCGGTAAGAATTTTTTATTTCCGCATATTTATATCATTACCCAATTCACCCCCTCTTAGGTATAGAAAGTTTGTTTGTTATACGCTTGTAGATAATTTCAAATACAAACTATCTAAATCTCTAATTCCTGATCCCCAAAATCAACATCAATCCGACGCCAGTGAGCCGGTGACTTGTCCTCCTTCGCTAGTTGATATTGGTGTTGGTTACTCTCACAGTTGTCTGAGGGGTAGGCATGCACACGGTTTGATTACGATTCAAATCGTAATAGAACCGTGCGGTCGGCGGTTCGACATTGGCCGAACCGTAACTGAACCGTAGACCAACGATTCGGTCTATGATTTTATTATGGTTTTGGCCAAAGTCGAACCATAACCGAACTTTAAAATGGTCGAATCGTACGGTTCGGTTTGATTTAAGGTTTGATCGGTTGCGGTTTGAGCCAAAGTCGAACCACAACCGAACATTAAACTGGCCAAACCGTGCGGTTTGGTTCAGTTTATGGTTTGAAATCAATTTTTTAATAAATTAAATTAAATCATTATAAAAAAAAAGATTTACTAAAGAGTAAATAAATAAATCAGTTTATGGTTGCACTTACATAAGCTGCCTATATATCCTCTTAGGGCGTAGAGAAATCAAAGTTCACGTAGTTCTGTTACATTTTAGTTTTAATAATTTACCCCATTAATATTTTATTCATCATCAGCTGGGGAAGGCGGTCCGGTTCTTGAGCCTTCGGTTCCAGTTGTGTCTGTATTATCACACAAATATTCAAAAGTTTTCGGCTGCTTTTCTTGTTCACGACATTCTGTCATACACCAATCGTCAAGGCACATTTGAGCTTCTAACGTCTCCGATTTCAATCTTGATCTTCTGTCATCAAGAATATTATTGCCCGTAGTAAATGCATGCTCTATAGATACAGTTGAGACCGGTATCACTAATACCTCCCTTGCAATCATGGTCAGGACTAAAAACAATTCTTGATGTTTTTGCCACCAATCAAGGATACAAAATTACTCACCTGCAAAAGTATTTTGGGGGAACTCGAAATTTATCGTTAGATATGCATTAATTTCTGAATTAGTAAATGGTGGTATTGGTGGACTTTGATTTTTTACTTCGCTGCATTAACTAACTTCTACCAGCATGAAGGTTAGATTGTTCAGTTGGTGCATTCATGGATTGTGTAGTATCAGCTATTTGAATATTATATCTATTAATGTAATCATTTTATAAATAAGTAAAGTTCTCATAACATTATCAATAATTGAAGAAACAATCACAGTTCCTTCACCTAATAAAACATAATAATTTTGTAAAATATTTTCCAAATCTTCAATTTTAAACCTTGAATCCAAAACAAAAGTAACAATATAAAGTAATGGTATGTCTCTATAATAATTAAGTCATTTTGTCCTCATTAATGCAACATATTTTTTAATTGTATTTGACGGATCGTCATCCGTTGTTAAGATCATCAAAAATATTGTTAGGATCATCAAAAACATCATCAAATTTATTACTATTATTATTAGGTTCGGCTAGTACCCTAACAGTGTCAAGACTTCTAAGGAGGAAAATATTTGAGTAATAAATACCACTTAAAATATGTCTTTACAAATTGAAATACGACATTTAAGTTTAAAAAATAATTCCCTTAAATTATTTTGACCTTTTGCATAATATTCCATCATTTTTTTAAACATGTCATCTTAGTAAGTTTACATGTAATATGATATAAATTTTCATGAATTAAATCATTAAAAGACGTTTTTCAATAAAAGTAAAAGCTAAATGTTCCATGACAATAAATTTAGTTCGATTATATTTTCATTGAGATTCATTATATTTAAATAATTTAGTAGAAGAATAAAAATTTGGACCGGAAGCAGAAAACTTTGTCATTTGTGTTTGTGTTGTATCAATCTCAAACTCAGCTTTATAAGTACTCCTCATATGAAATGTCACTGAATACGTGATTTCGTTTCACCGATGGTACGTTGAATGGTATCCTTAGCCTCAGGAATGTTAGTGTTGTGTGATTAGCTTGCCATTATAATGAAGAGATTGAGATTATAAGAGAATAAATTGATTGAATAGATGAGATTTGAGAAAGTGAGAAGAGTAAATGATTTTGTGGTTTTGAAAAATGAGTTAAAGAGTTATTTATAGTGTTTTTTTGATTATTTATGATACCTGAAATGCCTCCAAAATATAGTTATTTGGAGGGGTAAAGTAGATATTTTAAAATTTTATTATTATTAAAAAACTATAGCCGTACAGTTAACTGTTTAAACCAGTACGGTTCGAACGGGTCCAACCGCTGTTTGGGTGGTTGGAATTTCGCCTCAACCTTAACTGAACCGAATCCATCCAGTTCGGTTGTGGTTTGGGATCCGATTGATCAATAAATCGGTTGGTCAACGGTTCGATTGCGGTTCGGTTACGATTTGCAACGCATGTTTTTACTGATGAGTACTTGAGTGAGCTGGTTAAAGCCATTTCTGGTAATTTAATTTGGCTTTTCGAAAAAAAACTGTTTAGAATATGGAAGTTGAATGTTGATAATTTAGCTTTACAAAATTTTCAATTTGGAAGTTACAAGTTTAATGTTGAATTTTGAATTTTTCTTTATGGAGTTTTGAAGTTGAATTTGAATGTTGATATGGAGAAATAGCATAATCCACCCTATTAAATTATAAACAAGTTTATGCAAGTACTCTAAATTTCCGTTTATGTGATTTTTTTTAGTTGTGAACCCTATGTGACTAGTAATATTAAATAATACAGTATATTGGGAGGTCAAATTGAATTTCGAGGCATGCAAAAATTAATCTATTTTAGTGTGATATTTTATTATTTCTATATATTTTTTCATTCAGAATAGTTTTTTGATGCTTATTTATTTTTTATCCGTAAATATTAATTAAGATATTCAAAAAATAATAGATGTTTTAATTGAGATTAAAAAAAGATTTCGATATAAATGTTGTAAATTCTCTAATTATTGAGTTTTGGTAGGAGGAGAGACGTGTCATTTGGTTGGTACCCCACGGGACATGTCCCCCCCCCATTTATAAGAATATTAATACTCAAAACTCCAAACGGTGGATGGAAGGGGTATAACCCATAAGAGGGTTGCACCCCAAACCAAATGATGCCCTTAAGGCACCATTTCATATCTATTTAAAGGAGTTTGTAGTTCATTCTTGGTATTCAGATTAAGAAAAAGTCTTGTGTCTCACTATTTTCATTTTGAGTAAAGAGAGAGTTCCCTCCATTTCCAAGTTCGAGATCTTGTTAAGGAGTGCCCCTTGAACAAGAAGAATCCGGGTTATCCTGGGAGAACATTAGCCACAAAACCCGTAGAGCACCGAGACGGGGCTGATAAGTTCTCGACTTGGACCACTGTATTCGTCATTTCTACTAGGTTTTCTTCATTCTCAAAATATTAGGGTTCTTACATGTAAAAGTAGATCTGAAATTTAAGTTCTGATTTTGATTATTATTTACATACTAATTTTCTATTTAATGACATTAAACCACCACAATAAAATCAGCCTAAACCGTTAATTCTTAATTGAATTCGACACTACTGCTATCACTTTGCCACCTGTTTTCAATTTTTTTGTTTAAAAAAAAATTATACCATTCCCTCTGGCATAAATTCTTGAGTCTGTCGCTACTTACAAAAGAATCTATCAAATAAACTAGCTTCTACAACATCTTTCTCCTCTAAGTTGAAATTCAAAAGGAGTTGTTAACAAAAAAAGATGGGAAAAGCGATGATGTTAGTAGGACATTAGTTCTGGTCACTGTTCGGTTTCGAACTGGAATCGGAATCAGAATTGGAACCATTTGAAACTTTCGATTCCAGGAACCGCTGATTCCGGTTCCGGAATCGAAAAAAATATTAATAATAAACGGTTAGTGACTGTTACAATTTTATTCCATCAATTTCTTTTACAATTCATATTTCTCAAATTCTCAATTACTTTATATTATTATTTTAATTCTTAAATATTATTTAAATTTCTTATTATTACTCTATTTATTACTAATTATGAAAATGTCAAGTGCAAGTCCGAATCTAGATAAAATGTCAATTTATTTTTTTCAAATTAAATCAAAATTAATTTTATTAAAAAATTATAGTTGGGAACTGAAATCTTACTTTTAAAGTTCGATTTCGATTCCTTTTCCTAGACGTTACTTAAATAAATAAATAAACAGAGAGAGAAGCGCAAGTGGAATTCTTGTCAAGGGCACAAGCTAGCACTAACAATAATGCCACATAACAACTCACGGTGACGGAGACAGACACCTCAAAAGCCTAAATGACAAAAAATACCCTCATAAAAATCAAGAACTCTAAAACCCCATTATTTAAAAGATTCCTTCTTCACAATCAAATACTGTCCCCAAAAAAATATATGAAAAAAATGACAAATAAATACATAAATGCCATGAACATGAGCTTGTCATTTTGTGAAGGATGCTTTTTTGAGGTGATAAGAATAAGAATTGAATTGGTATTTTGTATGATTTTGATAATTTAATTTATGTATCCTTCTCCTTGTCCTCTTTAAGACCTTGAATATGGGGCATCTTTAATTTATTTTTTGTTTTCTTTGAAATCAATAGATAGTTGGTTTGTAATTTTCTTGAAAGGGAAAGGGCATGGCTCAAATCTTATTGGTGCATGAATCAATGAATCTAGTGGAAATTTGAAGCAGACATGTTGTCATGTGATGCAATTGAAAAAGGTTGGTCTAATATGTAAAATCAATCTTGTACTAGAAAAAAAAAACCTAATGATTTCTTGGGAAATTTTCAAAAATAACTCATTTATTTAATCCATTATAAAAAATAACCACCAATTTCAAAAATATATTTAATAATCAAATTCAACTTAAACTATCCATTTTACCCTTTATTACACATATCTCTCGTCTCCCCTATTTTCATTCATCAAACCCTAATCTCTAAAACTTGCAAACATTCCGACAAGAGCCGAATATTCCAGTAAAGTAAGAGTACTCAGACGATGGTGGAAGACGATTTGGTGTTTGGGCTCACTGATTTGGTTGTTTTTTGTAAAAAGTTTCAACTTTTAGCTTGGTGAGTATTATAATCCAATTCACATTATTTTAATTTTCAAATAGATTAGAAATATGCATTTTTATGAGTGTTTTTAATGGGTTTGTCACTTAAGTGTAAATATTTTGAGTTGAGATGGTGTTGATAAAATTCGCATACCAAGTTTTCGTAAAAATGTTTGTTTAAGATCCCAATATAATGGGCCTTCGTACATGTGCGGGCGTCCGCTCAGATGACCGAGATGCATGAGGCATCCTCGCGGACCCTCGAGCGATGCAGCAGGCGTCCGCGGACACCCCATGCATCTTGCGGACGCCCGCACACGTGATTGGGCATTCACGCGAGTGCTCGAGATGCATGGGGACACCAGAGAGATGCAACGGGCGTCCGCGAGGACACCCCATGCATATCGGGTGTCCACGAGGACGGCCCATGCATATCGGGCATCCGCGAGGACGGCCCATGCATATGGAGTGTTCGCGCGGACACCTACTTCTTCCTTCGAGTGCCCGCGAGGGCGTGTGACCAATATTACTCGTATCAAAAGAGTTGTGGAAGAAATAAAGTCAACATTGACTACTCCATAATTAGAAGAGTTTAAAAAATCCATCTTCGGATATTTCTTGGAGATTGATACAGATTTCAAAGGAATGATATTGCAAAACATTTTGCTTAAACTTGTTGTGCAAACGGAAAATGAGTGACACACTCAAAAAATGGCTCTATACTCCCAATTATAAGAGTGTCAAAGTAATAAAATAACATGGTAAGTCCGGGGTCGATCCACATGGAATAGATTTAGTAAAATAAAATAACAATTTGAGTAAAAATAAAAAGGCTTGATTTGTTTGAAGTGATTGGAGAATTTTAAATTGGACTGCAACAATAAAATAAAATACCGAGGTTAGGGGATCCACTATTAATATTTTAAATATAGAAATCTCACTTTTTTATAATATATAAAATTGTCATATTATCCAATTAATTTATTTCATGAATTAATTATGTCAAAACATATAAAACCAGCCATAAAGACGGTGATAACTTTTATCTATAATAAGTCCAGTTAGGTACTCAATTATGCCAAATAAATAAAACCAGTCATATAGGCGGTATCAAAGTTTGTCAATAATTAATCCAGATTTAAATTAAGTATTAATCATTAGATTATAATTTATATATTATAATATAAATGAAATTAATTTATATTTTCATTTTAAAAGCTTCATCTTTTTTCCCCAACAAAAAGAAATTAACTATTCATAATTTGAATAAAAACAAACATAATTTTATTATTGAAATAAAAAGAAAATACAAGAAAGCTTTAAAGAAAATAAAGCGCGCAAGAGCTGAAACACCACAAATTTTCAGAGAGAATTGTGGAAATCAGATTAAGGAAAATGAGGTTTATAGAGGTGCTCACACCTCCTGATACAATTGCAAATTTCATCCACCAAACATGCCACCAAACATGCCATGTTTGGTGGGAGATGATGGTGAAAGATGATGGCAATCCACTTTCGGTGGATTGCCATCATAATAATAATATTATTATTATTTTAATTTTTTTTATTTGACTTAACTAATTAAATATAACACACTTAGTATCTTTCATCAATTTTGACGTTGAAAACTTCTGAATTAGAGAATCTTGTCAGCAATTAAGTTGTAGATCTTTGAATCGTCTTTCATCTGGAACTGGAATCACTTCAATCCAATATCGAAGTAAAAAATTATGGCCAAATTACAAAAATTACGCAGAGTTGGGATTTCTGAATTTGTACACTGTTAGAACGCCCTTTCAAGTTTTGGCCTCCAAAATCCAAATGTCATTTCCAATTTTCTAATTATGCATCTAAAGTATTATTTTACCTATATAAGAAATAAAAATCACAATAAAAATATATAAAACATAAATTTAATTATTATGTTAAATTAAGGGGATTAATGAAATTACAAGTGTAAAATAGTTGATTTTTCTTTTAATAAATGTGCACTTTTTAGTATTCATCATACCTCTCAACCAGCTTATTACTAATCCCTAATAATTTAAGCGAAAAACTTTAAAAAGATAAATTCTTATCCAAGCTAATAATTGTTTTCTTTTTTCTAAATAATCAAATAAATAAATTCTCATGTACTTTTTACCATTCCTCCATACACACATAAAACAAAGTATCAATCAATTCATTATTCCTACAATATTCACAGGTCTAGTTGAAAAGAGTGTAATATTTTTGTCCTAAAATTACATTAGAGTTCACACTTTTTGGCAAAGAAAGTTTATTTATAAATACAAAAATAGTTTTTTCTTAATAATACATCTTCAATCCTTATAACGAGCTTTGGGTTAGTGACTCCCAAACTTGTTGGCTTTAGGGCACTAGGTGTTAAGACACCCTTACAGACTTAATTGCTCGGATCTCAGATATTAAAAATAAAAAGTGTCTGATTTCCTTAAGCTTTCTCTTTAACCTATGTAACGAGCTTTGGGCCAGTGACTCTCAGACCAGTTGGCCTTAGGGCACTAAGTGTTAAAACACCCCTACGAACTTAATTGTTCGAGTTAGAGAGGCTACGAAATCGAACTTATTCATACACTTTTTATTTATTTATTTTTTTATTAAACTAACTCAAGCTCTACTGTTTTACGCGAACTATCACTACTTATTGAGGCAAGATATCTGGTTATTAAGTAAAAGTATGGTTAGTTTTTTTTAATAAAAATATAAATTCCATTGCCTTTAAGTGCTACCTCCAAAAAACTAGAGAACTGAATATTACAAAATTTTCACTTACAACCCATGATCATATGTTCCCGTGTATGTTGATAATACCTGTTAAATGAGCTTATGAAGATCAAATTTAATCAATATTATGGAGAATTCACAAATTTAAATGATTCAAAAAGATAGGAACACAAATAACTTATTACGAATTATTTTGAGATGCGTCTCAAGAGCGAAAACTCCTTACACATCCAATTTTGAACAAAAATTCCACTTGGTTAGTCAAAAATTTATTGTTAGTTTGTGTGTAGTTTTTTTTTTTAAAAAACACAAAAGAAAATTAACACAAAATACTTTTTTCACACAAAATAACAACAAAGCAAAAACAACATAAAAGAATACTTTTTTTTGAAAACAAAAAAAAATAATTTTTTTTTAAATGAAAAACACAGCAACGAAACATAAAAATAAAAAATATATAGTCAACTATCCATCCCCCCAACCAATTTGAGACATTGTCCCCAATGTTTGAAAAATAAAAAGTAGAGTTTAGAAGACATCACCTAGTTAGTGTGGAATTGACAATTGAATCTACGACTATTTAAAAGAAAAGAAAAAAATACAGATTAAGATTCAAGTCCACCCTACGCTTCTTGCCACGATTGTTACCAGACCAGATCAACTTGGAAAAAATGGGGTTGATTTTTGATTTATAAGCTAAAATTTGGTCAATTAAATCATCAATTTTTCTTTCAGTTTGGAATATATCTTTTACCGGTTTGAAATAAACCCATTTCTTTTGGCATCTTCAAGAAATACAAAAAGAAAATCAAAAAAATCCATTAACATTAAGTATTCCAATGGTTTTTTGGTGAATATTCAAGTTCGCTCATGACGCAACTGTGAATATTTCTTCCAACGTGCCAAGCCCACCTGGTAAAACAATAAAAGCGTCAACATTATTGATCATTTCAGTAAGTCTTTCAAACATACATGAGACATTACATTCTTCTCCATTTGATTTTCCAATGACGTTTTCATCTGTCAAAGGTTTTGGAATGATCCTTGATAAGTGTGGTTTATACCCACTTATTCCCGCATTCTTAACTTACTATTTTGTTAGTTTCCGTATCATTTAATGTATTTTGTAGTTCTTTTATGATTTATTTGTAGGAAGCATTGATACATGGATCATGGGGCATTTGTACGTGTTTTGGGACCATACGGACGCATCGGAAGCACGCGGAAATAGTAGAAATACGGAAAGCATAAATCCAGGGAGATTGTCGCCTTTCAGGCGCCGCAGCACCCCGTGCACCCCAGAAACATAATATTTATGGTTTTTAAATGCTCAATGACCCCAAGGCTCTATTATAAATAGATAAGTTCGTCCAAAACCTAGAGATGAGGCTAATACACAACATAAAACATAAAACACATATTTTTAGAGAGATCCAAGAAGGTGGATTGAAGAGCGACAAGAGCAGACGAAGGTGGTGACGTCCGAAGAGGAAGAGATTCAATTCGGGTTTTATCTTCTTGTTTCTTTCTTAGAACTCTAATGATTTTCATTAGATTCATGACATGTCTTTATTGTTTTTATCTTTAGTCATGAACTAACTCCTTAATTCTAGAGAATGACGTAACTGATGTTGGAACCTTGTATTGTTTTCAATTTTGTTATGAAGTTTTATTAAGTTTATTTATATTCTTTTGAGTTTAATGCTTCTTGGTTGGTGTCCACAATTTGAGATGATGCATATTTAGAATCTATCACTCGAGAGAGGGGATTTTGAATAAGATCTAGAGAATATAACCTAGGATTTTATAGAATTCAAGAGAATCTATAGTGCCTTTGAAGTCGTTAACATAGAATCACAAGACGTAATGAGTTGTTAATTACTAGATTTTTATAAGGATATCGAAATCTGTAGTTGATAATATTTTCACTATTACTCGAGAGAGAGAGTGAATACTTGAGGATTCTTGACTTATAAACAATACAACTGAACAAGTTAATTGGCATTACAAATACATAGGGGATCGCTAGGTGAAATTAGACTATGGAATCTATATCGTATTAGTTCCTCCTATTTTATTATTTTAATATCTTAGTTATTTATTTAAATCTTTATTAATTATCTTCTACATAAAGTTAGGATTATCAATTGTAGTCCTTATTATGAGTGAACACAATCCATGTGGGTTCGACACATTTTCACTGATTTATACTAATCCTCAAAACTTGACTGCCACCTTTTTGCACGGTCTTTGAAACACATCTCATCAATCCAAGATTGTCACCGCCATATACTAAGTGCATATTTCTTTCCGCCATAACCCTACCTAATTCTTGTGCAGCCTCAACAAATTCTGGTTTAGTTCCAGAGCTAGTTCCACAAAAGACACATATATTAGTTGTAGGGGTTTTTTGGCGAAAATCCGGTAACGCAACGAAATAGTGGAAAATCAAAATTTTCCGATTTCAAAATTTTTCTTGAATCAATTAAATAAACTTATTTATTTAATTATCCAATTATCAAATTCTGAAAAACTACACAAGAGATCAAATTTCTAGGTAATTACTGAATTGCCCCATAACTTTACAAATTGATCATTTTAGTCAAAAAATTGTCAAATACAATTTTGGATGATTCTAAATCATTTCTAAAATATTTTTCAACATATCTAATACATCAAAATCATATTGCATACAAATCCCCAAACTTTTCTGAAATTGCCGAGAGCACCCCCAACTTTCGATTTTTTTCAATCTGGTCCTTTTGTGTTCTAAACATGCCAAGATCAAATCCAATAAAACCAAAAATTTACATGCATCATATACACTCCATAATACATCACATATATGAAAAGCCCCAATTTTGGAATGGGTTATGAACCCTAATTTTTCAACTTCATCAAATTGACCAATTTTACCAAATCTTTAAAATCCAACACTTTAATCCATTCATTACTTCACCAAACAAGCCTCACCACTTTGAAATAACTCTAAAACAATTCTAGATCACCAAGGAGTGGCTCAAGAACTCTAGAATGGCAACTTGATTTCCAAAGAATCAAAAGTAAGCCTTTGAAACCATTTCAAGCTTATTTACATGCATAGATCTTTCATTCAAGTTCACAACCAAATAAACACAAACTATAAGAGAAGAGAGAACAACAAAGCAACACAAAATGATTCCAAGCATGTTAGAAACTATTTTCATGTGGAAGACTTTAAAGAAAAACTTACAAAAATAAGCTTTTTCAAAGCTTTCTTCTTTAGCCTCCAAGCTTTTTCTCTGAACTTCTTTTATGTTTATTTTGTGTATATTGAACTTATGAAACCCTAAAATGAAATAAAATAATTTATACCTCTTACATTAGCCTTGGCCGAAATTTGGTATATGTTAAATATCTAGATATTTTCAATTTGTTTTATTAAAGCCAACTTGTCAACTTGCATTTGAAATCATTAACACTTTAATGTAATTCAACAAGTCAACAATTGCAACTAAAGTCATTTAATAAAATATCACAACTTAGGATATTTATATTTTTAATTAATTTAATTATTTAACAATTAAATAATTATTTAAATACAAATATATTAAACATATGTATTATATTTACATTAAATATCAAATACATATATATTTATGATATTAGTCAAATATATCAATTTGACAATTAATTAATGTGTATTTGATAAAATCTATCATTAAATGCAAATACACAAAAATTAGGAAATGATTATCGGGTCCCTTCACATGTATTTTACGTTTAACCTTTAAACGACTTATAAATAATCAATATTATTTATAAATGTTGCTCTAGTGCTCTACAAGTATATTTCATTAGTGAGACTCTCTAGATTCAGGCATATCCATCACGAAATTCAATTTCGTGTCCATAATTTACCCACCCGTAAACTATGACGACCACAGATATGTTGGGGTTTTAAGGGGGAATATCGGTAACGCAGCGGAATAGTGGAAAATCAAAATTTTCCGATTTCAAAACGTTTTCTCGGATCAATCAAATAAACTTATTTATTTAATTATCCAATTATCAAATTCTGAAAAATTACAAAAGAGATCAAATTTCTTGGTAATTATCGAATTGCCCCAAAATTTTGTAAATTGATCATTTTAGTCCACAAGTTGTCAAATACAATTTTGGATAATTCTAAATCATTTCTAAAATGTTTTTCAACACATCTAAGGAATCAAAATCAGATTTCACACAAATCCCCAATTTTTCTGAAATTGCCGAGAGCACCCCCAATTTTCAGTTTTTTTGCAATTTGGTCCTTTTGTTCAAAAACAAGCCAAGATCAAATCCAATTAACCCAAAATTTTACATGCATCATATTCATACCATAATACATCACATATATGAAAATTCCCAAATTTGGAGAAGGTTATGAACCCTAATTTTTCAATTTCATCAAATTGTCCAATTTTACCAAATCTTTAAAATCCAACACTTTAATCCATTCAATATTTCACCAATCTAGCCTCACCACTTTGAAACAACTCTAGAACAATTCTAGGTCACCAAGGAGTGGCTTACCAACTCTAGAATGGCAACTTGATTTTCTAAAAATAAAAAGTAAAGATTTGAAACAATTTCAAGCTTACTTACATGCTTCAATCTTTCATCAAAGTTCACAACCATATAAACACAAACTATAAGAGTAGAGATAACATCAAAGCATCACAAAATGAAGCTAAGCATATTAGAAAAATTTTCTATGTTGAAGACTTTAAAGAAAAACTTACAAAAACAAGATTTTTCCAAGCTTTCTTCTTTAGCCTTCAAGCCTTTTCTCTCAACTTCTTTTATGTTTATTTTGTATCAAATGAACTTCTTAAACCCTAAAAATGAAACAAACAATATATACCTCCTCCAAAATAAGCCTTGGCCGAAGTTTAGGGAGAAATAAATAAAATATCTAGATATTTTGCTTTTGTTTCATTTAATGGTTTATCAACTTGTTTTGCTTTTATCATTACACTTTAATGATTCTAAACAAGTCAACAATGGCAACTTAAAAAATATAACACTTATATTTAATAAGTAATGGCCGAAAATTACAAATAAAAAAGGAAAATGATATTTTCAATTTTAACAATTAAAACAAATATCCAAGGAAGTCAAATTCAATTTGACACCCTTTTCCTTTATGTAAAGTCAAACATTTACACTTATAATCATTTCCTAACTTTATCATTTGATGAGATATTTATATTTTAATTATATTAATCATTTAACAATTAAATAATTAAATAATTAATTAATTAATTAAATACAAATATCTCAAATATATGTATTATATTTACTTTAAATATCTCAAATACATATATTAATGATATATGTCAAATACCTTTATTTGACAATTTATTAATGTGTATTTAATAATATCATATATTAAATACAAATACACATTAATTAGGAAATGACAGTTCGGCCCGTTCACATGTATTTTTCGTTTAACGTTTAAACGATTTATAAATAATCAACATTATTCATAAAAGTTGCCCTAGTGCTCTACGAGTATATTTCATTAGTGAGACTCTCTAGATTCAGGTATATCCGTCATAAAATCCAATTTCGTGTCCATAATTTACCCACGTAAATTATGACGACCACAGATAAACTAGCTGAATCATACAGGTCGAGGTCATTGCATACGTATAATCCGTCCGTTACAGGTATCCGGATAATACCTTAGATATAGATGTAAACGTCAAATCTCTATAGGTATTATCTCGTCGACGTATCTATTAGCAATCTCTAAATAACATTTGGAACTTACTTCCGAAGTATACTGTGGCCACAAATTTAACAGACTGCTAATCATATATGGACTACCTATGCTCTGTACACAGAACTGACAGATCCTATCTTGATACACACAGGATATCCTGAGGATCGGTCCACACCCAACGAACAGGCGGAGGTCTGATCTAAATAGATCGGTGACGTGACTGCCATCTAAGTGTGGAGGATGTCTCATACATCCACAGTGGTATCTCAAGTCGAATGACCACTATGCTACTCAACCCGAGAAGATTCTTATTGACGTTGGTGTACCATCCATTAAGAATCTTCGGTGAGTCGTTCAGTGTTTATCCACTATAAACACCTACACGTCTATACGAGTCTCCCTAGACTCTTGGTTCATTGGGATAAACCATCGGACCAAGTCTCGATATACGACATGTACTGGTCTCAACAGATTTGACTAATCGACCCGTGTTAGTGAATCTTGACCAAGAACTTATATTTGATATATACATTTAGCAGTGACACTTCCCAATGTCAATTACAAACTAGCTTTGTAACTGTGTACTGCATTATATATTATCGAGTCTTTGTCTAACATATACATATCACTAAACAACATTTAGTTTCAATCTAATCGTAATCAGATCGAATACATATATAAAAACAACATTAATTTCAATCTAATCGTAATCAGATCGAATACATATATAAAAACAAGATGTGCAACCATAAATAAGTAATATTATGGAAAAAGGGATGTTCGTATTCATGAATCAGACATAAATACAGTCCGGATTGGCGCTCTGAGCACCAACCCCAACAAGATAAACTCGCTGAATCATACAAGAAGAGGTCATGGCAAATGTTAAATTCTTATGTCACAGGTATCCAGATATATCCCAGAGATATAGATGTAAACGTCAAATCTCTATAGGGACTATCCCGTCGACGTCTCTATTAGCAATCTCTAAAAGAGAACACTTAGAACCGATTTCTAAAGTGTACCACGAGCTCATGGTTTTTATCTGATTGCTAATCATATATGGACTACCTATGCTCTGTACACAGAACTGACGGATCCTATCTCGACACACGCAGGACACCCTGAGGATCTATCCACACCTAACAAATAGGCGGAGGTGTGATCTAAATAGATCGGTGATGTGACTATCATTTAAGTGTGTAGGATGTCTCATGTACCCACAATGGTATCTCAAGTCGAAGAATCACAAATGCTACTCAACCCGAGAAGATTCTTATTGATGTTAGTGTACCATCCATTAAGAATCTTCGGTGAGTCGTTCAGTGTTTATCCGCTATAAACACCTACACGTCTATACGAGTCCCCAAGACTCATTGTTCATTAAGAAACCATTGGAATCATATATTCCAGTATACGAGATGTAGCGGTCTCAACAGGTTTACTTTACTGACCAAGTAGTGTAAACCTTGACCAGGAACTGTCTGAGAATGACAACATCATGATACAACACAATGTCAGTTGCAACGCTTTTGCAACAGTATCATGACTAATCATCCTAAGGTCTATTACGTCTTTACTATATTAAAAGATATAGTATATTACAGAAACTGCTTGTATTATTCATAATAAAATGTTTTACAGTAGTATTCTAGAAGAAATACAATCGGGAATTGGCGCTCTGAGCACCAACCCCAACAAAATCTCCCACTTGCTCTAGTGCCAATATCGATTGTATCTAATACCCATCGACTCCACGTTTTTATCAAACATCTTCGGAGGATGGCCTTCGTAAGCGGGTTTGCTATATTATCTTCACTCGGTACCTTGTACACGATAATATCCCCTCGCGACACAATCTCTCGAATGATGTATTACTTCTGTTCCACATGTTTCGACTTCTGATGCGCCCTTGGTTCCTTTACTTGCGCAATGGCTCCAATATTATCATAGTGTAACGGAATCACATTCTCGATACTTGGGAAAAATCCCAATTCTGTGATAAAGTTACTAATCCATACAGCTTCCTTTGCAGCTTCAGAAGCTGCAATGTATTCCGCCTCTGTGGTGGAATCTGCTGTAGACCCCTGTTTAGAACTCTTCCAGCAAACTGTACCTCTTTTAAGGGTAAAGACGAATCCAGATGTAGACTTTCTATCATCGGAATCCGTATACTCGTTAACTTGCAGTTCACTTCCTCCATAAATAATCAACTTATCATTAGTACCTTTAAGATACTTCAGGATATGTTTAATGGCCATCCAATGGTCATTACCTGGATTGGACTGATATCTACTAGTTACGCTAACAGCGAAACTGATATCATGCCTAGTACATAACATGGCATACATTATGCTACCCAAACACGAAACATAAGGTTGGTTAGACATTTTAACCTTCTCATCTTCTGTTTGTGGACTCATCTTTTTGGAAAGATGAATCCCATGTCTGAACGATATGTTTGTTGTCTTACAGTTACCAAAATTATACCGTTCCAAGATCTTATCTATGAACATTGATTGGGATAACCCAATCAGCTTCCTTTGTCTATCTCTATAGAGTTTTATCCCTAAAACATAGGAAGCCTCACCCAGGTCCTTCATGGAGAAATTCTTACAGAGATACGCATTGACGCCTTGTAACATCCTTATATCATTCCCAATGATTAGGATGTCGTCAACATAGAGCACTAAAAATACGACCATGATCCCACTGGCCTTCTAATACACACAGGATTCTTCCGAATTCTTGAGAAAACCAGACGATCTAATAATCTCGTCGAATCGAAGATTCCAACTTCGTGAAGCTTGTTTAAGTCTATAAATGGACTTCTTAAGCTTACATACCATACCCGAGTTTTCGCTGGACGCAAAACCTTCCGGCTGTTCCATATAGATTTCTTCATCAAGAAATCCATTTAGAAAATCCGTTTTGACATCAATTTGCCAAATCTCGTCATCATGATACGCAGCTATAGAAAGAAAAATCCTGATAGACTTAAACATTGCTACTGGCGAAAAAGTTTCATCGTAGTCGACGCCAGGTCGCTGCGTGTAACCTTTTGCTACCAGTCGAGCCTTGTAAGTTTCAACCTTACCGTCAGGCCCACGCTTCCTCTTTTAAACCCATTTACAACCGATAGGAACAATTCCTTCAGGAAGCGGAACCAAGTCCCAAACTTGATTCTCATGCATTGAGTCTAACTCGGATTTCATGGCACTTTTCCATTTCACAGAGTCGATGTCCAACATCGATTCTCTATAGGTAAAAGGATCAGTCTCTTCAACTAAGAGAACATCTAGACTCTTTTCTTGTATCAAATACAAGCGTTCAGGAGGTCTAGATACCTTTTGTGTCCTACGGAGTGTGTGTGTTGAAGGTCCTTCATCTACTTGAATCTTAGTTTCCTCCGTTGGCTTGTTGTTTTCAGGTTGGACTTCATCAAGTTCAACCTGTCTATGATTACCACCTTCTGAAAAAAAAAAACTCTACTTCTAGAAATCTTGCGAAGCGAGCTACAAACACATTTTGATGCTCGGTATCATAGAACAGATATCCCCTCGTTTCCGAAGGATATCCAACAAACCTAAACTTTTGCCCTCGAGGCGAAAGCTTATCTTGCTGAGTCACCCTGACATAGGCAGGACAACCCCAAACCTTAATATAACTAAGATTTTGTCTCCTACCAGTCCATATCTCATACGGAGTCGTAGGAACAGCTTTTGAAGGAATCTTATTCAAAAGATGTGCAGCTGTTAAATGAGAGTAGCCACATAAGTAATAGGGCAAATCTGTAAAACTCAACATCGATCGGACCATATCCAATAAAGTCTGATTTCTCCTCTCAGACACTCCATTGTGCTGTGGAGTACATGAAGGAGTATATTGAGCGAGAATCCCATTCTCCTTCATATAATCCATGAACTCACTGCTCATATATTCATTGCCTCGATCAGATCGAAGACATTTAATATATTGACCAGTCTATTTTTCTACTTCATTTCGGAACTCTTTGAACTTTTCAAAGGTTTCCGATTTATGTCGGATCAGATAGACATAACCGTACCTTGACAGATCATCGGTAAAGGTAACGAAGTATGAATAACCACTGTGAGCAGTCTAACTTAGTGGACCACATACATCAGAATGTACGAGTTCCAGTAAGTTAGTGGCACGGTGTCCAACACCTGAAAATAGGGCTTTGGTCATCTTACCATGAATACACGATTCACAAGTTGGATATGATTCAATGGTGAGATCTGGTATCAAACCATTCCTAACCAATTGGGTAAGGCGTTTAATGCCTATATGACCTAGCCGCATATGCCAAAGTTCAGTATTATTAACAACAAGTAACCTACGTTTATTAATCCCAGTATTCAAAATATCTTACTTTCCTTCAGCACCTGCAACGAATTGCAAATGTGAACAGGACAAGCATAATCTAAAATTCAGCTTGATGTAGCAGCTTCACAAGCCAGTAAGATATCAATAACTGGAAAAATATACGTACCTGATGTAAATGCTCTCTATCTCCTTATCTGGGCGATGTAGTCAGGACAGTTCCCTTTCCAGTGCCTGACTTTGCTGTATTGATGGCATTTTTCGTCAGAAGCCCTCTTGGGCTTTGCTATCTTTCCCTGTGGTTGAGAACTGAAACCCTTCTTCTTCGCTTTCGTCTTATTTCCCTTTGACCAGGTCTGGGAAGAAGCAGAAAGTGAAGTAGGTTTCGGAGGGCGAGTCGGTACTCCCTTCCTTAAGTCCTCTTCCGCTGTGAGCAGTATCCTATGCAGCTCATGGTAGGTACAGATAATCCCATTCATGTTGAAGTACATCACGAATTGGTGATATGAAGCTGGGAGCGAACCAAGAATGACACTCCTACCGAGAATGTCATTCAGATGGAGATTATGTTGCCTCAATTGATCGATCAAATCGATCATGTGAAGAACATGCGAGCTCACAGCTTGCCCCTCATCCAGTCGTGCATGGAACAGTTCCATCGCAACTTTGTGAACAACGATTTGTTCTTGGTTAATAAACTATTATCTTAATCGCATCATCATACTATACGTATCTAACATGCCATAGTATTGTTTCTTGAGTCTCGGTGTCAGCGAACTTAAGATGTATGATTTAACTTTTAAATCATCATCTTTCCAAGCTTGGAAAACTTGGTGTTCCTCCGGTGTTGCGTCCTCAAACACAGCAAGGGGCAGCGGACCCTCAAGAACATATCCCAACTTCTCGGAATCAAGGACAATCCTTAAATCCAAGTCTCAATCGGAGAAGTTCTCAGCGCCTTTGAGTTTGTTCGTATCTAACATACGCGCAAATTGATTAGAAGATGGGGCCGCCATCGCAAATCTATCATATAGATTACAAAAAATAGTTAGCAGAAATAAAGCAGTTTCATATAATATGAAAAACACTAACTAGATCATGGATTTTTAATCTAAAAATGCATCTCCCACTAAATCATACAATACTTTAATCCCCAAACAGAATACAAAGATTTTATAATTAAATTAAATACAAATAGTGAAAGGTGGATCCTATGAATATATTTTAGCTCACAGTAGAGGCACGGTCTCACCTACGTATATTCATCAGGTAGACAACTCATTGTCAATCACTCAATAGTGACTCATGGGTTTCTGGTCATGGTCGTTCCTCATTGTGACATCTTGGGCACGTTCACAAGGAGACGTACCAAGGTTAAACTTGTCAATGATAAACTCAAGCTACTTGCGTAACCCTGACATCTTGGGCACGTTCAGGATTCCGCTTTCGCTTGAATTTATCTAGTATCTAATATACATCCGGGATAAATAAATCTCTATCGGCTACACCCTCACAGCAGAGGCACGGTCTCGGATGTAGTCACAGAAAAATATCCATAAACCGTATTAACAAGACGATGACCGGCGTAAACACACACGTATAACGCAAGCGCACGTATCGTTCAAGTAGTATAAAAATATCGATCCCACGAGGACTTAATTCCTATTGTTGTTACTAATCATTGAATCTATTTATTTACAAGTATCTAATTAGAGGGAGAAGTGAATGATTGCTTTTGGTTGGTTGAATATGGATTTGCTAAAAATAAAAACATACTCAAAAGAAAATACTAAGGAAAATAAATAAAAGACTCAAAGATCTAGGGTTGTGACTCCACACAATATTATTAAAAAGATGAATTGACTCTCTTATTTATGTGTAATAAATCAATTTACTAACCTGGAACATGATGATATGCAAAAGCCTCTTCCGATGGTCAGACGCAAATACCCAGTATAACCCAATTGAACCATATTCCTATGTCAACCAAATTACCTGGATTCATTAAGACCAAGTTCCAATTATGGCTACCCCCGTCCGACAGGTATATGTCTATCCTGTAAGGAAATATATTAAAGGGTTATCTATCCTCAAGGAAGATCGTGGGCTATTGAATCTAAGGATGAAACCTAAAATCCTCATGTCTAGTTCATTTTAAGTTTACCAAATCAATTTTATTGGTGATCAGACAACAAGAAGCATTAAGCTTAAGACTCAATAAACAAACTAAAGAATTACCCAATAAATAATTAAATCAATTATTAAGCCTAGTAATATTGTGTTTCATCACTTCCCTAGAATAAAATAAAATGCTGGGGGTTAGAGGATCCACATTTAATATTTCTTATCTAGGAATCTCACTTATTATAATATATAAATTATTTTATGTTATGTTTTCTCAGGAATTAATAATGTTAAACATTTAAAACCAGCCATATAGGCGGTAATCCATTTAGTCCAACTACATCATCCATATAGGCGGTAATTATCTGTCACATAAAGACCAGCCATAAAGGCGGTAAAGTAGTTTATATTTAACCCGACCATATAGGCGGTAATAAAATCTGACATTAATTAATCCGGTTAAATTATAATTTATAAATTATAATTAAATGAGATTTACCTAGATAATTATATTAAAGGTTTCACCTTTTACCCCAGCGGAAATTTAACTAAAAAACATAAAGTAAATAAATAAAAAGCTGTAATAAAAACTAAAAATAAAAATACATAATTTTAATATTACAAAACTAGATGCTTCCTATGAAATCAGGGAAAAAATCCCAAGGAAAGCACACCAAATGAAGTGGTGAAGACCTGAATTTATAGACATTTTCTGGAAGCGACGTCGCGACGCCAAAACGCGTCTTCGGTCAACACAGGTTGACCATGCGGATTCTGTCTGCACAATCATGTGGTGACACGTGGCACGCGGTGAAGGTGGTGCAATGAGAAGACGACACGTGGCACACGGTGATTGGCTGAGCTTTCGGTCCAATGAGAATCTGACACGTGGCACGCGCATAGGATCGGTCCAATGAAAGCTTGACACGTGGCAGCATATGATTCACCGGTGATTCGGTCCAATGAGGAGGCGACACGTGGCACGCACATAGTTTGGTCCAATAGGATTGCGACATGTGGCATCAGGCGCATTTTAGTTGTTCTTCTGTGATGATGACACGTGGCACGGCGCACGTTAGCAAGATCTGGCGCACGTTAGCAAGTCCAATTTCTCAGATTCTGACACGTGTCCCTCGGCGCACGTTAGCATGGTCGGCGCACTTTAGGCGTCGTGACGCTGAAGTGCTTGGCGTCGCGACGCCGAAAATTACAAAAATGCCCATTTGTCATTTTTTCTCTATTTTGGCCCCAAATTGCTTCCAATGCTTTCCCAACTTTATTTATCTGCAAAATAACACAAAACACATCAAAATGTTCACAAAACCCGAGAAACTATATAAAATATTAGGTTAAATGAGTGGGAAATAGTGATATAAATACCACTCATCACACCCATAAACCTAACATTTTGCTAGTCCTCGAACAAAACACAAAATAACATGAAATTAAAAGTAAACTGAGCCACTTTCCTAGGGATCACGGTTGCATTTAGCGTATGCAACAAGCCTTTAAACCCCTAGGTGTCCCTAGTGGACGAGTTGTAGTCTCGTGAGGGTTTACAACAATGATATCCACAAACATTTTACAAAAGTAAAAAGGTAGTGAAACTAATGCACACAAAAGCAAAAAGACAAGCGAAAAGAGAATAAAGAAGCCAGTGACTAATCAGGTGAAATTTCTACTCCAAGTTACTAGTTGTTTTGTTTCTTTCTAAATTACCGAATAAGTAAATTCTCCGATTATTTTTATCATTCTTCATATACACAGCCAACAAAATATTAATCAACTCATTTTTCCCACAACAGTCACAATTGTAGTTGATAAGAGAGTAATATTTTTGTCCTAAAGTTCTATCAGATTTCACATCTTTTTGTAGCAATGGAATAATTTTTCTGATTTTTCTGATTTTTTCTTTGATTTTTTTTTATTTATATACAATATCTTCCGTCTATGTAGTGAGCTTTGGGTCGGTGGCTCCCAAACCAGTTGGCTTTAGGGCACCGGATATTAAGACACCCATACGGACAAAATTACTCAGACTTCAGATATATATATTTTTGCAGTATCTTTGATCCATGTAGCGAGCTTTGGGCCAATGACTCCTAAACCAGTTGGTTTTAGGGAACTAGGTGTTAAAACACCCTTACAAACTTAATAACTTGGATCTCATATTTTTTTTTTTACTCTCATTGCTTTTTGAGATGCTTCCTCCAATTAAACTAGAGCACTAAATATTACAACTTTTCAATTATAGCTCATGTCCGTATGTTTCCATGCATGTTGATAATACCTGCCAACTGAGCATATGAAGATCTATTTTAGTCAGTTTTAAGGAGAAATTACAAATTAAATAATTCAAAAGGAAATAAACAAAAATTAACTTGTTCCGAAATAGGTTTGAGATACGTATCAGGAGTGGGAACTCCTTACTCAGCTTTCTCTCACCAATTTCCCCCTTTTATAGTCAAAATAAAAACATAAAACGCAAAATATTTTTGTAATTTTTGAAAAAATTTCAATTTTTTTGTATTTTTCGAAAATTTTTGGACTAAAAATAAAAATAACACACAAACTAAAAACAAGGTACTGATCAACTAATTCCCTCCCCCAAACCTAAATGAGACATTGTCCCCAATGTCTTAAACAGTGGAAGAAGAGTTTAGAAGATAATACCTGGTTAGCTGAAATTTTACAGGAAAAATTACCGATTAAGATCAATGTCCAATTTACGCTTCTTACCACGATCGCTATTTGACCATTTTTTTAGTAAAACTTTCGGCAGAATCACCTCTAAAAACTCAAAATTTCCCCAAAATTCACCCTAAAACTATCACCACACAACAACCTTCACCCCCAAAATCTACGAATTCAACCGATCAGTCAATCCTCAAATCAGAAATTTGCCAATTACTCACTGCCAAACTTCCAAGTTCACAACCCTCCAATTTCAACAAAATTAATCAACCACAAACTCTTACAATTTTCGGCTATCGCTCTTCACTGTCAATGGTTTCAAATCCAATAGCATCCAATTTTTACAAAATTAACCACACAAAGTATCCAGGCCTTTACCCTTTTGTAAATTCGGAAATTGAAGAGCAGAGAATTACCCCTTCACGATTTTACCACTCACTGCTTGATGACCAGAAATGACGATGGAGGGTCTCGGCCGTGGGTGTTTTGGTCTTGTGTGATGGTCTCGACGTGAGAGATGGTTTCGGTGAAGGTCTTAGTTCGGTCACTTGTCTCGGCAAGGGTGGTCGTGGCTTTCGGTGGGTACGGCTCGGCAAAGGCTTGGTGTTTGACTCGGCGAAGGTTGCATCTGGTGGATCTTGGTCAAAGGCTCGGCGGTTGGTGGGTCTCGGCTTTGTTGGTTCTCGGTGGTGAGGCTCATGGCAAAGGGTGGAGATGGTTTTGGTCTCGATGGTGGTGGCTAAGACTCGGCGAAGGCTCTGTTTTGTTCGGTGGATCTCAGTGAGGGTGGCTGGATCTCGGTGATGGTGGTTGGCTTTGGTGAGAGAAAGAATGGTGAGGTTTGAGTGAGGGAAGTGAAACCTGTCTCGGCGGCTGCCCATTTTAGTGCTGTAATCGAGACAGCGTCGCGACGCTTAATTTGGCATGGCGTCGCGGACACTCGATCATTTAGGGTTAGGGTTTCGTGTTTAGGGTATTGGTGTCGCGACGCGAAGGGTTTGAGCGCCGCGACGTGAGATTTTTTTTTTGGCAAAACCAAGTCTTCCGACAGATAAATCCTCTGGGACGTGTCTCAAGAGCTAACTCCTTACTCGGCCGTCTCTACTGGATTGACTTTATATCTTCGTGATTTTGTCAAATTTTTATTTTGTGAAAATCCCGCTTGCACTGGATTGCTTTGTCCTGAAAAATACCGTTTTTAATTTTTCCTGCAAAAATTACACAAAAGTAAAAATAATTCTACAACATGTACACATAAAACAATAATTAAAATTATTGCATGGGTTGCCTCCCTGCTAGCGCTAAATTTTTCGTCTTCAGCCAGACGTGACTAAAATCCATCTGTCAATGAGGTTTCAGCGTCGTTTTGGATGTCCGATTAAAGACAATCCCATGAGCGTTGCTTTTGAAGGGTCTCTTCCAACGGTAAAGTGGCAAAAAGAGTTTTGTCTCATTCAGTACTTGTGCCACTTTTTTAATCTTTGTTGCTCCAGTGGTTCCTGAAAAGAAAGAAAGAAAATCAGGAGGTCTTGTGTGGTGCTTGACCTTGAATGGAAGTTCCATTCTGTCAAGCTTCTGGGTGATATCTTTGATTTGTACTCCCAAAAACAGTGATGTTTCGCCTGAATTCACTGGATCTTCAATTTGGTCTAACAATTGCTCCTTCATTTGCTCTGTTTCTTGCTCCACCTTTTCTTCACATATGTATTTTAAAATTTCCGTATTCAACTCTTCATCCGTCATCTGTGCAATGCATGCTCCATAAGTATCTGCATGAGGATGTAAAGATGTTTCTGACATTAGGTCTTCATCCTCTGATACGATTGGAATGGATGGTTCATGTAGATCTTCATCAAACATCATGGTAAAGCATGCTCCAAGATCTTCATTTTGAGGATTGAAAGTTTGATCCTCCGTTGTTGGTACAGTTGGTACAAATAGATCAGCTTCATCCTCGTCATAATCTGAATAATAAAAGTCAAATAGAGACTTTGCTGGTTTGGGCTCCTGAACTGATACCTCTGGTTGTTGATACTGATCAGCCTCCTCCTCTGCTAAAGTGTCATCATGAAATGCTTGGTACTTGAAGGCTTCATCAGTGTCATCTGAAAATGGTCCATGAGGTATGTAGCTCTGATTTTCTGTTAATTGTCTCATCTGATCTGTCAGTCTTTGAATGAATTCTGATTGTCTCTGAATGCTTTCAAATTGATTCTGGCATGTTTCAAGCATTGTATCCAACTTTTCGTCTGGTTTCTTGACCCAATCTTTGAGCATGTCAATCATTTGATCTTCCTCTGATGGTTCTGATTGTTGATGGAAATCGAGGGTAGATGGTGGATGAGATGGAAAATATGATCGTTCTTCGTACCTTGAATGATTCTGATAATTCTGCCACTTTGAAAAGTATATGCATTGATCGCTCGAGTGGTTACCATCACAAATTACACATCTCCTCATTTCATTCTGATTAGCAAATGTAGTATTGCTTGATTCTGACATCCAGTGATAGTTGTTGGGCTGGACAACAGGCCTCAGAAAACCGGACTGTTGCTCCCAGATTTGGGGTGTATCTTCTAGTAAAGCTCGTGATCTTTCAATCTCCCAATAATGTTCCATTTTTCAATCACCTGAAAACAAAAGAAAGAAATAAAAATTACAAATAAAATAAACAAAATTAGATACAAGTAAATTAGATAGCTTCAAAATTAATAACTCAAGTAAAATAAGTCCCAGGCAACAGCGCCAAAAACTTGAACGGCGTAAACACACACGTATAACGCAAGCGCATGTATCGTTCAAGTAGTATAAAAATATCGATCCCACGAGGACTTAATTCCTACTATTGTTACTAATTATTGAATCTATTTATTTACAAGTATCTAATTAGAGGGAGAAGTGAATGATTGCTTTTGGTTGGTTGAATATGGATTTGCTAAATAAAATAAAAACATACTCAAAAGAAAATACTAAGGAAAATAAATAAAAGACTCAAAGATCTAGGGTTGTGACTCCACACAATATTATTAAAAAGATGAATTGACTCTCTTATTTATGTGTAATAAATCAATTTGCTAACCTGGAACACGATGATATGCAAAAGCCTCTTCCGATGGTCAGACGCAAATACCCAGTATAACCCAATTGAACCATATTCCTATGTCAACCAAATTACCTGGATTCATTAAGACCAAGTTCCAATTATGGCTACCCTCGCCCGACAGGCATATGTCTATCCTGTAAGGAAATCTATATTAAGGGTTATCTATCCTCAAGGAAGATCGTGGGCTATTGAATCTAAGGCTGAAACCTAAAATCCCTATGCCTAGTTCATTTTAAGTTTACCAAATCAATTTTATTGGTGATCAGACAACAAGAAGCATTAAGCTTAAGACTCAATAAACAAACTAAAGAATTACGTAATAAATAATTAAATCAATTATTAAGCCTAGAATATTGTGTTTCATCACTTCCCTAGAATAAAATAAAATGCTGGGGTTAGAGGATCCACATTTAATATTTCTTATCTAGGAATCTCACTTATTATAATATATAAATTATTTTATGTTCTGTTTTCTCAGGAATTAATAATGTCAAACATTTAAAACCAGCCTTATAGGCGGTAATCCATTTAGTCCAACTACACCAGCCATATAGGCGGTAATTATCTGTCACATAAAGACCAGCCTTATAGGCGGTAAAGTAGTTTATATTTAACCCGACCATATAGGCGGTAATAAAATCTGACATTAATTAATCCGGTTAAATTATAATTTATAAATTATAATTAAATGAGATTTACCTGGATAATTATACTAAAGGTTTCACCTTTTACCCCAGCGGAAATTTAACTACAAAACATAAAGTAAATAAATAAAAAGCTGTAATAAAAACTAAAAATAAAAATACATAATTTTAATATTACAAAACTAGATGCTTCCTATGAAATCAGGGAAAAAATCCCAAGGAAAGCACAACAAATGAAGTGGTGAAGACCTGAATTTATAGACATTTTCTGGAACCGACGTCGCGTCGCCAGAGGCCTTCGCGTCGCGACGCCAAGACGCGTCTTCGGTCAACACAGGTTGACCACGCGGATTCTGTCGGCACAATCATGTGGTGACACGTGGCACGCGGTGAAGGTGGTGCAATGAGAAGACGACACGTGGCACACGGTGATTGGCTGAGCTTTCGATCCAATGAGAATCTGACACGTGGCACGCGCATCGGATCGGTCTAATGAGAGTTTGACACATGTCAGCATGTGAATCACCGGTGATTCGGTCCAATGAGGAGGCGACACGTGACACGCGCATAGTTTGGTCCAATAGGATTGCGACACGTGGCATCAGGCGCATTTTAGTTGATCTTCTGTGATGATGACACGTGGCACGACGCACGTTACCAAGTTCGGCGCACATTAGCAAGTCCAATTTCTCAGATTCTGACACGTGTCCCTCGGCGCACGTTAGCATGGCCGGCACACTTTAGCGTCGCGACGTCGAAAATTATGAAAATGCCCCTTTGTCATTTTTTCTCTATTTTGGCCCCAATTACTTTCAATGCTTTCCCCAACTTTATTTATCAGCAAAATAACACAACACATCAAAACGTTCACAAAACCCGAGAAACTATATAAAATATTAGGTTAAATGAGTGGGGAATAGTGATAAATACCACTCATTAGACGGACCATGTAATATGCATAAAATACATAATTAACATAAACCTTATTAATTAGGGATTTTCCGCAAAAGATGTTTTTTACTTTATTTAATCAAATTAAATAAATACATGCATGCAACAAGTAAAGATTAAATTAAACATTGAATTTAAAAGGCATAATCATATTAGGGTGTCCAGAATCAGACTCGCTCTGATACCATTTTGTAGGGGTTTTATGGCGAAAATCCGGTAACGCAGCGGAATAGTGGAAAATCAAAATTTTTCGATTTCAAAATTTTTCTTGAATCAATTAAATAAACTTATTTATTTAATTATCCAAATATCAAATGTTGAAAAATTACACAAGAGATCAAATTTCTTGGTAATTGCCGAATTGCCCCATAACTTTGCAAATTGATCATTTTAGTCCAAAAATTGTCAAATACAATTTTGGATGATTCTAAATCATTTCTAAAAAGTTTTTCAACATATCTAATACATCAAAATCAAATTGAACACAAATCCCCAAACTTTTCTGAAATTGCCGAGAGCACCCCCAACTTTTGGTTTTTTTCAATTTGGTCCTTTTGTGTTCTAAACATGCCAAGATCAAATCCAATCAACCCAAAAATTTACATGCATCATATACACTCCATAATACATAACATATATGAAAAGCCCAAATTTTGGAATGGGTTATGAACCCTAATTTTTCAATTTCATCAAATTGACCAATTTTACCAAATCTTTAAAATCCAACACTTTAATCCATTCATTACTTCACCAAACAGCCTCACCTCTTTCAAATAACTCTAGAAAAATTCTAGGTCACCAAGGAGTGGCTCAACAACTCTAGAATGGCAACTTGATTTCCAAAGAATCAAAAGTAAGCCTTTGAAACCATTTCAAACTTACTTACATGTATAGATCTTTCATTCAAGTTCACAACCAAATAAACACAAACTATAAGAGAAGAGAGAACAAAAAAGCAACACAAAATGATGCCAAGCATGTTAGAAACTATTTTCATGTTGAAGACTTTAAAGAAAAACTTACAAAAATAAGTTTTTTCAAAGCTTTCTTCTTTAGCCTCCAAGCTTTTTCTCTCAACTTCTTCTATGTTTATTTTGTGTATATTGAACTTATGAAACCTTAAAATGAAACAAAACAATTTATATCTCTTACATTAGCCTTGGCCAAAATTTGGTATATGTTAAATATCTAGATATTTTCAATTTGTTTCATTAAAGCCAACTTGTCAACTTGCATTTGAAATCATTAACACTTTAATGTAATTCAAACAAGTCAACAATTGCAACTAAAGTCATTTAATAAAATATCACAATTAGGATATTTATATTTTTAATTAAATTATTTATTTACAATTAAATAATTAAATAATTATTTAAATACAAAATATTAAATATATGTATTATATTTACATTAAATATCAAATACATATATATTTATGATTAGTCAAATATCTCAATTTGACAATTAATTAATGTGTATTTGATAAAATCTATCATTAAATGCAAATACACAAAAATTAGGAAATGACTATTGGGTCCCTTCACATGTATTTTACGTTTAACCTTTAAACGACTTATAAATAATCAGTATTAATTATAAATGTTGCCCTAGTGCTCTAAGAGTATATTTCATTAGTAAGACTCTCTAGATTCAGACATATCCATCACGAAATCCAATTTCGTGTCCATAATTTACCCACCCATAAATTATGACGACCACAGATAAACTCGCTGAATCATACAGGTCGAGGTCATGGCAAATGTATAATTCCTCCGTCACATGTATCCGGATATATCCCAAAGATATAGATGTAAACGTCAAATCTCTATAAGGATTATCTCGTCGACGTCTCTATTAGCAATCTCTAAAATAGAACACTTAGAAATGATTTCTAAAGTGTACCACGGGCCCATGGTTTTTATCTGATTGCTAATCATATATGGAATACATATGCTCTGTACACAGAACTGACGGATCCTATCTCGTCACACACAGGACACCGTGAGGATCTATCCACACCCAACGAGCAGACGAAGGTCTGATCTAAATAGATCGGTGACGTGATTGCCATCTAAGTGTGGAGGATGTCTCATGTGCCCACAGTGGTATCTCAAGTTGAAGAATCACAAATACTACTCAACCCGAGAAGATTCTTATTGACGTTGGTGTACAATCCATTAAGAATCTTCAGTGAGTCGTTCAGTGTTTATCCGCTATAAACACCTACACGTCTATACGAGTCCCCAAGACTCATGGTTCATTGAGAAACCATTGGAATCATATATTCCAGTATACGACATGTACCGGTCTCAACGGGTTTACTTTACTGACCAAGTAGTGTAAACCTTGAGCATGAACTGTCTGAGAATGACAACGTCATGATACAACTCAATATCAGTTGCGACACTTTTATAACAGTATCATGACTAATCATCCTAAGGTCTATTCCGTCTTTACCATATTAAAAGATATATTATATTATAGAAACTGCTTGTATTATTCATAGTAACTCGCCGTCTTGAACTTTTCTCCATTTTTTTGATTTCTCTCTTATTTATATGTGTCGAAGAGAGAAATGACGAGCTGAATTTATAGATCCTGAAAAATGGTGAGTAAATGTACTAGTACCTGCAAAATGATAATTGTCAGATGAATAATAAAATAGATTTGAAAGTCAAAAAATTTAGATACTGTCGGCAAAAGTAAAGGAAATCAAAACAATAAATTAAATTAAATCAAAACAATAATTTAAAGTAAAGGAAATCAAAGAAATAGATTGAAAAATATGTACTAGTTGTTGTGATTGTGACTCACATCTTCCTCTGGTTTTATTTCCAGTAACGGCTTGAACGACCTCTATGGGTCAGGGATATGCTTCCCATCTAATTTTCTTATAAATTGGAAAACATGGTATTTTAAAGTCATATTCCCGAGACTGTATTATTGTCTTTCTTTTTGAAATTGTCTATGCAAATTACGAATTACTCGATGAACATATCCACTAGGATGCGTCTCAAGAGTCAATGATATATTATCTAAAGACTCCTTACTCAAGCCATCTCTATACAATTGAATTTTATCTTCGTGATTGTCAGACACCATTCCTAAAGAATGACAACGAGTGTTGCACGTCCAGCGTGAGCATTTATAACAAACACCTAATTGTTTTGCTCTTCATTTTTTAGCATAAGTGTTTTTACCTAAACCAGGCATGTAAGAAATGAAAGAGTCAGATGACTCACCTGCTAAACGAACCCTTACTTCAATTACTCAATGAATATCACTAGGAATACCATGGATCATAAGAAGCCTCATTCTTTATGTGCGTGCTTTGTTAATTCTCATCAGAGTATTTTGGGGGAGAGAAGGAAAATATATGTGGAGTTTTACAAGAGTTTCTTCCATACCTTGATGGCTCTAGTCTGGAGGTATTTTTCCTTCTTGATCGCTTATGAGAGAGGAAGAAATTTCCACATGATGGGTTTGTTCATCTCTAAGAGATGGATACTTCAATTCTCTTGGCAAAGTCTTCAATTACAAATTGGGTGCTTCCTCATGTTTTTCTTCTTCCAGTGTTCCCAATTCCTCAAGATTTTACTTCTCTCCATTATCTTCCAGTATCTGTGTAGAATCAAGTAAGAAATTATTATGAATATCTGAATCTAATTGTGTACTTGATTCAAGAAAATTAGATGTATAAATTTACGTAAGATCAGATAAACTCCCCTGAATTTATTCATCCACAATTAGTTCAATTATTTCTATGCTTTCGTCTTCACTATCCTCATCGTATGGTTATTTTCACATGTTAAAAACATTAAGCTGTAACGTCATATTGCCAAAGGATAAGTTCATGATTCCATTCCTGCAATTAATTAAAGCATTAGCCGTTTCTAAAAATGGGTGATCAAGTATCACAAGAATTATCTTAAAACTATCCGCTACAGGTTACAAGACAATTAAATCCACATGATATAGGAATTTATCTACTTGCAATAACACGTCTTCCACAATTCCTTTCGGTACCTTGACTGATCTATCGGAAAGTAAAAGAGTAGTTGAGGTTGGTTTTAACTCGCCAATATTAGGTTGTTGATAAACCGAAAATGGAAGCAAATTAACACTGGCTCCAAGATCAAGCAAAACATGTTCAATTTTTTTATTTCCAATAATACAAGAAATAGTTGGACAACCAATATCCTTGTATTTTAATGCATTATTGGTTGAGAGAAAGGAACTTACCTGTTCAGTTAGAAAAGCTTTCTTTCTTACCTGATGTTTCTTTTTAACGGTGCACAAGTCTTTCATAAATTTGGCATAAGATGGTATCTGTTGGATGACATCTAACAAAGAAATATTGACCTTCACATGTTTGAATATTTCATATATCTCTGGGGAATTGTTCAATTTTTATTTTTAATACATGGAGAAATGGAGGTGCATGAGAGAAATTATTATCATCAATGACGGGTAATGGTTCATCAACTCATTCCTTACCCTCTGAATCTGATTTATTTTCAGTTTCGCGAATAGGTTCAAGAATAGGTCTGTGGATGACCTTACCACTGCGAAGAGTAATAACAGATTTGACTTGTGATGAGTGGTAATTATATAACTATTTCCCACTCATTTAACCTAATATTTTGTATAGTTTCTTGAGTCTTGTGAATATTTTGATGTGTTTTGTGTTATTTTGTAGATAAATAAAGTTTCAGGACATTCTGGAGGTGATTTGGAGCAAAACAGTGAAAATTAGAAGAAGGGGCATTTTGGTAATTTAAGCGCGTCGCGACGCGCAAGCCCTTGGCGTCGCGACGCCTAACATGCACCAGAGCTGCTAACGTGCGCCGGGTCAACGGGTCAGAATTTGAGAAGTTTGACTTTGCTAACGTGCGCTGTGCCATGTGTCATCATCCTACGGTGCCTACAATCATCATTGCCACATGTGCCATGTGTCACTCCACGTCAGCGTCCACATCATCAGTTGACCGAGTCAACATGCCACCTCACCGCCACGTCATCATCAGCCAATCACGAAGTGCCACATGTCGCAATCCTATGGTGCCGACAGTCTCTATTGCCACGTCAGCGCTACGTCAGCATAATAATTGAGTTGTTAGCCGCCTCGCCACGTGTCGCCTTATCTCCTTATCCGAATTGCCACGTGTCATCATTTCAGCGTGCCAGGATAAAAAGAGCCGGCGTCGCGACGCTACAACTTTTGGCGTCGCGACGCTCGGAGCCTATCTGCGCCTATAAATTGAGCTCGAGATTTCAGTTTTAGATGTACCATTCTCTCTAAATTCTCTCATGTAAATAGGGAGTTCTCTTCTTAGTTTCTTCTAATTTGAGTTTTGTAATTAATTTTAATTACGTTCTGTAATAATAGTAATTTACTTTCTTTATTTTTTACAGTTTTTACTATTCACTATGAGGAGGTAACTTCCCCATGCTATGGTGAAAGGTAATTATTTTACTATTGCTAATTAGATTAATCTCCCTAAAATATAATATATTCACTATTTAAAATATTGACTTAATGAGGATACCGCCAGATTGGTCGGTTAGTCATTAATTTTAATCTGGTTAAACCTGACTTAATGAGGATACCGCCAGATTGGTCGGTTGGTAATTAAATTTTCTTACCGCCTATATGGCAGGCTTATTTTGGCTCCGCCTTTATGGCTGGTTTATGGACAAATATTACCGCCTTAATGGCTGGTTGGACTTAATTTGACTTAATCAGGTTACCGCCTATATGGCTGGTTGGTAAAATTATCACAAGTATATATATTATATTATGGGAGATATCTAAATAGTAAATAGTAGAAGTTAATTCCTTTTACCTTAGCATTTTATTTTATTGCATTTATTTTTCCGCATTTATTTTTTAGTAATTTTACTTTATGTCTTTTAAATTTTTACCAGTCCTAGCTATGTGTTGTAACTAAGTTAGTTATCTAGGGTTGTGATGAAATCTAATATCACCGGTTTATAAGGGGTTAGATTATAGTTTGGGTAATATAAAGATTTATTTATTGAGTCTTAATCTTAATGCTTTTTATTAACTAGCCATTAATAAAATTGACTAGGTAAACTTAAAATGAACTAGACATAGGGATTTTAAGTTTAAGACCTTAGACTCAATAGCCCACGATCTTCCTTGAGGATAAATAACCCTTTAATAGATTTCCTTACAGGATAGACATATACCTGTCGGGCAGGGGTAACCATAATTAGAATTAAATTTAATGAATCCAGATAATTTGGTTGACATAGATATATGGTTCAATTGGGTTAAACTGGGTATTTGTATCTGACCATCGACAGAGGCTTTCACATAATTTAGTGTTCCAGGTTAATAAATCAATATATTACCCAACTTTAAGATAACCACTTCATCTTTAAATAATATTGGAAAGAATCACAACCCTAGATAGTTTTTAATATTGAATTTTCTTAAACCTACTTTCGAACAATTTTATTTACTTGTTTTTTTTTTAAATTTAGAATCATCACCATTTCAAATCAATCAAACAACTTGTTAGATACTAGTAATCATTTGACCTCATAAAATTAATAGCTTAGGTATTAAGTCCTCGTGGGATCGATACTTTTTATACTACTTGAACGATACGTGCGCTTGCGTTATACGTGTGTGTAAGCACCGATCATGTTTTTGGCGCCGTTGTCGGGGATTTATTTATCTTTCACTATTAGTTTTAAGGTTAGATACCTTTACTTGTATCTAATTTTCTTTTTACTTATTGTTTTTGTTTTCTTGTGTTTCAGGTTCTCAGAAACTTCATGAGACGAACCAGAAGCTTTGATCTCCGACCGCTTGACCCAGAAATTGAAAGAACCATCAGACAGTTGAGAAGGGAAAGACGAGAAGGCTAAGAAGCTTTAGTCAACATGGAACCTGAACCTTTGGAGGTTGCACCACCAATTCCCACTCGAGACAGAACCATTCCGGTGGTTGACAGACTCATTTCATGTATTGTACTTTCTCCCTTACCAGCAAATGCAGGTGACATCAAAACATGCATTCAGATGATTCAGCAGTCAGTTCAGTTTGGGGGAATGAAACTGAAGATCCTAATGCCCACATCAGCAACTTCCTGGAAGTTTGCGGCACTTTCAATTACAACCGAGAAGCTGACGAAGCAATGAGACTGCGTGTTTTTCCATACTCCTTGAAGGAAAAAGCTAAAGCTTGGCTACATTCACTACCAGCAGGTTCCATCACAACTTGGAACACTTTAGCCACCAAATTTCTTGCAAAGTACTTTCCACCAGCCAGAACCGGAAAGCTGAGGAATGACATCACATCATTTGTGCAACAAGAATTAGAAAATCTCTACGAAGCTTGGGAAAGGTACAAAGATTTGCTCCGGAAATGTCCTCACCATGAGATTCCAAAATGGCTTCAAGTCCAAACATTATATAATGGACTTTCTGGAATAATGAGAACCACAATCGATGCTGCTGCTGGAGGAGCTCTAATGGCAAAAGGAGAAGATCAAGCCTGAGACCTAATCGAAGAAATGGCCAACAACAATTCCTTGTGGCCAACAGAAAGGAGCATGATTCAACGAATTGCTAGAATTTATGAAGTTGGAGCCAATTCAGCAGTCAGTGCCAAACTGGATCAAATATGCAAATTCATGGAGACTCTCGGCATGCAAAGCAACATTGGATCAACAAGTTCACCATATGGAGGAGTACCAGAACTAAACCAACTTGAAGAGACGGCGAATTATGTCAACAATTTCAACAGACAAGGGAACAATCCATATTCCAACACCTACAACCCGGGGTGGAGGAATCATCCAAATTTTTCATGGAGCAATAATTCTGGGCAAAAGAATTTTCCACCACCTGGATTCCAGCAACAGAACAAAAGCTAGGAGTTTGAAAAAGAACCAGAAATGAAAGAATGGATTGCATAGATGTTCAAAAAGCAACAAGCAGCATATGATGCTATATTTCAAAGCCAATCTACTTCAATCAAAGCACTGGAGAATTAAATTGGACAACTGGCCAATGCTCAGAGTTATAGACCGCCAGGTAATCTTCCCAGCAACCCAGAACCAAATCCAAGGAACTGAGGGAATGAGCAATGTCAAGCCATTACTTTGAAAAGCGGTATTGAGATCAACAAAGATATTGGAATCAAAGCAACAATTGAAGAATCTCCAAAAGATGCAGTTCCACAGATGGAGGAAAAAGAAGCAAAGGAAAATTAACCAGAAAGAATCACTCCACCTCCACCTTTTCCACAGCAACTTCAGAAAAATAAACTGGACAAGCAGTTTGCTCGATTCCTGGAGGTGTTCAAAAAGCTGCATATCAACATCTCATTTGCAGAAGCGTTGGAAGAAATGCCCAGCTATGTTAAATTCATGAAAGATATTCTTTCACGAAAACGGAGATTGGGAGACTACGAGACAGTAGCATTGACGGAAGAATGCAATGCCATTATTCAGAGGAAACTTCCCCCAAAGTTGAAAGATCCTGGCAGTTTTACTGTCCCATGCACCATTGGAGAACATTATATCGGTAAGGCTTTATGTGATTTAGGTGCTAGTGTTAACTTGATGCCTTTTTCTATTTACAGGAAACTGCAGATTGGAGAAGCAATGCCTACCTCAGTCTCGTTGCAATTTGCTGATCGAACACTAGCATTTCCAAGAGGTGTTATTGAAGATGTGCGGTCAAAGTTGACAAACTGATTCTCCAGCAGATTTCATCATCCTTGAAATGGAAGAAGAAGAAAGAAGTACCTATCATTCTTGGGAGACCATTCTTGGCTACAGGTAAAAATGTAATTGATGTGCAAAAATGAGAACTGACCATGAAAGTGCAGGACCAATAAGTTACCTTTAATGTTTTTCAAAGCCATGAAATTCCCGAGTGATGAAAAGGAAGAAGAATGCTTTAGAGTTGATGTTATTGACAGTATCGTTCAGGATACTTAGCCAAATCCCACAGATACACTCGAAGCTTGCTTCACCAACATGACTGACAGCGAGCTAGATGCTGAAATCCTGGAATGTATCAACTACCTTGACACACCATTCCGATTCAAATCAACACCACCAGTTGTGAAATTTTAGAACTACCGAAGAAAGACCGGATCAAGCCCTCGATTGAAGAACCACCACCAGTTGGAGCTGAAGTTACTTCCGAGTCATCTCAGGTATGCATTTCTTGGAAACTCTTCTGAATTACCTGTTATAATTCATCTTCGCTAACATTGGAGCAGGAAGAAAGAGAAAAGTTGTTGAGAGTGTTACGAGAGCACAAGAAAGCCATTGGTGGACTATAGCAGACATCGAGGCATTAGTCCATCATTTTCATGCACAATATCCTAATGAACGATGAGTACAAACCCACAGTGGAACATCAACAGAGACTCAATCCAATCATGAAGGAAGTCGTGAAGAAAGAAATCATCAAATGGTTGGATGCTGGCATCATTTACCCCATCTCCGACAGCATGGGTAAGTCCTATGCAGGGTGCCGAAGAAGAAGAAAGGAGGAATTATTGTGGTTACCAATGAAAAGAACGAGCTGCTAATCCAACAAGAACAGTGACTGGATGGAGAGTATGCATGGACTACAGGAAGCTGAACAAAGCCCTGAGAAATGACCATTTTCCGCTACCATTCATTGACCAGATGTTAGACAGACTGGCAGGACATGAGTTCTATTGTTTTCTAGATGGATATTCAGGGTACAATCAGATTGCCATCTCACAGAAGACTAGGAGAAAACTACCTTACATGTCTCTATGGTACTTTTCCGCTTTCGTATGATGCCATTTGGATTATGTAATGCCCCTGCTACATTTCAGCGTTGCATGATGGCCATCTTCTCAGACATGCTGGAGCAGAGTATGGAGGTTTTCATGGATGACTTTTCTGTGTTTGGAGATTGTTTTGACCATTGTTTGCAAAATTTGGAACAGGTGTTACAAAGGTGCGAAGATACAAACCTGGTACTCAATTGGGAGAAATGCCATTTCATAGTGCGGGAATGCATTGTTCTTGGACACAGGATCTCACAAAAGGGGATTGAGGAAGACAAAGCAAAGATAGAGACAATTGAAAAACTACCCCCACCAACATCAGTAAAAGGTATTTGAAGTTTTCTTGGACATGCAGGTTTTTACAGGAGATTTATCAAAGACTTTTCCAAAATTGCAAAACCACTTTGCAATCTTCTGGAGAAGGATGTGCCTTTCAACTTCACCAAATGCCAGGAAGCTTTTGAGATCTTAAAACAGAAGCTGGTCTCTGCCCCCATCATAGTAGCACCAGACTGGACCCTTCCATTTGAGGTAATGTGCGATACTAGTGATTTTATTGTAGGAGCAGTTTTGGGACAACGCAAAGCAAAGATTTTCCACACCATTTACTACTCCAGCAGAACTCTGAATGAAGCTCAACTCAACTACACAACCACTGAAAAAGAGTTGCTCGCAGTTGTGTACGCTTTCGAAAAATTCCGCTCCTATCTGTTGGGTCCCAAAGTGGTGGTCTACACAGATCATTCAGCAATCAAATACTTGATCACGAAGAAAGATGCCAAACCCAGATTAATCCGTTGGATACTTCTTCTGCAAGAATTTGACGTGGAGATTCGAGACAGGAAAGGGACAGAAAACCAAGTGGCAGATCATCTATCGAGGATCGAGAATGGAGAATCAGCTGGCAAAGAACTAACAATTAAAGAAACGTTTCCAGATGAACAGCTGTTTTCCATGAAACAACAGGAAGTCCCTTGGTATGCTGACTATGTCAACTACATTGTGTCAGGAAAATGGCCGTTGGAATGGACAACTCAGCAACGGAAGAACTTCTTCAAAGAAGTCAAGCACTATGTTCGGGATGAGCTGTAACTGTTCAAACACTGTGCTGATCAATTATTGAGACGGTGTGTTCCACAGGAGGAAGTCAACAGTGTTTTGTAGCACTGTCATTCATCACCATATGGCGGACACTTCAGCGGAAACAAAACTACAGCCAAAGTCCTACAATCAGGTTTGTTCTGGCCCACTCTTTTTAAGATGCTTATCTTTTTTTCTTCAATGTGACAGGTGCCAGAAAACGGGGAATTTCAAGGAGAAATGAAGGACCATTGCAAACCTTCTAAAGAGGAAATATTCGATGTATGGGGTATTGATTTCATGGGACCCTTTGTTCCATCATTAGGAAACATGTACATCCTGGTTGTTGTAGATTACGTCTCCAAATGGGTCGAAGCAATTGCACTACCATCCAATGATTCAAAAGTCGTGATCAAATTCCTGAAAAAGAACATTTTCACTCGGTTCGGAACACCTCGTGCAATCATAAGCGTTGGTGGCTCACATTTCTGCAACAAATACTTTGATGCACTTCTATTCAAATACGGAGTTACTAACAAGGTTGCCACGGCTTACCATCCACAGTCAAATAGACAAGTTGAGGTTTCAAACAGGGAGATCAAAAGAATCCTAGAAAGAACCGTTGGATCAACAAGGAGAGACTGGTCTATAAAATTGGATGACGCATTATGGGCCTACCGAACAGCTTACAAGACACCCATTGGTATGTCCCAATATCGATTGGTGTTTGGGAAAGCATGCCATCTGCCAGTTTAGCTTGAACACAAGGCATACTGGGCACTGAAGAAGTTGAATCTTGATTCACAAGCTGCAAGAGAGAAAAGACTTCACTAACTCAACGAATTGGAGGAATTTCGCCTACAGGCTTATGAGAATGCCAGATTGTACAAAGAAAAGACTAAGAAATGGCATGACCGAAAAATAGTGCACAGACAGTTGGAACCAAGGCAGCAGGTGCTGTTGTACAACTTAAGATTGAAACTTTTCCCTGGAAAGTTAAAATCAAGGTGGTCAGGTCCATTTGTAATCACTCAGGTTTTCTATATGAAGCTGTTGAGTTACTGGATCCCAATACCAACAAAAAATTCAAGGTTAACAGTCAGCGTGTCAAGCACTACTAGGGAGAATCATTTGAGCGACAAAAAGAAAGTAACGATCGAGAAGTCAAGTCTAGCTGACGACTTTAAACTTAGCGCTCGCAGGGAGGCAACCCATGCAATTTGTGTATATATTGTGATTGGTGTGATTTAATTCATTGTGTTTAGTTTTTTTGCAGATTAAGACATTTCAATATGGAAGAAACTCTCGCAAAACTTCACAAGCAATTTTTCCTTCTCTCCCTCAAAAATCTCTGATGAAAGTCTACAAAGCTCGCTTGGAACGATGAGGTTACTGACGATCCATGGTGTTCCTAATGATATTGTGTTGGGTAATTGAAGCACGAGTCCGATTGGCAGGTGAGTCTTCTGACTCTTTTATTTCACATCTGTCTGGTTTTGGAAGAAGAATAATGCAAGGAAACGTAGAGCTAAGCAAATGGTGTTTGTTACAAATGTGCACGCTGGAATTGCAATACTCGTTGTCGTTCTTTAGGAATGGTGTCTGATAATCGCGAAGACAAAATTAAATTCATTAGGGATGGCTTGAGTAAGAAGTCTTTAGATGATATATCTTCGACTCTTGAGACGCATCCCAGTGGATATGTTCACATAGTATTTCGCAAATTACATACACAATTTCAAAAAGAAAGACAACTGTTAAGTCTTGGGAATCTGACTCAAAAAGACCCTGTTTGCCAATTTATAAGAAAATTGGATGGGAGCTTGTCCCTGACGCATAGACTTCAATCAAGCTGTAAATTCTTGTACATATTATATCTCTTTGTCTTTTCCTAATAAGTGGATTTTTTGTTGTGTTCTTTTATTTTCTCTCGACAGGATCCAGACTTTTTTTACTATCACGATTTATTTTACTGTTAAACTAATAATTGTCATTTGGCAGGTACTAGTGCTATTATTTTACTCACCCTTTTCAGTTATTATAAATTCAACTCATCATTGCACTTTTGAAGACATCCAGAGTAAAAATGGAAGCCACTTCAAGAATACGAGTTGAAAATATTGTGTGTTTTGCGGTAGTAGTGTTGGTACTAAACCACAATACGTAGAAGCAGCACAAGAATTGGGGCGAGTCTTAGCTGTAAGAAATATGCACTTAGTATATGGCGGAGGCAATCTTGGACTTATAGGGATCGTTTCAAAAGCTGTACATGAAGGAGGCAGTCACGTTTTGGGAATCATCCCAAAACCCTTGGCGAAGGCAAATCTTATTGAACCATCAAACGGAGAGGAACTGATTGTGCCAGGTATGTCTGAACAACTGGTAGAAATGATTAACCGTGCCGATGCTTTTATTACTTTGCCAGGTGGCTTGGGCACATTGGAGGAAATTTTTATAGTACTATCTTGGGCGAAACTGAACATACACCAGAAACCAATTGGGCTGTTTAACGTTGATGGATTTTATGATTTTCTTTATGTGTTTCTTGATGATGCCCGGAGAAATGGGTTCATGTCAAAACCTTTGAAAGAACTACTCTTTACTGCCAGAACTGCTACGGATCTAATTGACCAACTCTTAGTCTATGAACCACAAGTTGACCCTATCCTTTCAAAGATAAATTGGTCTGAGGACGATTGTGGTAAGAGGCGTCGGATTAATCTGGATCTTAACCTTTAATTTCATGTATAATTTCAGCTAACCAGGTATTATCTTCTAAACTCTTCTTCTACTATTTAAGACATTGGGGACAATGTCTCATTTAGGTTTGGGGGAGGGAATTAGTTGATTAGTATCTTGTTTTTAGTTGTATGTTGTTTTTATTTTTAGTCAAAAAATTTTCGAAAAATACAAAAAATTGAAAAATTTTCAAAAAATTACAAAAATATTTTGCATTTTTGTTTTGACTAAAAAGGTGAAATTTGTAAGAGATAGCTGAGTAAGGAGTTTCCACTCCTGAGACGTATCTCAAACCTATTTCGAAAGAAGTTAATTTTTATTTATTTCCTTTTGAATTATTTCATTTGTAAATTCTCCATAAAATTGACTAAAATGGATCTTCATATGCTCAGTTGACAGGTATTATCAACATACATGGAAACATACAGACATTAGTTATAATTGAAAAGTTTGTAATATTCAGTGCTCTAGTTTAATTGGAGAAAGCATCTCAAAAAGTGATGGAGTAAAAAAAAAAATCTGAGATCTGAGTTATTAAGTCTGCAAGGGTGTTTTAACACCTAGTGCTCTAAAGCCAACTGGTTTGGGAGTCACTGGCCCAAAGCTCGCTACATGGATCAAAGATGTTGCAAAAATATATTTATCTGAAGTCTGAGTAATTAAGTCCGTAGGGGTGTCTTAACACCTGGTGCCCTAAAGCCAACTGGTTTGGGAGCCACCGACCCAACACTCGCTACATAGATGGAAGATATTGTATATAAATAAAAAAAATCAAAAATCAAAGAAAAAAGTCAGAAAAATGAGAAAAATTATTCCATTACTACAAAAAGGTGTGAATTCCGATAAAACTTTAGGACAAAAATATTACTCTCTTATCAACTGCACTTATGACTGTTGTGGGAAAAAATGAGTTGTTAATATTTTGTTGGGTGTGTATATGAAGAATGGTAAAAATGATCGGAGAAGTTACTTAATCAGTAATTTAGAAAGAAAGAAAACAACTAGTAACTTAGAGTAGAAGTTTCATCTGATTAGTCACTAACTTCTTTATTCTCTTTTCGCTTGTCTTTTTGCTTTTGTGTGCATTAGTTTTACTACCTTTTTAGTTTTATAAAATGTTTGTGGGTATCATTACTGTAAACCGTCACGAGACTACAACTCGTCCACTAGGGACACCTAGGGGTTTAAAGGCTTGTTGCATACGCTAAATGCAACTGTGATCCCTATGAAAGTGGCTTAGTTAAATTTTATTTTAAAGATGTTTATGTTATTTTATTCTGTGTTTTGCTCGAGGACTAGCAAAATGTTAGGTTTGAGGGTGTGATGAGTGGTAATTATATCACTATTTCCCACTCATTTAACCTAATATTTTGTATAGTTTCTTGAGTCTTGTGAATATTTTGATGTGTTTTGTGTTATTTTGTAGATAAATAAAGTTTCAGGACATTCTGGAGGTGATTTGGAGCAAAACAGTGAAAATTGGAAGAAGGGGTATTTTGGTAATTTGGGCGTGTCGCGACGCGCAAGCCCTTGGCATCGCGACGCCTAACATGCACCAGAGCTGCTAACATGCGCCGGGTCAACGGGTCAGAATTTGAGAAGTTTGACTTTGCTAACGTGTGCCGTGCCACGTGTCACCATCACAGCCGATATGCTAACGTGCGCCGTGCCACGTGTCATCATCCTATGGTACCGACAATCATCATTGCCACGTGTGCCACGTGTCACTCCACGTCAGCGTCCACATCATCAGTTGACCGAGTCAACATGCCACCTCACCGCCACGTCCTCATCAGCCAATCATGAAATGCCACGTGTCGCAATCCTATGGTGCCGACAGTCTCCATCGCCACGTCAGCATAATAATTGAGTTGTTAGCCACCTCACCACGTGTCGCCTTATCTCCTTATCTGAATTGCCACGTGTCATCATTTCAGCGTGCCACGACAAAAAGAACCGGCGTCGCGACGCTATAACTCTTGGCGTCGGGACGCCCGGAGCCTATCTGCGCCTATAAATTGAGCTCGAGATTTCAGTTTTAGATGTACCATTCTCTCTAAATTCTCTCATGTAAATAGGGAGTTCTCTTCTTAGTTTCTTCTAATTTGAGTTTTGTAATTAATTTTAATTACGTTCTGTAATAATAGTAATTTACTTTCTTTATTTTTTACAGTTCTTACTATTCTCTATGAGGAGGTAACTTCCCCATGCTAGGGTGAAAGGTAATTCTTTTACTATTGTTAATTAGATTAATCTCCCTTAAATATAATATATTCACTATTTAAAATATTGACTTAATGAGGATACCGCCAGATTGGTCGGTTGATGACCTAGATGAGAGGAACATAGGCCTAGCTAATAGATTCCAAATATTAGTGACCGAACTTGAAGATGCTAGAACCTAGTTGTCTGTATTTTCTAGTGGTAATAAAAGGTGGACTGTATGTTAGGTATGAGTTTTAAGCCTAATTGTGATAAGGGGTCTACATTTAGAACAGTGCCTAAACCTCCTAACATGACTTAGGTTAGAAGCCTGTTGAGTGTAGTCATGTGATTCCTCCATTTTTTCCTCGTCCTGTGACCCAACCTCAACCTAGAGGAGATATGGGTAAACCTCGCTCTTATTCGAGGTTTGTGCCTGTATGCCATCACTTTGGCAAGGCAGTACACATTAGGCCTAAATGTTTCATGTTGCACAAACATAAGAGAAGGCCTAAGAGTGTGTCTCCTAGATTTAATTCTTCAAATCTAGTGTCTCAAGTTTCTGCGCTAACTAAACAAGCTAAATTCTTTAGTGAGAAACTTGCTTTGTTGACTGGGAATTCTCGTGAGAAAGAGATTCCTAGAAAAATATGGGTGATGAAGCAAGATGTCTTCCTATATACTTCTGAATTCCTTGATCCTGACAGGCATGATGAGAGTGCACTTCGGTGTAACTCTTCCTAGAAGTTGCATTTTATTTCCCATTGCATGTGTGTGTGCGTGTGTTTTATGTTTTTGCACGTTTAGTTTATTTTCACTGCATATGGGTGTGTGTGTGTCTTATTTTTGTTATATGTCCCTTGATATATAGGATGGAAACCCGGACATAAATTTCATAGCCGATTCCAAATGGACGGTAGTATGATCTGCACTCGGGATACAACTCCACGTACCATTGGATGTTTTACGAGCCTGTTTGTGTCTTTATTTTTATTTGTTTAACTCTGAAAAATATAAAAAAAATAGAAAATGAAAAAGACAAAAATTATTTTATTTTACGGCTTGTTAGAGCATGAAAAGCTTATGCATGTGATCCTGGTATGTAGGATATATGATTATGCATGTATGATATGCTTTTATTTTTCTTGATGCTCTATATACATGAGTGTGTGTGATAAAAACCTTTGTATATCCTGTGCTTGCACCTCACATACACGTTTTTATTTTATTAAGGCTTGGTCGCATGTATGAGTTTTTGGAATGGCAATCTAATCTCTTACATGCTTTGTTTGCTCAATAGTGTGACATTTGACTAGATGACCTTACTATCCCCATTTGCAAAGTAAAAAGAAATAAATTTTCAAAAAAAAAAATGAGACTCAAGTGCAAAAGAGCCAAAATGGCCAAATTTAAAAGATAAGGGCAAAAACCCTTCACTCGAAAGAGTTGTTAAATAAGAGCTCATGATACTTATGGGGTAAACAATATAGCATGCAACCAATGTTGCTTATTTTCAGGTCCTAGTGGTGCTGGGTTTGAACACATATTTTGTGGACTTGATTTGTTTAAAGATGGATTTCTTTGGCTGTGTCCAGCTCATAAAATAAGGTCTTAAGCCTTGATTCGTTGTGCACTTTATTTTATCACGCAAGTGCTTGCTATACTTTGGTGTTTATATCATATGCATAAGTGTTATATTTAGCCAAATTTAACATAATGCATATTGTTTCATGTCATAAACAGCTGAATACTGACTGGGTATCATTGTATCAGCTTGAAATGCTGTTTCAGTCAGTTTTTGACAGGATTTTTATTTATCTCAGTATGTGCCTGTGTGTTCTTCATGTTATTGCATACCAATTTTTTTTCTTCTTTCTTATGCACTTTTCTGAGTTTTGATTTACTTCCCGTGTGTTATTTTGCTAACTGTATATGCCTGTTAGTGAGAGGGAGTAATTCCTGTCTGTTTATGCTCTTGCATGTGTTGTCTCATGTTCTCCTGTTATTTTTTCTTGTTTCTTTTACCCTTTGTCATTTCATGACAAAAAGGGAGAGAGTAATATATTAAGGGGGAGAGCCTTAATATATTGGAGGGAGCCGTAGATTATCCTTTAGATATCTCCGTTTTAGAGGGAGTTGAAATTAAGGGGGAGAAGGATATCCACATGTACATGCATGAGTTTTTTACCTGCTTTATGTTTTACTTGATTATCCCAATGCTTTTCACGGTATATTGTTGTTTGTGGTTGTTTCAGGTAGCAGGTATGTTGCTGCGGTGGCATTATTTTCAAGACTACTTTGTTAGGTGTTAGATCGAGTCCATTTGTAATAAGTCACTGTTTTGATGGTTGACAGTTGACTATTTACTTTTCGGGTCTATTACCGTAGTCTTTGTAATAGGTAGTGTTTTTTCACGGAATGCCAAAGGGGGAGATTGTTAGTTCCATTTTTATTGGCAATTTCCGTAACAAAACAAGTTCAATTGAGTTGTAATGAGTCTTGAAGATCTCGGAGCAATTGGACAAGTATTTGGACAAAATCTGATCGAGATGTCCGAGCGATGTTTACTCTTTTGAATATTCCAGAAGATTTAGAGATCAAATTGACATGAGGTTAGTTGCATTGGAAATTAGACTCGAAGACTATCGCGTAATATAAAGAACTCATGATTTGGCCAAGAGACGCGAAAGTTACAAGCGTTTTAAGTTTCCCCTGAAAACCAGTCCGCGTTCTGCGTTCCTGTTGCGTTCGTAAATTCGTTCGAACGTTTTTGCAGGAAGAAACTTTGCGTTTGAGTTGCGTTTGAAGTGCGCTCGAACGTCCCTGCGTAAGTAGGTTTTCTTAGACACGTTTTTAAGCCAAAATAAGACTATGAAACCCTTTTCCTTTGCCCTACCTATATAAACAAACATTGAGCCACCTTCCCCAATGGTTGAAACACAAATCCTTTGAGCCAAAATCCTTCAAAGCTTTCAACCTTATTTGATTCCACCATTGAAGACCTTTTATCTTCTTGTCTTCTTCATTAATGGTGACATTCCATCTTTGATAAACCTTCAACACAACTTAACCCAAATTCCCTAATCCTTTAGAGTTCTTTAGGAGGAAGTTTGGTAGTCGGAGTTCCGGAGTCATTGGTGATATAATCTACTCAGAGACTTCAGAGGTTCTGAAGAAAATCGTGGGTCGCGGGCTTGAGGAGTTGCCTTGAGTTCTTGCAGTATTGAGGTACTTGAGTCGGTGGAGTTGCCACCATAGGTCTTGACCATCGCTGTAAGTTTTTCTCTATATAATGGATTCGGGTGGTAGCCTATACCCGGAGTGGTTTTTTACTCGGAAGAGTTTTCCACTTCGTCACTAAAATCATTGTGTTGAATTTTGTGTGGTTTGATTTATTTTGCTGCTTTAATTCCTGCTATTGTTTTAATATTGTGCAGCTTAATTTTATGTAATTATTATTGTGGTTGCCTGTTATTTATGCATAGTAGCAGTAACAGGACTTGTCCTGCTTATTGTTTATAATTCCGCATAGGGTCAGAACCTTAGGATAACCCCGAATTTTCAATATTCATGCTGTAATTTTGGTATGTGCAATTGTTACATACCTCTTTAAATTCCCTTAAGTGTTGATAAGGATTTTATGATTGTAGACCGTGGAATATGGGTAAAAGTTGAATAACACCTAGCTTAAAACTGATAACACCTAACAGTGTACAAATTCAGAAATTCCAACCTTGCGCAATATTCGTATTTTATCCATAATTGTTTACTTCGATATCGGATTGAAGTGATTCCAGTTCCAAAGAAAGAAGACTCAAAGATCTACAACTTTATTGTTGACAATATTTTCTAGTTCTGAAGTTTTCAAGACCAAAATAGATAAAAATTCAAAGTGTGTTATTATTGTATTTATTAAAGTTAAAAAAAATAAAAAATATATATATAAAGTAGATTTGACAATCCACCACCATTCGGTGGATTGTCAAATCTCCACCAAACATTGAGCATGTTTGGTGGAAAATGCTTGCAAATTTGCAAGTTGTTCTTGCAATTTTGCAAGCGAATGAGGTGCAAGCACCTCTATAAATAGAGGGCTATGCAAATCATCATCTTCAGTCTGATTTCCACAATTCTCTCTGAAAATTTATGGAGTTTCAGCTCTTGTGTGTTTTATTTTTTTAAGCTTTCTTGTATTTTTTTTTTCTTTCAGTAATAAAAATTATGTGTGTTTTTATTCAAATTATGAGTAACTAATTTCTTTTTGCTGGGGTAAAGGGTAAGGCTTTTAAAATGAAAATATAGATTAATCTCACTTATATTATAATATATAAATTATAATCTAATGATTAATACTTAATTTAAATCTGGATTAATTATTGACAAACTTTGCTACTGCCTACATGGCTGGTTTTATTTATTTGGCATAATTGAATACCTAACTAGACTTATTATATATAAAAAGTTATCACCGCCTTTATGGCTGGTTTTATATATTTGGCATAATTAATTCCTGAAATAAATTAATTGGGTAATAATGACAATTTATATATTATGAAAAGTGAGATTTCTAAACTTTTTATTTTTTTATTGCAGTCCAATTTAAAATTCTCCAATCACTTCAAAAAAATCAAAACTTTTTATTTTTACTCAAAATTTTATTTTATTTTACTAAATTTATTCCCTGTGGAATAATCCCGGACTTACCGGGTTTTTTTATTACTTCGACGCTCTTATACTTGGGAGTACAGAACCATTTTTTGAGTGTGTCAGTGGCAGAGGATACCGATGGACAAAAAAATCTGATATATTCAAGAAATAATACAATAAAATACAAGATCCTAATAACATCTGCAAGATACTTGCTATATGCAACTATTGTAATAAACATTATTCATTTAGCGGAGGGTATGGATCTCTATAGAAGCATATTATAAATAAACGCATCTGAAGCAGGTATTGATCGGGCATAAACCTAAATAGCTGGGTACACTAGCTCTACTCCTCTATTTCATTATTCTGACACAAATAATAGAGAATAATTAGCAAAATTTATTTTTTATTGAACACTTGTCATTTCACTTGGGTGAAAAGGTAGGTTTTATTGATTATTGTCAAAATATTTTAAATCATGCTGCAAAACATGTTCCAATAACAACTTTAATACGAGCAGTTCACAAACTTTATAAAACATGGAAACAAGAGTTACAAACATATTTTGTTAATTTTAATAGACGGGTTGCTATATGTAGTGATATTTGGGGTGATCATTGGAATGTGCACTCATACATGAGCATTAAATGTCATTTGATTGATGATTAATGAAATTTACAAAAAATAATTATTATATTTAGAGTTTTTGATGAAAGACACATTACTCATAATATATATATAGAATGCTTCAAACTATTTTTGAAGAATATTATTTGATTAATAAAATATTTACAATTTCATTTGACAATGCAGCTGCAAACACAACATCTATAACTGGTTTAAAAATTGTTTTTCAATTTGCTTTCGATGTAGATTTTTTCACATAAGATGTGCATGTCATGATTTAAATTTATTTGTACAAGATGGGTTAAGGACATTACATAAGCATCTTAGTCCAATAAAAAATGTCATATCTTATTTATGGTTACATCCACAATAATGAAAGAATGGTATAAATTTTGTAAAGTCCACAATAGGAGGCCTAAGAAATTTCCAAGAGATTTTCTAACCCGTTGAAATTCAACATATGAAATATTGAATGAGTCATATGCATATAGTGAATTATTGTGTTCTTTTGTAACATCACATATTAGCGATATCACTTTATATCCTCAACAGTGGAATATTTGCGGACAAATTTTAGATCTGTTAAAGGTATTTAATGATTCTACATATACTTTTTCTGGTGATTATTATCCCACAGCTCATTTATTTATTAGTGAATGTATTAATATTTCTGCTGTTATACAAAAACATGAGCATAATGAATACTTGTATTACTCAGTTGCAATAATGAAAATTAAATGGTGCCAATATTTTAAAAATATTCTTTTAATTAATTTGGTTGGTTATGTTTTTGATCATCGTACTAGATTAAATGATTTGAAAGATTATTTAGATATTTATTATGAATATGTAAATAAGCAAGTAGATATTAATAAAATTATTAACGATCTTCGAGCTGATATATTTATACTATATAACGAATATTATTCACAATTTGGTACGAATGCCCCAACACTTTCCCAACATACTGAAGTTGAGCAATCTAGTTCATCAATGTCTAGAGGGAAACTCCTATTCATGCAAAAAAAAAAAAAAAACAATCGAGGGTAACAAGTGCCGCAACCGAATTTGATGTTTATCTAATAACTTCTTTTGAGATTGGTGATAGTACAGGTACAACTGTAAACTTTAACATTTTGGAATGGTGGAAGCAACACGCTAGACAATTTCCAATCTTATCATTAATTTCTAAGGATATTCTAGCATCCCCAGTGTCAATAGTTGCAGTTGAGCAAGCATTGAGTGCTGGAATGAGTATATTGGATGAGACTCGGTCAATCATGAGCCCAAAATCATTGGAGGCCCAAGTATGTCTTGATGATTAGTCCAAAGCTAGGCGTAGGATCTAAGAAAATATTAGAGAGAGTAATAATTATTTATTCAACTTAATCAAGGAAACTCAAGAAACAACAACTGAAACGGCCAGCAGCGAGTAGCCGATTAGAAATTCATTTCAATTTCGATTACAATTATTATATAGTGAGTTGTAATTTTGGATTATATATACAATAAAATAAATTTTGTGAAATGCATAATTTTGAAAAATCCTTAGACTTAAAAGCAAATCGGTTCAGGGAATTGGTTTTCGGAACTAGTTCTAAACTCAGTTTCGGAATCGGGTTGGGCAAACCGGTTCAGGGAATTGGCCCAATGATGAGTCTCTTGTAAGGGAACTGTATGAGAGTCAAGGAATATTGTAAGGTCTAATGCCGGAGACAAACCATCTACATCTAGATGGATATACCCATCACCTCAAGCCGGACATACCCATCACCTCCGATCGGATACACCTCCACATCCGGCCGGACATGCGTCGGGTTTCCAGTTTTGCAGAAGGACTTAATCTCTTACATTCTTAGCCAACTTCCATAAAAATAAATTCTTTCACTCTTAAACATTTTCCCCAATTATATTTTTCCTTATTACCACATTCCATAATGATCAATTTCCCTTTTAAAATGGATTGTTTCCTTCCTAAAATAAGAAACCATTATTATTTTAAAAAAAAAAAAAAAAACTTTACACAAACCAAAAGGACCTTTGGCTAGATTCGAATTTTAAAACTTCTTAATTGATCCACTGCAAATAAAAAAAAGAAAGTAAAACACATGCACCTAACAGCCAAACAAAGATCCAAAAAACCTCTTAAATCTCTCTCTAATAGATAAAGCCAACAATCAACCAAGACTGTAAAACGTGTTCTCGGAGCCGAGATACACCTAAGATAAGACCTGATGGCCCTTATCATTTAATTATGTATTTACTATTTTGACACAGTATCTCCAGCCGAACGTACTGCATGTCCGACCGAACATACATCAGTCATATATTAACTTCTACCGTATATAAGGCTACATCCGACAACATACTTTCATGTGGTATATAGGATGGAAACTCATACGTAAATTCTATAGCTGAATCTGAATGGATGGTGTGCAGTCTGTACTTGTGATATAACTCCACGTACCAGTGAAATGATGGTTGTTTTATTTACTCATGTTTACGCATGTCTTTTCTACTATTTTCGTATATCTAGCATAAGTTCCTTCTTGTTTATTTATTAGTTATCTCACTGGAATGTTTGTTTTTCTTTTTCTTATTATCGCATGAGTCTTATAATTATGGATTACACTGCACATCTGGTCAGACTTCCAATAAGTACACCCAGACATATATCTAAAAAGATACATTCGGCTGGCTATTCCCATGTCTGGCCAGCCATAGTTAATTTCGTTGTTTCTTTTATTGTTATAACACTACTCTCTAGATATTATGTTTTGCTTTTAAGTTATGTTTTTGATTTTTAGTGTTTTAAATTACTTTGCATGATATTTTCATAAGGCGTGGTGATATCTCTTTTCAAACCTTGATATTATATTGGCATCAGTAAGGGACGATTCTGAACCCAAATGGGTTTGAGGTCGACCTTGTGAGGGGTGTAGTGCGATTTTAAATCATTCTCAGCATATGATATTGGGTGGTAATTCCTTTATTCTCTGATTAGTCTCATGTGGGCTTCTTTTACTCTCTACGAGCTGCGAGCTCAATAGTGTCATGGTCGCCGACGTCATAGGTATAGTGAGAATTCTAACTTTGCTCCTACAGCACCGAACCATACATTGTATGGCTCGGTTCTGGTTCCACTTTCGGCAGGAACCAGAATTGGCCGTTCAGTTTCGGTTCGATTCCGGAACCGAACCGTGTTCACCCCTATGTAGAACATGTCAGTACTGATCTTTTTTTATATATCATAGTGTATTATATGGAAAATACTTAGATGTTAATTATTTAATTTCCTTCAATTCGAGTGACTCATCAGAGGTGACATATATTTTACCGATGAATATCATGAAGGGTGTGATTAATGTCAGCTAACCAATAAATTTCGCTTCATCCTTCTACAATGTAATATTGGGTGAAGAATGATATAGATGGCTTGCAGATGAGGTATGCAACAATTGTAAATATTTTATTATCATTGTCATGCTTGTTAAATTAAAATTTCATTTGATTATATGTCTCAGCATATGAATGAGTATCTATGCTTGCTTAGTAGACGACATCTCAGATATCTCAATACGCTGAACCAAAGAGTTACGCACACATATACATGGTTTTTTATAAGATATATTTTTGAAAACTTATTTAATGATAGTTATATGAACACAGTTATATATATTGACTGATATTTTGTATTTATATTTTAGTGGTTCTTGAAGACTGTATGGAAGATGTCAGGTGGTGACAATGATAAAATAGAGTACAGTGAGACACTTATAAATTAATACCAAGGCTTAAAATTTAATATGGTATCCAAACCATAGAAGGATCTCGATCATGTGAATGACCTTATCATGTATTTATCGATTTGTTTTAGTATATTTTTCTATTATTCCGTTATTAATTGGGAACACCCTAAGAACAACTTTTTCAATTGATTCATGTCGATAAGAAATGAACACCAACTCCAGAACATCCCCAATAACATCGAACAATCTACGCATAAACCAATCCCATGATGCGTCATTCTCTGTATCACCAATCTCAATTGCAACCACAAATAATTGATTATTCCCATCCAAGCATGTTGCCACAAATAGTGTCATGTGATATTTACCTTACATATGTGATCCATCCACTGCAATAACTGCAGAATAAACTATAAAAATCCATTGACACAAGATCTCAATGCTAAAAAATAGTACATAAAGTCATCATCTTCATTCTTCATTGGTGTGTTATCGTGTTAGAGTTGTTCAGTTGTAAAACAAATGAGTACCAATAAAGTAAATTATATGACTCATCTTCATTCCTTCTTAATAATTCTAAAGCAACTTCCTTCACTCTATATGCTTGCTGATAAGTTAATTTTACACTGTGATCGTTGTTGACATAATATATTATATCATTTGGAGAGTATATTCGGTGACCATCAACAAATTTATATTGATAATATGACCAACAACCTAACTTTTTGCTTATCAATGTTTGTTCTGGAATATATCTTTAGGACATGTATACGGTTTAAGCTTATCACGCCACATTACAACTCAATGAACATTAATTTCATCATTCATCTTGGTTGCTCGAAATCTCCATTTTCATGAATCCAAAGAAGAATGCACATCCAAACTTGTCTTAGTGGACTTAGCAACCTTGAACTCAAATATTTTTCTTATAGTGAACATGTTTAATTCCATATACATTAAAACTCAAGGAACATTAATTTCGTCATTCATCTTGGTTGCTCGAAATCTCCATTTTCATGAATCCAAAGAAGAATGCACATCCAAACTTGTCTTAGTGGACTTAGCAACCTTGAACTCAAATATTTTTTTTATAGTGAACATGTTTAATTCCATATACATTACCTTTTTTCAATTCAAACAAATATCCAATAGAAATACCACCGGAACTAGATTATATTACGATGTCTGGAGCGGTCCAATCAGATACCATTAGATGGGGCATGAACTTAAGTTGATCAGAAGATGTAACGTGGATGTCTGAACCTTCCATTGGACTAATCGACCGATTTAATGGAAGTTCAATGCCTTCATTCATTTGAGTATTGCACATTTGCTCATCATTCCATAGACTATAACTACTGTCATCATTCCATGTTGGCGAATAACTTGGACCCCCAGTTTCAACTCTGGTACCAAACGTTTCTGATTGAGTTATTGATGCGAACTCCTGACTTTCATGAAAAGAATCTATGTTATTTGTTGAAGCTATGAATTGAGACTTTATGGAAATTTTAGGATATATCGTCACATAAAAATGAGTCAAATCATGGTTTCCTGTTCGAGAATTTAGTATCAATAAAGCCTTAACCATTTCATCACTAGTAATGTATACGTGTTATCTTTCGTGACCATTTGTATCAAAAATGGATTTAAAACTTTCTTCAAAGAAAGGTAGTATTCATTTGAATTTTTACCGATTATCGTATTTACTTTTTCAATTAATTAATCAAATGTAATATTATTTGGAACAACTATCATAGTTGTTGTTCCATCATAATAATCCATTCTATATTTTTCTTTGTTTATCCATGATCCATTGTACCACATCTTTAGTATAATTAAATCCATTGAACCTGCACAATCACATAAAAATAAATAAATTTTTAATTTCTAATCAGATAAAATAAACCTACATGATTTTTAGTTTTATACATGGGGCGCTCGTACGGACGCTCGTGTAAGTGAATAGGCACCCACGCGGGCGCCCGTTTAAAGTATGGGCACTCGCGCAGGCGCTAATTATAGTATGGATACCCGCACGGGCGTTTGATCCCTTCTACAGGCGTCTGTTTATTCCTATGTCTACAGGCGCCTGTACGAGCGCCCGAGCAAGAATTTGGACATCCGTGAGGGTGCTCGAATGCCAGTATTGACGCCCAAGGGTCCGGAAGATCACCACTATAATATTTATCAGCAACTACAAAAATCATATTATTACTAACCTTTTTTATTAATTTTCAACTGATAAAATGAGCTTTTCAGGATTTTATGAGTGAAGTTGTGAGAAAATTTTCATTAAAAAAGTGTGAGATTAAAGGAGGTTTTGTGGCTATGATGAGTAAGATCCTTAGGTTATTCTTTCAACTTTAAAGGGATGGCAATTTGGTCTCAAAAATTTTTATTTTACCATTAAAAATATTTTTGAGATTGTATGTCAATTTTTATAATGCATAAATGAAAATGGTTATTTTTGTAAATTTTCTTAATTTCTTGACTTTTTAAAATGATTTATTACACATCTAAAATTATTTATTATAATAATTAGTAACCCTCAACACTGATGCGGATGATAGTGTGTAATATTAATTTCACAAGTGCATGAATATAGAAATTTACCATTTTATACTGACCCATTTTTCTCATTATCTTACTCTTCACCACCATTTCTCCCCTGACCTTTTCATGAATGGGGAAATTTTGTAATACTGTAATTCAATGCATTCTTTAGTGCAATTCTTCAGACGTTTTTCCCTTGCTCATGTCTTCAAATGATCCATCAACTTTAGTGTAATACCTTGAGGCATTCTTGAACCTGATCCGATTTAAATTTTCTCAGTATTATGTCGTATCTTAAGTATAGCTGTCTCAGAAAGCGTCTTCGAAAGCTTGGATGATCGCCGAATTACTTGTCGAAAATGAGGAAACTTCAGTGGACTCGTGGGAGTTCCTTACTGTTTTTCTTTCTCAAATTTTCTCTCATATTTAGGATTTTCTTGCTATGGACCAAAAATTAAAGCCTCAAGTTCCACACTCAAAAATTGTTGAAAATCTTTTGTGAAAGGTTTGACCCATTTTTATAATGTTTAAGTTAGAACTAAAAAAGAAAGGGGAAATCAAATACCTTCTCTGTCTCCAGTGATTGATAATCTATAGCGTCAACTACAATTTGATCTATGTCCGGCCGGATGTTTATCTTGAGACATACCCCCCGTTGGACATCAATCAAGTCCGTAATTTTAGTAATTGAAAATCTGCAAACTGGCTGACAGCTTATTACATGTCCGGCCGGATATTTATTTAAAATATATGTATGGTCAGTGTGGGAACACAAACTAGGTGACGCACGCTGTTCCGGGCTCGCGGCCCGGTTGGGAGTACGGAGTAGCCCGCGGGGGACTAAACCGGAGAATAATGGAGTCGCCACCTGGTGTGAACCGGGACAAAGATTTAAGGCCGCACTCACCCCTCGCAAGGGAAGACCTCAAACCGTTGGGTTCAAAATGGTCCCTTACTTATGCCACTTGCAATAAAATGATTTGTGCAATAATCTTACCAAGCCTAAGCAACATATTTCCAAGGATAATTTACTCCTAAGTTTGCATGCATAGGTACAAAGCTCATATCTAATTTTACATATAACACATTTTCATATTTACATACAACCTATTTGCATATAATCTATGTCTGAATTCATGCATAAAGATAAATTGACATACGGAAAGCATACAATTTCACATTGGTAAACACAGAAGCGCAAGCAAATAACATTCTTACAAGCATGCATATTAAGGAAAGACAATTAAGCGCATAATGGAAATAGATAACTAAAGAGGTAATACAAATGCATAAGGTAAAAAGAGACAACTATACGCTAAAATAGACATGTCATGATGTGATGCAGAAAAGATATCTAGAATTGACACACACGTGCGTGGGCCTTTTTCCAAGTGGTACGTGGAATTGTATCCCGAGTATAGATCATACTACCGTCCATTCAGAATCGGCTATGAAATTTATATCCGGGTTTCCATCCTATATACCACGAGAAATAATGCCCAAATGCTATCATGACATGGGTACACCAATGATAATAGATCGAGCCAAGACAAGGATAGATGATGCAATCAATAGATGAAAGACGCGGCAAATATCATGGTAAAGGTAGCCTTTTAGGCTTTTCTTCCCCCAAATGGAGAACCTTTTAGTCCAACACCATAAGCTCATTGCGCTTTTCATTACAATGCGTACAAAGATAAAGACAACAATATCGGACTTCGTATACCCGATTGAACACATCTTACATTCAACCGAATATACATCAACCGGCGCGGCAAAGCATCGTGGTAAAGGGTTTTAACCCCTCAAAATAGGGGACCTTTAATCCAACTTACTAAACCAATGCGCTCGATCACATAATGCATATAAAAAATAAAGACAATAATATCGGACTTTGTATACCCGATTGAACACATCTTACATTCAACCGAATATACATCAACCGGCGCGGCAAAGCATCGTGGTAATGGTTTTAACCCCTCAAAATAGGGGACCTTTAATCCAACTTACTAAACCTATGCGCTCAATCACATAATGCATATAAAAAATAAAGACAATAATATCGGACTTCGTATACCCGATTGAACACATCTTACATTCAACCGAATATACATCAACCGGCGCGGCAAAGCATCGTGGTAAGGGATTTTAACCCCTCAAAATAGGGGACCTTTAATCCAACTTACTAAGCCCATGCGCTCGATCACATCATTACATAAAAAATTAACATGCGGAAATCAAGTAGCGAATAATAAACAAATCAAAACAACATAAAACGAAATATGCGTCGTTTACTCAAGTGGTACGTGGAGTTGTATCCCGAGTACAGATCATACTACCGTCCATTCGGAATCGGCTATGAAATTTATGTCCAGGTTTCCATCTTATATACCACGAGAGGCGACACATTTTTCATTTTATCCAAGTGCCACAATCATGCATTATTCCACAATACATACATTTTTCATTTATTCAAGGGCCACAATCATGCATCAATAGACGACTCTCATGCGATTAAAGTAAATAAAACAATTAAAAGATAGATGAAAATAAATAGAAAAAGTACCTTCAGGTCTAATCTTTTATATCGATTTTTGGAAGCGCGTTCCAAGTTCGTCGGAAGAGCTAATACTCTACAACTCTTCCGGTTCACTGGTTCAATGTTTTTGCTCACTGTTTCGCTACTTTAGCCGCTATTTTCACTCCATTTTGCTGCTGTTTTCGCGGTGTTTTCCTGTTGTATTTTGGTCACTGCTCTTGGTGTTTTAGGCTACTATTTTGGGTGTTTCGGGGACTGTTTTGGCGATTTTTTGGGGTTGTTTGCTCACTGTTTTAGGGTGGTTTTTGGGGACTATTTCAGGGTAGTTTAGGCGCTATTTTCTGGAGGGTTCTCTCGGTAATGGATGGGCTGTGGTTTGTTCCACGTGAAGTGAGTGTGAGGCAGTGGCGTGTAAGGTATGTGTTTATTGCAACGTGAGGCAGGGGCTGTTGGCTTTGTGGTGAGGATTTGTTGCGTTGAAGGCTGGCCGAGAGGGCAGGTCAGTGATAAAAGGGCAATATGCGTGCGTGAGTGGGCTACTTTGAGTGATGAGGCCGTGGTGTTGGACGTGTCAAGTGAGGCGTGTATGTGTGTTTTATGAGTGCGTGAGTGGAGTGCAACGTGAGGGTTAGGTGGTTGTTAAGGGTTTTTTTGTTTGTTTTGTGTTTGGTGAATGAGAGAAAGAAAGATGAGCGAGAGAGAGGTGTGCGGTTCTTAGGATTTATTTTTGTTGTGGTTTTGCCGTGAGTGAGAGCAGGGGGAATGTCTTGGTTTTGGGTTTCTTTTATAGACAAAGGCTAGGCTTGACAAGGAAAGGGATTTGGCTAATTAAAAAGGGATATGATTTAGTGTCATGTAAGGAAAACCTAAGATTGATTGGAGACAAGATTGGTTCAAATTAGGAAGCTAATATATTTGATTTGTATTGTTTAGGCATGAGATTTGTTAAGTTAGGAATACAATATATTTGATTTATCTTAATTAGGCATGCAATTTCTTTAATTTGTGTAAGTATTTTTATTATTTTGGTAGGTGATTATTTAGATTTTATTTGTTTTATTTAATTACACATGTGTTAAATATATATTTAATTAATTTGGATGTGTCTTAAGTGGGCTTGGGCGTGTGGTCCTTGGTTGGTGGGTTTGGTTGGCTTTTGATGGTGGGCTTGGTGTGTGTGGGCTAGATGTGGGGTTTTGGGCCAAGGTTAAGTGTTTGCGGGTTTTTTAGGCTAAAGGTGCTTTAAAACGGAGGTCCACCAGCGAGCCCGAAGCTATACAAGCGGGTCAAATTCGACAAAGTACTGATTTCCATCTTTTCCCTTCCAATGTCCGTTTCTCGCGGCTTCCGCGACTTAAAAGGTAGTGTCTCCAAATGAGACTCATCATCGGGATTTATATGCAAAAATGCAGTGCCTACAGTCAAACATTAATCAGATTCTATGATTCCAGTAATTGACAATCTGCACATTCACCGAAAATTGTCATATATCTGGTCGGATTTAGGGTTTTCAATATATATCCGGTCGGATATGTTGGACTGAGAAAAGGTTGGTCTGACATAGGTGATGTCCGGTCGGGACTTAGCTATTTTCTGAATTCTTTGTAGTTTCATTCCCTTCCGGCATTTAACCTTACAACTTTCCAAACTTTCAGGCGTTGCCCCATAATAGACTCAACATCGAGTTATGCGTAAAAATACAATGTCTACGGTATCATCACTGTAAATCCTCATTGGAATATAATCATCCTCTAAGACTGTTTAGGGGTTTAAAAGGCTTGTTACAAATGTTTAATGCAATCATGGTCCCTACGAAAGTGGCATAATTAGTTTTCTTGTTATTTATTTTTATTGTCTATATTTTGGTCATTGTTTGATGACAAATAATAGTTTAAGTTTGGGGGTGTAATGATTGTACATAATTTATACTTTCTAAGTGTATTTTATAAATAATTTCAATTGATTTTATATTTCTAAACATATTGCATGCACTAATATTCATTATTTTATTATTTAGGGTTAATTATATGGAAATTTGAGCAAAATGAGTGAAGAAACCTAATTTTACTTGGCAGTTTGTTAATTGGTACAACCTTTGGTATTTTGACCATAACTTTCTCATATGATGTTGTAACATCCCCTCTCGGAGATGCTACCGGCATGAAATAGGCCGACCTATCCCCTTGAGCCTCTGACTTTCTGACTATGATCAACACAAATAATCTCATTTCAAAATACAAACTCATGCATAGGGACCATTGCTCAACTCAACAACATAGAATAAAACTTTATACTCATAACTGTGTACTCAAATATATTACATTTTATAATTCTGTCCTGGACACCTTAACTTATTACACACATAATCATTGTTATACACAATTTTTGATACATAACTTTACTTCGACTCTGACTAAATTGTGTCTCTGACTTGACATCATGGACCCAAAAACCCTAGTGACTTCCATTAGTATCCATCCTCCCGAGCTCGTCCTCCGAGTATACCTGTAAAACAGAAATATTGGGAGTGGGGGGTAGATTGTTTGAACGACCTAGCGAGTGGATAGTTAAAAATGAAAACCGAAATGCTTTTAAAATAAATTCATTGGATTGGAAAAACATCTCAAGAAGATCAATCTTTTATGAAATCTCTTTTCTCGTCTAAAAATCAATCTCTTTATGCAAAAATTTTCTTGAAATACTTCATGTTTGTAAAACTCTATGATCTTTCTGTAAAACTGAATTCTTTCTAAAACTCTTTCATAAAACTATTCTGCTAAAAGTCTCTCACAAAATTATTCTCTTTGGAACTCTTTATGAAAACCATCATTAATGAAAAAATCATATCTCTGGAAATTTGTAGAAAACCTGACGCATGTGGGCGTTACGTATCGCCGTCCCCGCACACGCCTAATTTAATGTCTTGGGTCATTACGTCTCGTCGTCCCTCGGGCCACTGAACTAGAGCCAGGTTTACAAATCCATGATATTGGGACGTTACGTATTAACGTCCCCCAAAGCATGCCACCATCTTGTCCCTGAATCTAGGATCTAGGATCTTTTTTTAGAATTATCTAGATTAGTCCTTGGGTACTATTCATCTGAATTTTTTTGAGATGCGTTTTTTATCTTGTTCGGTTCTGAATTTAGGAAATCATTCAACATGAAAGTCGTAGGTCTCGGTCTTAGCTTTCTGATGATATAAAATTCATAAAAATCAGAGATCGTATGAAAATATTACGACCCAAATACTAAGGGTTGTATATAGTAGAATATAAAATACATTTCATATTGGAACTGCAATTGATTTATCAAATGTTCGAAAGGTAATCCACGAGTACATACATGCTTGAAAACGATTTATATCGTAGATCATGCCACCCTAAATATAGTGGTCGTTAGAATTACCGTGGTGTTATATTTGCTCCTCCCTTAAATAGGATTTGTCCTCGAATCCCATTTAAGGTTGAAGCTCTAGGATTATGTTGTTCCCTTTGCCACCAAATTTAACTGTATGTATTCTCATAATCAACTCTGCTTCATCAGCTATATCATATTACTTTCTGACAGCCTCCCATGCGCCGTCGCTATACTATAGGACGATGTGATCACCATACTAGATTTTATATGTCATGACTTGGAAGTCATAATTGAAAATGTACTATAATTTGTCTCCATGAACCCTTACTCTGCTGTAAGCTATTCTGTAGTACCTGGTTTCGATTTGACTTAATAACTAAGATCTCTGCCAAGGTGTTTGTTTACCATTTGGCTAGCAAACATACGTACACTTCTTACTTTAACATCTGCTTTATATATAACACCTCTTGCTATGCTCGTACATACTGCACCAAATTCCGTGAGCTATAGTGAATATTCCCTTAAATTATTGATTGAGAGGTAATTACTCATTATCATTCCATAAAACTTCTGCTGAGTACTCTACACTACCGTCATGCTACAGCAATTTCCATGTATCAAAGAAATCACATCTCTGGACCTCTAGTTATGTTCAACATTCTCTAACTCGATTATCTGACTGAGCTATCAGTTTTGAAATTGATATTATATTTGTGGCCTGTTGTTCCACACATATTAGTTCCACTCTTGTTTAAAACCTCTTATATCTCTTGTCATGACAACATTAATTCTTAAATATCACTTGGGGCTTCTGTTACACTTCACATTTAACATATCACTATTGTACGACAGCCAATGACCTTTGTTCCACTGACTTTGAGTATACTTCAGGTTCTTCACTTTTTATTTATAAAATAGTCTCTTTAATGACCTTATTAAATATATCTTCGGGTTCTTCTTAGCTTGTATTTCTGAGTTTCTAGAAATACTAGTGTGCTCCATGGTTAGGCTTTTTCATGTCCTGCTTCTATTCTGGGTGTAACTGTATAAAGAATAATCTTACTAGATATTTACTTAATGCCACATACTCAATCTGATTCTAGCATTCATTCTCATAACTTAACTATTTAATTCTCTATTTTTCTCCTCGATGAGCTTCAACTGTTTATGGGCTCTGTCCTTCAAGTTATCTTATCTTTGCCTATTTTTGGGACTTAGGACCTTATGGTTCATGGTAAAATTCTTCATGTACTTCTAGCTTACTATTGTTGTTCATTTATGGCTTAACTGTATGTTTATTTGTGCTTAAACGGTATTCCTTACTATTAACGTCAACGTTGGCGATTCAGCTCTGGTTAAAGTTCATATTCTTCCTTCCAATCTATATTCAATAGAACTTTGGTCTTATGATAGCGCCTAAGGGCTCATTGTTATACATTCCACAATATAGTCTATTGGTACCCTCCTTCTTCAATTCCTAAATTGAAAAGTCTGTTGTTATACGTCCTTAGTAATTTCTAACGTTGTTACTCATGTATTCCTATCATTGCTTTTCTAATGCTCCATCTTTTCCTCATTGTATGACACAGAAATCGGCGACGCAGTTCCAGGCTCGCGGCCCGGTTGGGAGTACGGAGTAGCCCGCAAGGGACTAAATTGGAGAATAAATGAGTCGCCACCCAGTGTGAACTGGGAAATGATTTAAGGCCGCACTCACCCCTCGCAAGGGAATACCTCAAACCGTTAGGTTCGGAATGGTCCCTTACTTATGCCACTTGTAATGAACGGATTTATGTGATAATATAACCATGTCTACACAACATACATACGGAGGAATAACCTACATCTAAGTTTGCATACAACCTATATCTAAGTTTGCATACAACCTATATCTAAGTTTGCATGCATAAAAGTAAGTCGGAATAACGACAAGCACATAATTTCATGAACTTATTAAATTAATACATAAGGAAACATAAATAAATAACAATTGTCTAAACATAAAAATTAAAGAGATAATTAAATTCCTAACGTGAAAGAAATAACTAAATCATGTATGGAAATAACATATTATTTCTAATAAACAATGGATAAACACAAGATTAGATGAAACGAAATATGTGCGTTTCTCAAGTGGTACGTGAAATTGTATCCCAAGTACAGACCGCACTACCGTCCATTCGGATTCGGCTACGGAATTTACGTATGGGTTTCCATCCGATATACCGCGAGAGATAACACAAAATCATTCATCCAATGGTCACAACATACATAAACTCAACAATACGCATGAGGAGAAATACTAAATAATAAAAAAAAAAAAGAGTAAATAAAAGGGGTGCCCTCAAGTCTTACCTTTTAAGTCGCCTCTTGGAAGTGCGTTACGCGGTCGTCGGAAGGGTTAATGTTCCGCAACTTCTCCGATTCACTGGTTCAATATTTTTCTTCATCGCTTCGCTGTTTTGGGCTGCTGTTTTCTCTGTTTTTGCTGTATTTTTTGGTCGTTGTTTTTTGTTACTGTTTGCGGTAATTAGGGGCTGTTTTGGGTGACTGTTTGTGCGGTTTATGGACTGTTTTACGGGCTGTTTTTGCGGTTTTCAGGGTGTAGTTTTGCGGACTGTTTTGCGGTTTTGGAAGGCTGTTTTCGGGGGCTGTTTTTTATGGTTATTGCACTGGTCTTAAGATACTATTTGGTGGTTGTTTAATCAATTTGGGGCTGCAGTTTGTTCTGTTTATTTGGCCGGTTAGTGGGGATAGTTTTTGTTGCTTTGTGCGTGTAGAGAGAGAAGGGTCTGAGTGGTATCAACATGGTGTGTGCAAGGTCTGTCTTCGTGGCGTGAGAAGAGATGGATCATGGTTTGTTGTCACATGTGAGGTTGAAGGGCTGGTGTGTGAATGTGGACGTGTGCGTATGAGAGCAGATGTTGAGAGGAGAGTGATCTGTATGTGATGGTGGTTTGTATGGCCTTTTGTGATGTGAGTTTAGGATTTGTTTTTGTTTTGTGGCTGTGGTGGAATATGCTTAGTCGGTCAGTGGGTGGCTGATTTATTTAGTTTTTTTATTTGTGTTAGAGCCGTGAGAGAGGAGAAATATGAGGGATTTAGGGTTTACTTTCTTTTCTTTAGTGTCGCTCAGTTTGGTCGTTGAAGGTAAAAGCTAGGTTAGGGTTTATGATGATGCCGAGTGAGAGAGATGGGAGAGACGTGAAAGAGTTGAGTTGTTTGGCTGTTTTGCTTGCGTTCTTTGTGAGTGGTGAGGAGTCAGTTTATGTTAGAGCGCTGCTATTGAAGGTGTTTTGTTGGTTTGAGCATGAAGTGATGGAGTGAGGATTCGTGAAGGCTAGCGTTTGTGATGCCGTCCAAGTGAGAGAGAGGGGGGAAAGAAGCTGTGAGTGTTGATGAGAGAAGCCGTGAATGAGAGTTCTTGAAGGGGCTTGGTTTGTGTCTCTTTTTATAGGAGAGGGCTATGGTTCTCCTTATTTGGGTAGGAAAGGAATCATGCAATTATGGGGGATATCTTTTAATTAGTGTGTTACAAGGAAAAGATCCATTCAATTAGGAAAGTGATTTGTTTTGATTTAGGAAAGGGATTTATGGGATTTGAATTGATTTCTTTAATTAGGGAAGGTGATTTGATTAGATTTCTTTAATTCGGGAAGGTGATTTGTTTAGATTTCCACATGTGTTTAATGTGTTAATTATTATTTTGGATTGGTTTGAATGGGCTTGGGCGTGTGATTGGAAGGCTTGGGCGTGTGGTTTGTTCTTATCCCTGAATGTAGGGACTAAGGGCGATACGTATCGCCGTCCTCCTAGCCCTGAAATCTAGGATATAGGGACGTTACGTATAGTCATCCCCCTAGTCCTGAGCTACGTGTGCACATATCATCTGTGTCTGTCAATTCCATATTCGCCAATTCCATAAGTCGCTTCTGAGGTGGGTTTTTCCCTCATGCCTCCAAAATTCATAAAAATCATGCTTTTAGAATCAAAACTTTCTGAAATATACTCATTCATAAAATAACTTAAATTAATTTGGATAACGCCGTAATATGCTTAAAAGTAAGTTTCGAATCAAAGCAAATAAGTAAATATCATCTTGGAAAGAAAATGGTTCATTCACAGATTTGGAATCTGGCTGGCACTACTTCACTTTGTCAATGAAGATTATGATTCTTGCAGATAATCTATAATTGATGAACTTAATTAGTACATAATTCGTGAATATGTTTCGGAACTATTATCACAATATGACGTATTATGTTTGTGACATGTCATAATACGTGTATGTACGCTGATACTAAATCCTTAGGATGTCCTCTAACATTCTAGGGTGAAATTAAAATGGGCTAAAACTGATCCTGGAAAAGGGGTACGCATTGGGACGCCAGACGTTGCGCGTCGTGACTCCCAATTGGCCAGACCTGAGGCAAAGAGCATCTACTTATTAAGCATCGCGACGCTGGGTTTTGAGTATCGGGACGCTCATATAATCAGACCTCGAGGCAGAGAGCATCTTCATGACTAGCGTCGTGACATCAAGTGTTGAGCGTCGCGATGCCCACACGACCAAACCTGAAACAGAGGGCATCTCCAAACTCGGCGTCGCGACTCTAGCCCATACGCGTCGCGACGCTGGCCTGATTATAGGCCAACTTTCAACTCTCCACTGCCAAATTCGAAAAATGCAATACCAACACCCCTACTCTACAACCTTCAAACAAACACTTATTTAAATTTCAACACTCAAACATGTTATATCAACATACCATCATCAAGGTAAACCTCTAATCTCATGAATCTTAATTTAGCTCAACATCTAGGATTTCCATAAATTTGGACATTTCTCAATATAATCAATTTTCTAGTTCATTATCCACCTAGATACAATCCCTAGTATGCCAATAACACTAACATAGCTTCATATCATCAAAACTCCACAATCCAAGTTTTGGGTCAAGATTTCCTTACCTCAACTCACTTGATTTCCTTCACTGATCAAGTCTTCTAAGCTTCATATTCCTCTTCTTAGCTTGTTGTGAGTTGATTTGTATTTGCTTCCTCTTTAAATTTGGTTGAGAATATGGTTCCATCTTTCTCTCTTCCTTCTTCCCCCTCACGTTTTCTTCTTCTTTTCAAATTTAAGGGATGAATGAATAGTGTCCCTTATTTATACTAGGGACTGCTTTATTTAATGATTTAATGGTAAAAAAAATCAGAAATTTTGAGAATTCTCTAGATTAGTCATCGGATACTATTCATCCAATTTTTTTTAGCTGCGTTTTTTACTTTGTTCGGTTCCGAATTTAGAAGATCGTTCAACATGAAAGTCGTAGGTCTTGGTCTTATATTTCCGACGATATAAAATTCATAAAAATCAGAGATCGTATGAAATTACTTACTAGTCAAAATCGAGTTTGAAATTGAACATACTGTATTATCCATAGATGGATTAGCCCAGTACCGCGGCGCCCATGCTAGAGCCAGGGTGCTAGACATTAACAAATTTGGTTAGAGAGTGTGCGTCGTGGTGCCAGTGAGATACTACTTCTATTTTGAGTAGAAACTTTATTTTATTGATGCTACATAAATGAGGACATATATGGTTTTGCCATTAAGGCTTTAGGGGAGAAATTTGGCCTCTTTTGGAGGCAAAAAAACTTTTCCCAAATACAAGAGAATATCAAGGGCATTAACTATCAAGAATGAAGAAGGAAAATGTAAATTAAAAATCGGAGATTGACAATCTTCAAACCTTAATTTTCACTATCCCTAGTTCCCTACTCTTTTTTGTGCTTAAATTACGAATGAGTTTCTTATAAATCTTTACTTTCATGCTATAAACTCTTGTCTTAGGATTTTGGTGGAACCAAACTTGTAGCTTTAATCAATTGAATCTCTATTTAGATGATATTGTGACCTTCTATTGCAGTTGCTTGTTTCATATTGTTCTTCCTAGTTTTCTATTGCTTAGTTATCAATAGGATCTATTGGGTAGTAATAATGAAATTGGGAAATAGATTTATATATTTAGACTAGATAATTCAACACATGATTCAATTCATTAGCTGGATTTTCATGTTAAGATATAAATATACCTATGTGACACGTATAATCCAAATTACAACTTAAACTTAATGAATTCGGGTTAATCTAATTGATATATGAATATAGTTGATTGGATTGGACATGTATTTCTACTCGACGTTGAGAAGATGCTTGTAAATAAATTCATATTTAATGTTTATAATTGCTTATACTTGATTTATTATAAACAGATGATACAGATTTAAGTAAATAATTTGTGGAAATTGTGATCCTAAGGCTTCTATACTCTTGTTACTCTTGTGTATTTAGATTTATCTTTTTCAATTGCTTTAGTTTAGATTAATTCGCTTTTACAATCTCATCGTTTTTATGATTGTTAGTTTAAATAATATTAGGGTTAAGATAATTTAATAATTTAGGAATCTTTAAATCAATTAAAAAAACTCCTCCATCAAGTATTGTATTCCAAGAGGGTATCTATCACTCAATATCAAAGAATGAGAATAAAAGAAGATGCTTTGCTTTGTCTACGAAATAACAATGGGTTGGGTTTCATGCGGTCAAGCCTTGAGATACCCACCTAAGCTTTCTCTCTCCCATGAATAAATTCCTCATTTCCTCCCCTTTTCTTTTTCTTTTCTTGAATTGACCAAATTGGCAATTTATTATTATTATTATTATTATTATTATTATTATTATTATTATTATTATTATTATTATTATTATTATTATTATTATTATTATTATTATTATTTTAAAAAGAATTGAACGACTTTCAACATCATCTGTGACTGGCTTCAATTCAATTCCTTGCCATCATTACTTTCATTAGAAGAAGGATTAATAGAATCTAATTCCCCCTTGACCTATTTCTAGATAATGGATATTTATAACACTGTAACCTTTTGAATTTGGAAACCCAAAGCCAAGCCATTCTTTTCATTTGGTTAACCTAAATTCCCTTCCCTTTTTTGAAAATATTAATATCACGACTAACTATTATTCTTTATACCAACCACTTTTTACAATATCAAAATGATATATTTCTTTTTTTAGTTAAAAATAAAATTAAAATAAAATCTTTGACCTTGCCTTCATCAATGTTATCTTATTCATGTTTTATACGACTCACAACATACACAAATCAATTCAATTTTAATATCCCTACATTTCATATGAACAATAATGAATTATTAAAAAAATCATTTGACTGATTCTTAGAAAGGAAAAACTCCTAATGGATTTCATAAGTAATCCTAATTTTATATATATTCTTTTAAACGCATTAATTTTTTAAAAAAAAAATTACTTTTCACAATGAAAATATAATTTCACGGTTCACATGTTTTTCTAGGGTTGGATTTCAAATATATTTTTAGGTAACCGTTCATGTGAACAGTGAAAAATTTATTGTTAATGTGAACAATGATTTATCTATGGGTTTGACATATTCAAATATATTTTTAAGTATGTGAAATAATATTTTAATTGTGAATGACATTGTAACTGTGATTGAATATCTATAACTGTCATTGTAATTGAGAAATGTAACATACATTGTCATTAAAAAAATGTGATTGAGTATTTATAACTGTCATTCTAATTGAGAAATATGACTAAGAATTATATATGTTAATATCATTGTGACTGAGTTGTATATGTATCTGTGATTGTGTGACTGCATGACCGTAACTGTGTGACTGAGATTTTGTGACTATAATTGTGACTATAGTCCATATACACCTAAAATTATTTGTGCTGCTAATTAATAACCCTGAGATTTTGTGCCAATTTTTCATATTTAATTATAAAAATTTAGGTTAATGTTAACAAAATTCAAATTAATAATATTTACATGTTTGTTTCCCTTTTTTGGGTTTGTTAAATTTCAAGTTAGTATTATAAAATTTAAGGCATGCAATAGTTTCATCTTTGTTGGTTTAGTTTTCATAATGCTCATATTTTATGTTTATAGTATAAAAGTTTAAGTTAGAAATGTTCACATGTATGAAATGTCAAATCTTGTTTTACGTGTGAAATTTTTTTTATGTTCAATGTTCATATTTTTATATTTAATATCTAAACTTTCAAGTTAACAATATTTAAATGTTTGTTGTCCGCTTTTCATGTTTAATGTCTAAATTTCATATTAGTGTTCTAATATTTTAGGTTGAAAAAATATACATATATGAAATGTCAAATTAAAATCAAATCTTGTAATAAGGTGAAAATTAAATTTCATATTTAATTTTTTATAAATTTAATATTTAACTTTAATCTCATTCGTTAGATAAGAATCTAATAAGTTGTGGTTACACCAATACCCATATCTTGCCCATGTAAGTTGGGTGATGTTGTCCCCAAGGAGTGTGGTTTGGTGGCAAAGAGTTTAGGATTTAGATTCCAGGTCATGGGTTCAAGTCTAGGGATGCACTTCTTTGTAAGAGCCTAGAACAGTGTGTGTTGTTACATTCTCCGCTTAAACCCGAATAGAGTATTTGACAGTGGGTTTTTCAACGTTTTAAAAAAAAAATTGAGTGATGTTGATGAGTCCACGCGCTTTATAGGTGAATGTTCCACACTGTCCTATCACAGCCAGTAAACTGTCAGTTTCATGAATCATCACACATTAATATTATCTTCTCATAACCAAATATAATCTTATTTTCCTCCAAATATGTTAGAACCAAATATTTATAGTTAGAAGTTTATGAATTTATAAGTGTATAACATGTGGCTATAAGTTAGTTGAGTTAATAAAATTTCTTATATTTATAAACGTTGAATTTCACATTCGGTCTACAATCAAGAATTTGTATGATAGGGGCACTAGCTACCTATCAGTATGGTGGATGCCGTAGGTAATTCGACGCTCAAGTAAGTATCGATGACGAGCGGAAAGAAAGGGAATAACAAAGCAAGGGATTACCTCGATCTTTGTAGATTTCCCTGAGGGCGATAAGCTGGTGTTTATGGAGTAATGTATGCTTTGAGAATTCGGGTGTGAGAGCCAAAGCTTGAATGTCTCAATCCATTGGATCTTCTATCTTTTTATAAGCTGTAAAGTAGCATCTTTAGTCAGTTTAGGATTCCTTAGAAGTGTCGCATCTCAATCCTATTTAGGAAAAAGATAGAAGAGTATGAACTGAATTAGGAGTGCCTAGATATCCGGGATTAGGTGTAATCCCTATTGTATTTGGATTATATAACAGTGTTTGTAAGTAATTGGTTTTGAAGCGATAAGCTGGTGTTTATGGAGTAATGTATGCTTTGAGAATTCGGGTGTGAGAGCCAAAGCTTGAATGTCTCAATCCCTTGGATCCTCTATCATTTTATAGGCTGTAAAGTAGCATCTTTAGTCAGTTTAGGATTCCTTAGAAGTGTCGCATCTCAATCCTATTTAGGAAAAAGATAGAAGAGTATGAACTGAATTAGGAGTGCCTAGATATTCGGGATTAAGTGTAATCCATATTGTATTTGGATTATATCACCGTGTTTGTAAGTAATTGGTCTTGACCTAAATACTTAGTTTCCTTATTAAGAATGAATTAGTCGGGTGTAGACTGGTGGACAACGTCTATTGGGACATTACATAATATGGGACTGTTGGCTTGGACACTGATCAAGTAATGTTGGTTGGGATATTGAGTAGCATGTTTAGGATATGTTGGAGGCTTTTTAAGTCTTGTGAGCTTTTGGAGGCCTTTAGGCCATATGGACCTCTTCCCATTGGAGTGTATGAGCTTGTGAGCCTTGTATGTAAGTCATGTGTGTAGGCTCAAGACAGTTGATAGCCTCGCGTTGGAGCATATTTAATCTGATAGACTTGATGTCATATTGGATCAATGTTGACTGGAATGTCCACGTCGAGTGGAGTCCTGACGACCGGAACCCATGTTGATTGGGCCTTGGTGGCAGCTTATGAAACCACTAGGGTCAGGCGAAGCCGAAGAGATATGATTTGATGTGAGTTCGTCACGTGGACCCAAGAGTCGTCTGAGACACAATGACATTTGAGCTCTTAGTCTAAATTTAGTCCATACAGTTTGTCATATACTCTCTAAGTCAACATGTCATTTGAATACTGATGTTGCTTATATCAGACAGAGGTCATGCTACATCGACTGGACCAGATGAAGGTTCAAGAGTCTTTAACATCGTCTAGACCAGATGAGGGTCCAATGGAATCTTCAACATCGTCTAGACCAGTTGAAGGTCCAACCCGACGAAAGTCATGGGGAATATTTCATCGACTGGAACAGTTGAAGGTCCAAGATAATCTTCAGTTGACTAGACATGATGATGGTCTGGAGAAGTCTTCAATGTCATTTAAACCGAAAAGAAGGTCCATGAGTCAATCCGACCCGATGAAGGTCATGGGGAATGTCCTCGTCGACTGTACCAGATGAAGGTTCAGGATAATCTCCAGTTGACTAGACCTGATGATGGTACAAGGGAGTCTTCAACGTCATCTGAAATATATGAGGGTCTAGAAATTAACCCGACCTGATGAAGATCATGAAGAATATCCCGTCGACTAGACCAGATCAAGGTCCAGGATAATCTACAGTCGACCAGACCCGATGATGGTCTAGGGGAGTCTTCTATGTTATCTAGACCAGATGAAGGCTCAGGTTTCAATATCATTTGGACCATATGAAAGCCAAGGTCTTTAATATCGTATGGACCAAATGAGGGTCCATGTCTTCAATGTCGTTTAAATCAGATGAATGTCCAAGTCTTCACACTCAGTCTACCATATAATTGATGTTAACTAGAGTCTTGGTGCTATATTAACAGAGGGGCTACGTTGATCAATCCTACTCCATTGACTAGATTTTAGTTGTTTCTCGCATGTAGCCACAAACTAAGTCGGCTATATCGAAAATAACATTCTTAACTATCGACTGGAGACCGTGTCGGTTGAGCCATATGGTGGTCCTTGGATGTCCGCTGAAACAAAGGCTTTGCCATGTTATTTGGATCAGATAAATATATCTTCATATGGCTTGGTCCAGATGGAGGCCTAACGATTCCGTTTAGACCAGATAAAGGTCCAATGATATCGTCTAGCGAATATAGATGCTGAGTCATGTCGAAGATAGACGTCTTGTTTCATTGTTTATGGAGGGCGGTAATCATTTCATGTCATCTGGAGAGCATGTTTTTTATAGAGGATACTCCTTAGTTGTCTGGATCCATTGGAGGACAGGGCACATGTTTCTATGTCAGTTGGGGGAGATGCATAGCTTGTTGTGTTATCTCAACAAGGTATCATTCCCTGTCGTTTGGAGGGAATAGGCGTCATTGACCTTGGAAATTTTTCTCACACGATTATGGTTACATCTTTGGAGGATAGGATGTCCTTAGGCGACGGTGAAGTTCGCCATCAATTCTTCCTTCTGCCCACGGGAGACTAATCGGAGAATAATGGCATCGTCATTTAGTATAAAACACTGAGAATGATTTAAGCGACTACACCCCTCACAAGATCCGACTTTAAACTTGTTTGGGTTCGAAATGGTCTCTTACTGATGTCAGTATAATATCTAGACTCAAATGAGGATCAACATATTTTATAATGCATAAATCTCGCAAACGATAAATAATATCATAATCAAAGGAAATACATATTTTATAGCAATCAAAATATAAAGCATAATAGATTCAGAGGCATGTGTCACTAGTCTGGACTCGTGGAGCCATGGCTAGACCTTTATATGGTAGGCCAAAATTAAGCGATGTTCGGTGATAAGTGTGGTTTATACCCACTTATTATGGCATTCTCAGCTTATTATTTTGTTATAATTCGAGATATTAAATATCTTTTATAGTTTATTTTATGTTTTATTTGTAGGAGCATTAAAATAAGGATCTGGGAATAATTGCACGTGTTTTGGGAAGTTTCGGGACGGCGCCATTGGCAAAAGCAATTGAGGCGCCACGGCGCCTTCACATGCCAAAATCTCCATATAAAAGGCAGAGGATATGGCGCCGCGGCGCAGCTTAATGGAGCCGCAATGCCCAGATTTGGAAGGAAGCCATTATAAAAGCATGCACGTGGGTTTATTCTTTGTTAAGTTGAAAGAAAAATTAAAGAAATGCATGCAAGGTGGGCCGCAACTTTTGACCAAAATAAGAAGAATTGAAAAGGGAAAAAAGGTTGACCAAGGAGGGCAAGCTCACATAAAAGAAGAAAGAGAAGACTTTGAATTGGAAAAGGACATTGAAGTGGGCCCAAATACAAAGATAGTGAAGTAGGTTTCCAATATAAAAAAGTTGACAAAATTAAGAGAGCAGCAGCGCAACAATTAAGCGCCACGGCGCCCTCAAGCACACAATTCTCATACAATTTCCAGGGGAATAAGAGCCGCGGCGCTGCGAGAAGACCTGACACGTTCCGGGAAAGTGATTTTAGGGTTTTTTAATAATCCTAATGTTACCCTAAGACTCCCAGCCTCAACTATAAATATACATTACATCCAACACTCAAGGGGAGGCTAATACACTGCGCAAAACACAGAACACATATTTTTAGAGATCCAAGGAGAGGATTGAAGAGCGACAAGAGGAGATTAAGGCTGTAATATCCGGAGAGGAAGAGATTCAATTCGGGTTTTATCTTCTTATTTCTTTCTTAAAACTCTAATGATTTCCATTAATTCGTGGCTTGATTATTTATTGTTTTATCTTTTGTCATGAATTTACTCCTTAATTTTGGAGAACGATTGTAATTGATGCTTGAACCTTGTATTTTGTTTATCAGTTTTGTAATGAAGTTTTATTAATTATTTATATTCTTTTGAGTTTAATGCTTCTTGATTGCTGGCCACAATTTGAGATGATGAATGTTTAGAATCTATCACTCGAGAGAGGGGATTTTGAATAGATCTAGAGAATATAACCTAGGATTTTATAGAGTTCGAGAGAATCTGTAGTCCTTTGAAGTCGTTAAAATAGAATCACAAATCGTAATGAGTTGTTAACTATTGGATTTTTATAGAGATATCGAAGTCTATAGTTGATGGTATTTTCACTCGGCACTCGAGAGAGGGAGTGAATATTTTAGGAGTCTTGACTTATAAATAATATAACTGAACAAGGATTAATTGAAATGACAAATACATAGGCGACAGCTAGGTGAAATCAGGATCCAGAATCTCTATCGTATTAGTTCCTCCTATCTAATTATTTGTATATTTTATTTATCTATTATAAATATTTATTATTTGTTTTCTAAATAAAGTTAGGATTATCAATTGTAGTACTTAGTGCGAGTTAACGCAATCCCTGTGGGTTCGACACTCTTAACTCATATTTATACTAAAACTTGACACCGTACACTTGCGGTACGATATAAAAAATATCACAACAAGTTTTTGGCGCCGTTGCCGGGGATTGTTTGTTAATTCACATTAATACTACTACCAAGTAATTTTAGCTTTAATTTAGATTTTTATTTTTATTTTTATTTTTAGTTTCTTTTGTTTTGTATTTAATTTTTATTTTTATTTTGTTTATTGATTTTTATTTTTCTTTTGGTGCTTCAGTGAATGCGAAAAGCCACAAGTCTCAATTCGCTCCTGTTTGATCCTGAAATAGAAAGAACTGCGAGGAGACTAAGAAAAGAAAGGAAAATTGAAAAAGAAGCAATGGCAGCTGAAAACATAGAGAACAACCCACGCCATGTGGCAATCAGAGATCACTTCAAACCGGTCCTTGATGATATATGCTCTGGGATTGCCCATCAACCAATCAACGCCAACAGTTTTGAGTTAAAACCTGCATTGATCAACATGGTACAAAGGAATCAGTTTGGGGGTTCAGCTGTAGAGGATCCCAACTTGCACTTAAGGATGTTCCTGGAGATCGCAGATACCATAAAAGTAAATGGCGTGAGTAAAGAGGCTATCAGGCTACGCTTATTTTCATTCTCTTTACGGGATAAAGCGTGGGATTGGCTGCAATCAATACAGACATGGAGTATCATGACATGGCGGGATATGGCCACAAAATTTCTTGAGAGATTCTTTCCACCAGCTAAATCAGCTCAACTGAGGGCAGAAATCAGTGTATTTAAGCAGCTGGAAACTGAGACTTTGTATGAAGCATGGGAGCGCTTTAAGGATTTACTACGAAGATGCCCACATCATGATTATGCAGATTGGGTCCAGATTCAGTTGTTCTATAATGGGTTAAATGGTCCGAATAGGACTGTGGTTGATGCAGCAGCTGGGGGAGCTCTATTCAGGAAATCAGCTGAGGAAGCGCGCAATTTATTGGAAGAAATGGCCATTAACCATTATCAATGGCCAAGTGAACGCGCTACGGTAACCAAAGTGGCTGGGATTTATGAAGTAGACCCTCTTGTGGCACTTACAGCTCAGATTTCCACCTTGGCCACTCAAGTAGCAGCCCTGACAAAACCACGAGTATCATCTATTGAATCAGCGGCAGCTACAAATATGCAGTTAGTGGAAGGAAACCCGAACATTGAACAAGTCCAATATTTTAACAATCGGAACTTCAACAGCTATAGAGGAAATCTTATGCCTAACCGTTATCATCCAAACCTGTCATATGCTAACACAGAGAATACTTTGCAACCTTCTTCTGGTTTTGACTATAAAAAGGATGAGCAGAAATCTTCCTTAGAAGATTTCGTGAGCACGTTTGCTGCTAGTACTTCAGAGAGATTTGAGAAGACTGAGTCAAGGCTAAACAATATTGAGATACACATGGAAAATATGGAGGCTACAATGAAGTCTTTAGAAACACAAATTGGGCAGATTGCATCCTCCATAACCAAGCAGCAGTAGGGGCATTTGAATAAACTGTCACAGCCGCCAAGCTATCTTTTTCATGTCAAAGCAATCAGTGGATACAAAAGAAGAAGCTACCATGACCACCATTTGGGTGGTTGCGTCTGGCTGAAGACGTTAAACTTAGCGCTAGCGGGGAGGTAACCCTTGCATTTCTTTTATTATTATTTTCTTACTTTTTATTTTATTTTATTCTATTGTGTGCTATTTAATTATTTGCATGTTATTTATGCAGGTAGCACGAGACACACAACGCCCGTGCAACCAAATTCTAACCAGCAAGAGTCTGATCAACTCCATGCACGGTAGTGTTGTTCCTCACTCTTGCTCTTGATATTTATCTTACATTGAGGACAATGCAAATTTTAAGTTTGGGGGTGTGTGCATGTTGTTTACTTGCTATTTAGTTGTTTAAATTTATTGAGAAAAAAAAAAAAAATTGTTTTAGTCTTTGATAGTAAAGCATAAATCTTGTGATAATATTGTTTGTTTATGGGTGAAATTTTAGAAACGATAAGTGCCTAATTTACTTTTTCTGATGCCTTGAATAATTGATCTATGTTAGACTCGTAAGCACTTAAAAATAGGTTTTTAGCAGTAAAACTTAAGTAGTTGACAAGGTGGTCAGTTGAAGAAATTGCATGTCGATGAATGACCGTTTGCTTAGATATCTATCTTGATTTGCTAGTGTTATGAAGTATGGTATAGCTAAAAAAGAAAAGAAAAAATGTCTCTAAAGAAAGAAAATAAACCACCTATAACCGATAAGCGTGAAGCTACCCATGGGAGAGTATTAGGACCACCATGAGGAGAAATGCTACCTTAAAGGGTAGGTGAGTTGAAAAAAAAAAAATTGCAAAAATGAGAAAAGAAAAAAGAGACAAGAAAATAAAAGAAAAACCATACCATACTGAGCACGAAATAAAGCAATTACAAAGCATAATTGAGATATCTAAGTTGGTTTGACCCATTGATTCTAATTTTTAAACGAAATCATTGAGTTTGCTTACTTAAGATCAAAGCTGTGATGAACCTTTACACACACACACCTTGAGTCTAGCTTAGATAATTTATTCGAGAATTTGGATTCGAGCTGCAATTGCGTACTTTGAAGATTCTTTGATTTCATTTATAAGCTTTCTTTGAGGATATATTTATGCGTAACTATCGAGACTATGTTTTGTTATTTTTTATTTTTGCATGATTGTGTGTGATGACGTTTGTGGGTATCGTCACTGTAAGCCCTCACGAGACTATAACTCGTCCACTAGGGCCGCCTAGGGGTTTAAAGGCTTGTTGCATATGCTAAATGCAATCGTGATCCCTACGAAAGTGGCTTAGTTAATTTAGTTTATTTTTATCTTTTGCTCGGGACTAGCAAAACCTTAAGTTTGGGGGTGTTTGATAAGTGTGGTTTATACCCACTTATTATGGCATTCTCAGCTTATTATTTTGTTATAATTCGAGATATTAAATATCTTTTATAGTTTATTTTATGTTTTATTTGTAGGAGCATTAAAATAAGGATCTGGGAATAATTGCACGTGTTTTGGGAATTTCGGGACGGCGCCATTGGCAAAAGCAATTGAGGCGCCACGGCGCCTTCACATGCCAAAATCTCCATATAAAAGGCAGAGGATATGGCGCCGCGGCGCAGCTTAATGGAGCCGCAATGCCCAGATTTGGAAGGAAGCCATTATAAAAGCATGCACGTGGGTTTATTCTTTGTTAAGTTGAAAGAAAAATTAAAGAAATGCATGCAAGGTGGGCCGCAACTTTTGACCAAAATAAGAAGAATTGAAAAGGGAAAAAAGTTGACCAAGGAGGGCAAGCTCACATAAAAGAAGAAAGAGAAGACTTTGAATTGGAAAAGGACATTGAAGTGGGCCCAAATACAAAGATAGTGAAGTAGGTTTCCAATATAAAAAAGTTGACAAAATTAAGAGAGCAGCAGCGCAACAATTAAGCGCCACGGCGCCCTCAAGCACACAATTCTCATACAATTCCAGGGGAATAAGCGCCGCGGCGCTGCGAGAAGACCTGACACGTTCCGGGAAAGTGATTTTAGGGTTTTTAATAATCCTAATGTTACCCTAAGACTCCCAGCCTCAACTATAAATATAACATTACATCCAACACTCAAGGGGAGGCTAATACACTGCGCAAAACACAGAACACATATTTTTAGAGATCCAAGGAGAGGATTGAAGAGCGACAAGAGGAGATTAAGGCTGTAATATCCGGAGAGGAAGAGATTCAATTCGGGTTTTATCTTCTTATTTCTTTCTTAAAACTCTAATGATTTCCATTAAATTCGTGGCTTGATTATTTATTGTTTTATCTTTTGTCATGAATTTACTCCTTAATTTTGGAGAACGATTGTAATTGATGCTTGAACCTTGTATTTTGTTTATCAGTTTTGTAATGAAGTTTTATTAATTATTTATATTCTTTTGAGTTTAATGCTTCTTGATTGCTGGCCACAATTTGAGATGATGAATGTTTAGAATCTATCACTCGAGAGAGGGGATTTTGAATAGATCTAGAGAATATAACCTAGGATTTTATAGAGTTCGAGAGAATCTGTAGTCCTTTGAAGTCGTTAAAATAGAATCACAAATCGTAATGAGTTGTTAACTATTGGATTTTTATAGAGATATCGAAGTCTATAGTTGATGGTATTTTCACTCGGCACTCGAGAGAGGGAGTGAATATTTTAGGAGTCTTGACTTATAAATAATATAACTGAACAAGGATTAATTGAAATGACAAATACATAGGCGACAGCTAGGTGAAATCAGGATCCAGAATCTCTATCGTATTAGTTCCTCCTATCTATTATTTGTATATTTTATTTATCTATTATAAATATTTATTATTTGTTTTCTAAATAAAGTTAGGATTATCAATTGTAGTACTTAGTGCGAGTTAACGCAATCCCTGTGGGTTCGACACTCTTAACTCATATTTATACTAAAACTTGACACCGTACACTTGCGGTACGATATAAAAAATATCACAACATTCGGCCGGACTTGCAGGATGTCTAGCCGGATGTTGTTGTGTAACCAGAAATGTAGGCTCATGCACACGGACAATTTCATATTCAATATTACAGTGATGAAGCAATGATCAAGGCATACAATAGACATTAGTAGAGATGAAAGTGATTCAAATAGTAATCATAAATTAAACAAAGTAATAATGAAAACATAAATAAAACTATGTGCATCGATTTCGTGGTGGTACGTGAAGTTATTTCCCGAGTGCAAATCATATCACCGTCCATTTGGATTCGATTATGGAATCTACGTTCGGGTTTCCATCATATAATCACCATAAATTAGAGGTCAGCTGTAGCCATCATATAGATAGACTTTTTATACGACGGATGCATGTTCGTCCGGACATACATGATAAACGGCCGGATATGCAATGTCAAGAATACAAGGAGTTTTGAATACGGAGTTTAAGTTTTAGGGGCCCTCAGGTCGTACCTCAAGTGTTACTCATCTCCGAGAACATTATTGAAGGTTAAGTTCGTGTTTTTGTCTCTTGCTGGAAAGAATCACAAGGTTGGTATATGCTTTGGGGTTTGGTGTGGTTTCATTGGGTGATTGGTTTCTGTGAATGTTACTAGGGGTGTGCATTAATCGGTTTTAACCGATTAACAGAACCGTTCTGACCCATTTTTTTTATTACGGTTCGGTTAATTCGGTTATTGTGGTTAAAATTTTTAATTTTTTCGGTTATTCGGTTCGGTTACGGTTATGAGATTCGTATAACCGAACCGACCGATTAACCGAAATTAAACCATATATATTAGCGCGTGTGAATCCTTTAATTTTTTAGAGTTAAGATAGTTTGCATGTAAACTCTCAATTGGTTGTAGTTATATTGATTTGATAATACTACCCGAAAATAAAATTGAAAAATTCAAATGACAAGCTGCATTAACAGCTTGGTTTTGACTCTTTTTAATTTCTCTCAAGAATTTAAAAGTAAAAATATATAAAATTTCAAATGTGTAGATTTTACATCGTGGTGGATTCGTGACCCTTAAAATTTCTAACATGGCAGGTTTGGAAGGAAATTCGAGGCCGTGACAATCATCGAGGGTTTAAAAAATATTTCTCTCGCATGTAATTAAATATAGATATATTTAATCAAATGTTAGTTAGAATCGATATTTTTAGAATCGAATATGTGATCGAATTAACGATCTAAAAATTTAATGCGTCAGTGGTTCGACTGGTTGAAACATTCTGAAAAAATTGATAGAACCGACCTACATCATATATAATTTTACTAATTAAAAATTATAAAAAAATATTAAATTTTAATTTATTGGATTGGTTAATAACCGAATTAACCATAACCGACTGAAATATAATGGTTAATTGGTTAATGGTTATGTGTCATAAATTGGTTAAATCGGCCACATTTTTATTTAACCGAAAATTTCAGTTACGGTTAAAAAATCAAGGATTAACCGACCGAACCGACCGATGCACACCCCTAAATGTTACTCGTTCTTGGCTCTCTGTTTCTTCTTCTCGGTTGGTGAAATATTATATTATTGGTAACCTCCCCCCTCTGTGAAGAACGTCTGATCTTTTATAGTGTTAAGGTTATTATTAATAAGGAAAAAATTCCTTTGATAAGGAAAATAATTGTTAATGAAATAAGTTATTTGGAAATTGGTTAAGCATAAAGGTTTTGTGTTTATGAAAACCAGTTAAAAGGGAAAGAATATTGAGTCTTTATGTTATTATGGAAATCCAATATATGTCCAGACAGACGTTAAGGACATTTGACGGTACGTTATGGTCTATACTCGGCCGGACATAGATGATGTCTGGCCAAAACTCTGGCTTTTTGGGTTTTTGTGGTTTCTTTCTTTTCCAGTATTAAACCTTACAACTTCCTGAAACTATTTAGGTGTATCCGCTATAAAAATTCAATATCTACCCTTAGGAAATGGGCATTTAAGGGCTTTTGTGCCTCTGTGTTGGCTCTTAAAAGTAGCTTTAGTGGGAATTTCGAGGTGATTTTAAGTGGGAAAATAAAGGGTCATTTTGAGGGATGAACGAAGCTATGATACATGCTTGATGATTAAGCCATATGAAGTGAATGAAACATGACACACATGCACTCATGTGCATACTCTTAGTCTTTCCTAAAAAAGTTATTTAAGAATTTGGACTTGCATCTATGGCAATTTCTTATGCTTAATCATTACCAAAATGACTAAAATGAATGGGTTGATTTTTTAGATTTTAATTTTTTATGGACCAAAATGATTAAATTGTAAGTTGTTTTGGTTTAAGAAGCTTTATTATTATTTTTAAATAAAGAAAAAAATCAATTTATACGTATTCATTGTATTCATTGTGCATTTGTTATTATCAAACTCACACAAACGATAATATATTTTAGTTTGTATTACCAAACTCTCATATTACCCGCTAAAATACTTATCAAATTATAACAAGTTCAGACGGGATAATTTTCCTATAAAAATTTCATTTCTAGACATACCATGGTGGTGAAGATCAATTTGAAAGGGTTAAAGCATAGTAAATAGTTTATCCATTGGTTGGCTGTAATGAATTATTTGTAAATTAATTTAAGTGTTTATGTAAATGAAAGTTGTGTTCCTGAATTCTTGTTTAGAAAAAACTCTCATACTCCTATACTTTTATCCATAGACTTCTTTGTTGAGTTGGTTCAAAAATTTCAGATTTATAACTGCGAAATGCATTATTTATGCCTTTTTTGTAATTTTACCACAAGCTTAACTGCTTAGGGGTCCAATATTTAATTTAACTAAAGTTGAGGGATCCTAATGATAGAACGAGGCAGAGAAAGAATTAAACTCAGTAGTAATGGATGAAGGACGCGACGACGCGAGTGAGACTTACAGACCAAAATCAAAAATAACAAACAGAATCTTTGGCGTTCCAAATTTCCTCTTCCTTACAATCAAACGATTCGAACCCTCCATTTTCTTCCTTTATTTATTTTCTCTCACTTTCTTTCTCTCCAAACAAACAAACCAAATTCATTCTCAATCTCAATCTCAATCTAAATCTAAATCTCACCACAGAGGCACTTTCATACATCTATACAGACACATCTATATATACATACATATATGTGATATATCTTCTCTCTATATATACACACATATATCTCCGCATTTCTTTTATCTCTCATTTCCCCAGCTCCATTATCAAACAGATAGAGTAACAATAGCAAAATCAAATTTTGAATTAAGAAAAGGAAAAAAAGTTGTGTTTTTGAGAAATGGGTTCGGTTCCGCCTGAACTGAGATTGGATTTTAGACCTACTTTTGTACCAAAAACGATCACTGATTTTCTCAGGGAGGTTTCCTTTGTCGGTAGCGTTTCTGAGAAACTTTCCAAACTTGAATCATTTCTCAAAGGATTAGAAGATGAATTGAGAAAGATCGATGCCTTTAAACGCGAGCTTCCTCTTTGCATGCTCCTCTTGAATGATGGTTCGTTTTCCATTTTTTTTTCCATTTCTAAACATCAAATACTTGATCGAGTTGTTTTAAAATTTTGCTTTTGAGAGATGGGTTTTGGTTGTGTTTGTTGGAAAATTCAATTTTTTAAGCTTTAGATGTTTTTGATTAATGGGGTTTCTTTTAAATTGAGCTTCTTTGATAATATTTTTTATTTTGTTGTTGATGTTGCAGCAATTTTGGTATTGAAGGAGGAGTCAATGCAATGTGCGAGAGCAACAATAAAATTGCAACCAGTGTTAGAAGAATTTATTCCGTTGAAGAAGAACAACTCTGATGATGAAGATGGAGATGAAGCTATGAGAACAGTCAGAAAAGAAAAAGCGTCTGGTAAAGATAACAAGAAAAATTGGATGAGCTCTGTGCAGCTCTGGAACACTGATGATCATCAAATTAGTGATCCCATCTTTGATATAAAGCAAAATCTGAACCTAAAAATTAAGGTACAAAACTAAAACAAAGTTAAATATAAGAACACAGGTTAATAGAATTGATTCTGATGTTTTTTGTTTGGTTGTTTTGGTTTATGGCAGATAAGTGAACAAGAGAATCCATTCCAGGCTTGTAAGAGTAGGGCTGGAGATGGAGCGAGAGCATTTATGCCGTTTAAGACCTGTCCTGACAAAGAGAAACTGCCAGTTCATGGGCTGTCTCTTTTTACTCCTGGAATCAAGAATCCAATAGAGGATATAGGTTCAAGAACCAGTTGTAGTAAATCAGTTTCCTCATCTGCCCCTAATGTACAGTCAAATTTGAGTACTGGACCACAGCCACCTCAGCAACAGACTACGAGGAAGCAGAGGAGGTGCTGGTCGCCAGAGTTGCATCGCCGGTTTGTCAATGCCTTGCAGCAACTTGGTGGCTCACAAGGTCAGTATTGAAACTGAATTACATTGTTAAGATGATGATTTGATTGTGATATATGGAATGTTGATTTATTCTTGTGGTCGAGTATTTTGATCAGACTCCTTTATGCAAAATGATTAAATTGGCAAATAACGGAAACTGATTTTTCTTTCAGGGATGCTCTGATTAGACTCTGGCTAGAAATTGTTCAACACAAATTAATCTATATTGAGAGGATGCAACTAAATTACAATGTTGTTGTATTGTTGTTCCCCTTGTCAATGTGGTTGTGATGAATTTTAATCTTTGATTCATAATTTCATTTTCATTGAAGCATCTTATCTTGGAACATTTTGGTTGCAGTTGCCACTCCAAAGCAGATTAGAGAACTTATGCAAATTGATGGCTTGACCAACGATGAAGTGAAGAGTCATTTGCAGGTGAATTATTGTTCTCCCATCTTGTTGATTATTGGGAAGAATGAGAAATGTCGCTTAAGTTAGGAACTCACTTCTATGAAGATTCCTTTTTTTTTTTTTTTTTTTATTTCATATGTTCTTATAAAAGTGAGCGAAATTCGAATTCGTTAAGATTGATTAAATATTACTCTTGTCGTTGTAGAAATACCGACTTCACACTTGTAGAACGTCGCCTGCTTCTTCAGCTGCTCCTGCAAACCAATCTAAAGTTGTTTTGGGGAGTTTGTGGATGTCCCAAGATCAATATGGTGACTCCTCAAAGGCGAGCAATTCCCAATCTGGTTCACCTCAAGGTCCCCTCCAGTTAACTGGAAACGCTGGAGGGACCTCTACTACAGGAGATGATAGCATGGAGGATGATGATGTAAAATCTGAGGGCTATAGCAGGAAAAGTTACATTAACAAAACCGGCAAAGACGATGTGTAGAGTGTACCCACCATGAATTTTGCAGATAAAAGTATACATGGGAGGAAGTTCTATGACTTCATTGCAATAGTCGTATAATATATATAAAGAAAAGGACCTTGAGAGAGTGAGAAAGAGGCTGTGAAATTTTGCAGGATTAGCTTTCCTTGTATATTGAATCTGATGAGTTTTGTTTACTCTCGGAATTGCTATAAGGATACTAAAATGCTCCCTGTTTTCATGGAAGAAACCGATAACATCTATTTCCATGTTTTAAAACCTTCCAATTTTTTCCATGAATTTAAGGTTTTGAGTTCAAGTATTTTCCTTGTGGTAGATGTTTGTGCAATTTTGTTAGCATTAGCCTGTCAAGCTCTCATTTCCTCAACCTTGATAGCTGGAGACTTCATTTTTCTGCATATAGAGTTTTGTTCATGAGTAAGGTTTGATATTTCTCCCTTTTTCTTGTCACCTTATTCAATTAAACATGGTTAGGGATAATTCATTTTCATAATGGTCTTTTTGGCTCTGAAGGTCATGCCTAACATGATGGCCAGTTGTTTAAAAAACGGTTGAGGCGGCCGCCTCGCGGCGATGGCGCCTCGAGGCGGCCGCCTAATGCGGTTTTTCTGAGGCGGCCGCCTCACCAGCAGAGGTTTTTTTTTTAAAAAATTTTCTAAAATGAAACGATGACGTTTGGAAGCCCAAAACGTCGTCGTTCCATTGAACAACTGAGTGGCAGTAGAGCACCTGCACAAAAAAGGAGCAGAGACCAAATTAAGTTAATCTTGTACAAATGTCAAATAATGCAATTTATATAATCAAATTAAAAAATAATACGACTTTATGTTATTTGTTAGGGAAAGAGAAAGCTCCACAATTAGTGGATGAAGACAATACAAGTGAAAGAGGTTCTTTGGATGATGACCCATCTGACGATGACATAGATTTTGACCCAAGCTTCATGCCGCTAGACACTAATGATAGCTTATTTAGGGATTACTTATCAATAATTTTTTGAACATAATATGAATTATGAAGAAAGTAATGTATTTTGGATTACTTATCAATAATTTTTTGAACATACTATGAATTATGAAGAATGAATGTATTTTGGATAATTTTTCCGATTTTCGGATCGAGGCGCCCGCCTCACCGCCTCGAGGAGGTCCGCCTCGCGCCTCAATGGCCGGCTGCCTCGAGGCGCCGCCCCGTATTTTTAAACATTGATGATGGCCAAGTTTAAATTTGCTATCCTTTTGGTCATGGCCATGGGTTTGAATCTTGGAAACAATTTCTCTGTAGAAAAATATGAGTAAGGCTGCGTACATTAGAACCTTTCCCAGCCCCTATAGTAAGAGCCTTATGCACCAGATATAACCTTAATAGTTCTCAATAGGTTTGACTTAGAAGCTGCGAAAGCTCTCATTATTCTTGTTACATGCTCTTAGATTTGAAATATTTCTTCTTCTGGGACTAAACCAAACTTCAACTTTTACTACTGAAAATTGGGAGAGAATTTCTTCACCCAACTTCTTTTGCTGCTTTTTTTTGCCTTTAATCTTCTTCCAGTAATGATGCTTCCTCTATCCTGTTCTAAATGTATCAGCATTTGAGTTCCTTTTTGGCATACAATTATTTGAATGCTAATACAGCGTAAGTTTTTGTGGGGAATGATTCTGAATGCACTCTAATGGTGGTGCTACTGTATTTTCCAGAATGATGAGTAGAAAAAACATGCCACAGAAAAATTATTGTGTCTTTGTTGTAAATGATAACAGGACAAGATCTAGATACTAATTTTATGAGAGAATACATTGAAAGGGTTCTTGTTCCTTTTAATTTAATGTGATCATATTCTTTCTCAATCAATCTTAATGAGATTCTCTGCTTTATTTCTTTTTATCTATTTTATTAATGGGGTTAATTGATAATGACCTGAGGTCTAATTGCAGCAAAAACATTTCTAGATATCTGAATAAATGTTTTGTTTAAAAAGTGTTTGGACAAAGGATCATGATTCAATTAGAGTATTTAAGGGGCCGGAAAATTCATTTCTTACTTTACAACTAAGGAGGGAGATATGATTTTGATTTCTAACAATATTTTTTATTTTTATCCTACTTAATTTTTTGGTGACTGTGCTTAGTGACGCACCCAGGATTAAATCTTAAAAAAAAAAAAAAGATGTAGAGATGGCAGCTGGCCCTAACAAAAAATTGTATTGGATCCTAATGGAGATTCAGGAATTTTTAAGCAAAAAAATAAGAATTCAAAATGAAAAAATTATTAGAATTCGGGATTTTCAATTATCTCTATTTAAGGTAAGACTATTTTAACTCAAGGCTAGAAAATGTAGGAAATGAAAAATGTATGGATAGTAATTAATAAAGATCTTAATACATATATTTATAATCAACTCCTAATATGCATAATATCTCTCTTATTACTTTAAAATCAGTTTGAATTTATCAAAAAGATGAGAAATTTAGGATGCATGTGTGAAGAGATTATAAATAAAAATGAAAACATGAGAAATTGTTTTACTAGATTATTATTTAAATTTTACGTAATTTCATCGAATAAGAAGTTCAAAAATATGAAAAAGGGATTTATTTTATTGGTTATTTATACTTAAGCCTAGAGGAGTGCTTTTACACTACTCTTGAAAGAATTTTTCCAAAAATGAAATTTATAAATATGAAAGAAGTGCTTGTAGCACTAATCTTAGAAGAATTTCAAGGATGAGGGGGGCTCAAGCCCCTCTTGATCCTTGATTAGGTATGTCTCTCACCATATATTCATTAAATTTAAGAAGAAAAATGATGTCCTACACATAAATTAATATTATCATAAAAATCAATTAATCGATATTTTATTGTTTATATAATAAAATATTTTATACAAGGTATATAAGTAGATTGTTGGAGCAAATCTTTTTTTTTTTAATAATTATGGTATTCGGATCAGCTTACGCTCATCTCAACTAATCTCTGGGATCTGTGTTCCATACCCTCAAATATATTATTTTTTTAATAAATATAGAAAATCTAATAGGGAATATTATTGAAGATACTTCGGCACCCTGTCGGGATTATGGTCTTAGTGATAAAAACTCATTATTTTATTTTAAGAAAAACAAATTGAGTCCAAAATCCAAATAGCACTCCTTTATAAATACCTACTAAACACAAGTGAGGGGTAAATTTCGTCTAAATTCTGTGCATATTTTTTTTTTTATCAGTAATGATGCATTTATAAAAAAATTGTACAAATACTTGCACCAAAAACACTAAAAATCAAAAAAATAATTCACTACATGACAAAATTAAATATTGTCTTTTGTGATTTTGTATAAACTTTTTGCATCTATCATATATTTTTTTATACCTGTATAAATTTAATAGGGAATAATTGAAAAGTCAATTGTTTTGTCATTTTATGAATTTTGTTATCATTTACTCTTCAAATGATATACACTCTTCCAGAGAGAGTGAGGAGAGTGAATTTTCATTTTAATGAATAAAATACCAATTTAATTTTAATATAAAAATAAAACTTTTAAAATATAATGTATTTAATCAAAAAAAATTATGTATTATACTATTATTGATGATATACAAATAATTATATTTCCAATGAATATCATTATCAATATATTTCAACAAAAAAATTTGGTTAATAATGATAATTATATTTTAATAAGTACAATCATATTTTTATAAGTACAATCACATTTTAGTGAGATCGTCTACAAACATATTTTCAGCAAGTTCAATGATGTTTTACTGAGTACAGTCACATGTTTCTGTGAGCACTGAGCAATGCCACATCTTCAACTTGGTATGTTTGAGACAATACTTTTGAAATTAATTTCGACCTTATAGAAATCTGAATTGGAGAGAGGTTCTTAATAAAAATTGTAGGTGTGAGTATTAAGTACATTTAGAATTTTCACATATTGTAATTTAAAGTTCAGATGACGGAAATACAAATGTTTGAATAAGTTTTATTATGGCTGAATACTGGTTTCGGTTCTACCCGGAACTGATTGAAATTGGACCGATTTTTCAGGTTTGGAATCGGAACCGGTTGGAACATGATCGGTTCCGGTTCCGATTCCGAAATGAAAGAATCGAATTTAAACGGTCTGTTTGCGGTTCTGCCATGGACGAAACTGGAACCTGTTTTGGGAATCAAATTTCGGAACCAAAATCGAAACCTGTTTTGGGAATCGAATTTCAGAACCGGAATAGGAACCTGATTTGGGAACCGAATTTAGAACCAATTTCGGAACCAAATTAAAACCTAATTTAAACTCGATTTCATAACCAGTTTTAAAACTCAATTTCATAACCTAAATTAAAGCCCTATTTAAACCCAATTTCATATCATTCTTAAAATTAATTTAAACTCAATTTCATAACCCAAATTAAAACACAATTTAAACCCAATCATAACCCAACCCAATTTAAACTCAGACACTTCCTACAATAATATTATGTATTGAGTCAAAAATATTATGTAATATGCAGTTTTATTTATTGTTTTATTTATGTATGAATGGTTGCCAAAATTATTATGTAGTATTCAAGTGTGAGAAATAATTATATTTTCAAAGTTTGACTATAAAAAATAAATAGGGTAAATCAAAATCGGACCGGAACCGAATTGGAACCGATTAATAGGATACTCTATTTAATTTGATAAGTTTCGGTTCCACGCGGAACCGAATTGGAACCGATTAATAGGGTACCCTATTTAATTAGGTAGGTTCCGGTTCCACGCGGAACCGAATTGAAATCGATTAATAGGGTACCCTATTTAATTGGGTAGGTTCTGGTTCCACTTAATTAGGAATCGATTTTTTTCCGAGTAAGTTTCGGTTCCACGTAGAACCGGAATCAAAATCGATTTTGCTCACCCCTATCTTATATGAAATTATCCTTCTTATAAATTATAAGGGTTATTTTTGATCGATTTTTCATCGAAATATATCGACAATGATACTCATCGGAAAACTTATGATTTGTAGGTAAATAATATGTAAATTTTTTCATGAAATAATTTATATTTTGAGATATATTTAGATTATAAATTAATTTTTTTTTAAATGAAAATATTAAATAATATATATCACACGTCCCTTTAATGCAAAATGATCCAAAAGAAAATAGAAATTCATCATTCCCAAAAAAAGATGGGCATTGTTTGATATGATTATAAAAAAAAAAAAGTAATTGTTCGGTTTTTCTCTTTTAAAAAAATTATCATTATTTTTAATTATCGGTTCGATTCAATTTTTAATAATAATAATAAAATATTAAAATAAAAAATTAGTAATATTAATTGAATCTAACATTTATTCAAAAAAGCTTACACTCTAGCTCTTGTGATCATCAAGAACTACACAAATAATTTTTTTCTTAATACAATCATCATTTAAATTATTTAAAATGTAAGAAAATAAAAAGAATCATAAACAAAATAAAAAATTACAAACATTTCATGATATTAATCATAAATAAATATCCAGTATATTTAATAATATTACAAATATAATATATAAAATAATAAAATAATATGCATGAGTGGAGCCATGATTCCAACTATACAGGGGGACAAATTATAACTCAGAATTTTCAAGTGATTAAAAATAATAAATTTATAAAAAATTATTAAATCATCAAAAAAGTTATAGAATTTAATTTTTTTTAATTAAATAATTAGCATTTATAAAAGAGAATATTTATATCAAAGAAGAAGCAAAATATGTTATAAATTCTCTAAATATATAGTATGAGTATATGAGGGTCATGTCCCAAGTAGTGTCTTATGGGATAAGCACAAACATGTAGGGACATGTCCTCTAAATTGAAAAGATGAGTCTCTAGGCTTCAAAGAGCATAAGGGAAATGGTATAACTCTTAGGAGGCTTACACCACAAACCAAAGGGTACCCTCAAATGCTCTATTTCATGCCTATATATAGGAGCCTTGAGTTCACTTAGTATATACAAAAAGATATACAAGTTTTCCATGGTCTAAGAGTCTTTTTTTAGTCAAGAGAGAGTTTCCACCATTTTTCCTTATTCAATTTCTTGTGAAATGAGTGCCCCTTCTACAAGAAGCATCCAAGTGATCATGGGAGAACGTTAGCCGCAAAAAAATCCGTAGAACACCGAGGCGGGGCTAATAAGTTCTTAAGGACATAGACAACTCGACTTGGACCAAGTTTGATCATCATCTTCTACATTTCCAGGTTTTTCTAAGTTTTATGGTTTATGTTCAATTTGGCATGTTAGTGTACAATTGAATGAATGTAGCATGTTAATTTTGTTTAATGACACTTATTTACCAACAATCTTAAGAACTTATTACTTGATATGTGTTGTTAAATGAAATTTAGCATGTGTTAATAGTCATTTCTGGAAAAATATGTTCTATTCATGAAAAATATGCATGGGCGTTCGAACGCTCGATGAACGCGTAGGCAAAAATTCTATTTTTCGTAGTCTAGTTCGAACGCGTCTTCAAACGCAACTCGAATGCCAGTCTTCTGTCAAAAAACGTTCGAACGCATTTACAAATGCAACACAAACGTGAACTCTTTGGAACACTTCGTTCGAACGCGTTTACGAACGCGCACGAACGTGAACTCTCTGGAACACTTCGTTCGAATGCGTTTACGAATGCTACACGAACGTGACCTCACTGGAAAATTTCGTTTGAACGAATTAACGAACGTGGCACTAACGAAATTAATCCTGGAATTATTTTAGATTCAAAATAATAACATAGACTTAGATTAATTTATATTACCATGTATGACATAATGTTAGCTTAGTAAAATCATTTACTGTATTACCATAAACTTGGAAGTATAAGTTTAAGTTAATATTATGGTGTTCAATTATCACAAGTATACACATAGTGATAAAATTGAAAATTAATCGTGTATTGCATACTTGGTTGAGAATTAAAGTGTAACTTTACACATGTAATTCCGTCCAAGCTTGATTGACTTATATATCTACACACATTTATTTTGTATTGAGAATTGAAGTGTAATACTAATTTTGAATGTCTAAGATATTCTATTGAGAAAGTGTTTAAATGATATTCTGTCAACAAAGCGATAAGAGCTTAAGTGATTACTTCGGACCCCCCTCGTCCTCTGGAAATATTCTTTATTCATTTATCATAAGAAATATTAGTTGTAAATTCAAGGACTTGTGTTATTTGGTACTACTGTCTAATATAACAACGAGTGAATTCTTTGTATATCACTTAAACAATATCATATGTTTAATCATGGTGTAATTTATCTTTTGTAGACTTATTGACTACTGTTAGAGGAAATATCACAGTATCAGTCGCTCATGGCGAAAAACCAGAAAAGTTTGGTGGAGCAAGCTTTAAACAATGGCAGAGCAAAATGTTGTTTTGCCTGACAACACTGCAGTTGGCTAAGTACCTCAAAGATCCTCCGGGTCTTGTGGAGGAATAAACAGAAACAGCTAAACAACTGCGAGAAGAAACATGGTCGTCAGGCAATTTCTTATGCAAGAATTACCTCTTAGGAGGATTTGATAATACCATGTACAATATGTACCAAAGCATGAGTTCTGCGAAGATTCTCTGGGAATATCTCGAGAAGAAATACAAAACCGAGAATGTCGGACAGAAGAAATTTATCATTGGTAGGTTCCTGGACTATAAGATGGTAGATTCAAGGACAATGATGTCTCAGTTGGGTGAACTACAGTTAATCATTCATGAAATATTGGATGAGGGAATGAAACTCTGCGAGACGTTTCAAGTTGCCACAATCATTGAAAAGTTGCCTCCATCATGGAAGGACTTCAGGAGCTATCTGAAACACAAAAAGAAGCAGATGAGTCTTGAAGACCTTGGAGTCCGATTGAGGATCGAAGAAGACAACATGAAGTCCGAGAAGGCTAGCTACAAGACTATGGAGTCTAAGGCCTACATCGTCGAGGGTGGAAAGGGTAGCAAAAAGAGAAAGAACAGTGGAGCTGATTCTTCCTAAGAAAATAAGAAGTTCAATGGGAATTGCTACATCGGTGGAAAAAATGGTCACATGACAAAGGACTGCAGAAGCAAGAAGTCTCATGACAAAGGCAAGAAAAGAAAAATGAGGCCCATGTCATTGGGGATGAGCAGCTAACTGGTGAGATCTCAGAAATGAACCTCTCAGCAGTTGTAACAGAAGCCAACTTGGTTGGAAATCCGAGAGAATTGTGGATAGACACTGGGGCTACTCGTCATATTTGTGCTGATACCAAGATATTTTCCTCGTATCATAAGGTCGATGGTGGCGATCATCTGACAATGGGAAACTCTTCTACCTCTAGAGTGGTTGGACAAAGCACAATGGTTCTGAAGATGACATCTGGGAAAGAGCTTACATTGAAGAATGTCTTGTATGTTCCTGATATTCGGAAGAACTTGGTTTCAGGTTCACTCCTTAGCAAGAATGGTTTTAAGCTTGTATTTATTTCTGATACGTTTGTATTGACCAAAAATGATGTCTATGTAGGAAAATGATACCTCACTGAGGGTCTTTTCAAGTTCAATGTAATGACTGTCAATCGACAAGTGCTAATAATAAAGCTACATCTTTCGCTTATATTATTGAATCACAAAATGTATGGCATGAGAGGTTAGGGCATGTTAATTATGATACAATGCGTAAATTAATTAACATGGACCTTATACCTAAATTTACAATTGATAACCAACATAAATGTGAGGCATGTGTTGAAACAAAAATGCATAGAGTATCATTTCATTCCATAGAACAAAGTTCTGAACCCTTGGAACATGTACACTCTGATGTGTGTGATATGAATATTGTGTAAACAAGAGGCGATAAAAAATACTTTGTCACTTTTATCGATGATAGCACAAGATTCTGGTATGTGTATTTGATGAAGAGCAAAGATGAAGCTATTGAGAGATTTATACACTATAAGAACGAAGTTGAAAATCAACTTGGCTAGAAAATCAAAAGAATCATGAGTGATAGAAGAGGTTAATATGTGTCACCATTTAATGAATATTATTCTAATCATGAAATTATTCACGAAACTACTGCTCCTTATTCGCCTCAATAAAATGGGATTATTGAACACAAAAACTAAACGTTGAAGGAAATGATGAATGTCATGTTGACAAGCTCTGGTTTACCCCAGAACTTGTGGGGGGAAGTCTTGTTTTCCGCCAACTATGTTCTGAACAAGCTACCTCACAGAAGATTGGACAAGTCAATTCTTGGTACATTAGTCTGAAATTCCTGACATCAATCCAAATATGATAATTGAGTCAAGGAATGTGACATTCTTTGAAGAGACATTTCCTTGTAAGGAAAGACAAAGAACACAGTCTCTCAAAAGAACTATTGATACTGTTTAAGGCAGTGATCAAGTTGACCAAGCATCGGATCAACATGAAAATGTTGAGGAAATTTAACCTAGACGTAGCAGAAGAGCTAGAACGTCTAAGTCATTTGGACCTGATTTTTTGACATGCATGTTAGAAAATGAGCTTCAAAGCTATAAAGAAACAATGTCTTTGTCGGAGGCACCTTTATGGAAAGAAGCTATCAATAGTGAGATTGATTCCATCCTATAAAACCATACTTAGGAGTTGGTTGATCTTCCTTCAGGTTGTAAGCCCCTGGGCTACAAATGGATATTCAAACGAAAGATGAAACCAGATAGATCAATAGATAAGTATAAGGCAAGATTTATCATAAAAGGTTATAGACAAAAAGAAGGCCTTCATTACTTTGATACCTATCACCAGTGACTCGTATCACGTCAAAAGAATGCTCATAGCCATAACAACTATATTTGGTCTTAAAATACATCAAATAGATATAAAGACGTCATTCTTAAATGGTGAACTGGATGAAGAGATTTACATGGAACAACCAGAAGGTTTCAATATTCCTGAACAAGAACAGAAGATGTGAAAACTTGTAAAATCCTTATACGGATTAAAACAAGCACCTAAATAATGGCATGAAAAAATTGACAAAGAGATGTTGTCAAGTGGGTTCAAAATCAATGAGTATGATAAGTGTGTATACACCAAATCAACTAAAAAGGATATGTCATTGTGTGTTTCTACGTAGACGATATGCTGATAATTGGTAGTAATCTTGAGATGATTCAGTCTACCAAGAAAGTATTGACCAGCAAATTTGATATGAAAGATTTAGGAGTAGCTGGTGTGATCTTAGGAATTAAGATTTCCAGAACATCAGTGTGAGACTAAGTCTCTTGCTATCCTATTTAAATTTTAACTACCCATTAACCTTATCATCCCTATCTTTTTGTTACCCACTAGCACACTAACAAGATAACTACTCCTAACATGACACTAACTCATCACTATATAAATTGGAACTAACTCTAAGATTTATCCCTTTAGTGTGTGTGTGGTTGCTGTGAATCATTATAGAGTAAGACATACAAAATTTCCAGAGGTTTGTGAGCAATCAGAGAGAGTGAGTTGAACCAGTAGAGAGAGGAAACGCAGAAGAGAGAGAAATTATGGGCATGAGAGAGAAAGGTTCGTTCGTCATCTTACGGCCATCGTTTCCGGCAAGTGACCACATCTGGAGAATCCCCACGACGAGACGAATCCAACGCCGCCAGACCACCGCTGAAACTCCACCGCATGCGCCTTCACGCGCCTTCATGAGCCGCCTCACCGCCGCTTCACGCGCCCCACGCGCCGCCGTGCGTGACCGACACCTCCCAGACCAGAATCTTCCCCTCATCGAGATACGCGGGTTAGACACCTCGTTTGCCCAATTCGGACCTTCGGTTGTCATGAAACGAGCCAAGAACGAGAGTTAATACCGTTCGATCGTTTGTCGGTGATCACCGAGCATCCGCCATTACCACCACTGCCGTTGTGATCCTGGTGACGTGTTCTGTCCGTGGACCACCTCGTTCTGAAATTCTGAAGTCGTTGGAGCTCGGTATGTTATATTTTACAGTTTTAGGGGTGTATTTGTAAGATTTTAAGAGTTTTGGACTTATTCGTAATTTGACATATTTAGGGACCTAAATGCATGAATTCTGTTTTCTAGTGAGTAATAGGTGATAAATGAGAAGTTGGGACTAAATTGATAATATTGGAGAGTATTGGGGTTAAATTATAAATTTGAAAAGTTTAGGGGTAAAATCATAATTTTAGTAAAATATAGGGACCTGATCGAAATTTTACAATGTTTCCAGATTTTAGCGATGACATATAGATATAGAGAATTTTGCGTGGATTGATGTAAGTACAAAGCACGATGATCCCCTTAACATAAATATTTGTTGATTGATATTTGATATGTGAGTTTACGTAATATAATATAAATATATATATAATATATATATATATATATATATATATATATATATATATATATATATATATGTTGGAAAATTGATAACATGAGAACATAAATTGTGATATAATTTTTGGGTATAAATTGTAGGCTTGTACTATGAATCGAAGTATTTGAGAATCATATGATTTTGAGATGAGTTGATGGATGAAATGCGATGAGATGTGTTGTATTGGATGTTGTGTGAGATTGTTGTTACGCTGCCGGATTTAGTATGATAATGGTCGGATATGCGAGATTATGCGAGATTAGTATAGACGTGTGGTTCAATCCCCTTCTTGCACATTTATGCGGGATTATATGGTGTGAAACCTTGGGGTAAGAGATGGACTCTCACAATGGTTTCAATCCATTATTATACCGAATCCGGATATCAAACCTTGTTTGATTGAAATGTGTTGTTGTGAGTATGTTTTGTCTGAGTTAGCTTTTTATATATATTAACTGTTGTTTTTCATATATTCATTAATATATATATATATATATATTATATATATATATATATATATATATTATATATATATATATTATATATTGTTGGTGAGATCATGTTGAGAGTATGAGTGTTTTTACTTATTGAGCTCTTTAAGCTCACCCCCCATTTCCCAAACATCCCAGGTAGTTTGCCAGCGCATCAGTAGCAGTATTCAGTACCAGGATTTGACTCGTTTGCCACAGTCGTCAGTCGGGTTGGTCCAGACATTTCTTTTGGTTTTTGAGATAGGATATTTATGACATCTTTCCTGTTTTCAGACACTTTTGGTGTAAACATTTATTTATGATTTATTGGATTGCATTTTATGAAATATTATATTTCTTTGCGAACTTTTGGTTCACTTGCATGACATATAGGTGCTCGAGCTGAAGTGGTTCGCAGACCCCTTTCTAGGGTTGGGCCCGCTCTAGGGAGGGGGTCGTGACAATCAGATGGGTATATATTATCTCTGACTCACTATGTTGAGAAGATACTTGAGAAATATAATAAAGGAGATCCAGATGTGGCTAGAACTTTTGTAGACCTAACTCTTCATTTGTCAAAGAATACTGGTTCAAGCGTATCACAATTAGAGTATTCGAGAATCATCGGAAGTCTGATTATCTCACAAATTATACACGACCTGATATCGCTCAAGCTGTAAACAGGCTTAGCAGATATACAAGCAATTCAGGACATGACCACTGGAAGGCCATAGTAAGAGTTTTGAGGTATCTGAGAGAAACTTCAAAATATGGTAGGCATTATACGAGATATCCTGTTGTTCTAGAGGGATATAATGATGCTAACTGGATATCTGATACAGTAGATTCCAAATCTACGAGTGGATTTGTTTTCACACTTGGTGGTGCAGCCGTGTCATGAAAATCCTCGAGGCAAGCATGTATTGTCCGGTCTACTATGAAATTAGAATTCATAGCATTAGACAAAACAGTGGAATAAGAGGAATGACTTCGAAATTTCCTAGAGAATATTTCAAATTGGCCCAAACCAGTGCCATCGATAAGTATACATTGTGATAGTCAATCGGCTATTGGGAGAGCCCAAAATATAATGTATAATGGTAAGTCTCGACACATAAGTCGCAGACATAATACCATACGACAACTGCTCTCAAGTGGCATAATTTCGATAGATTATGTCAAATCAAATGAAAATCTAGCGGATCCACTTACTAAAGGTTTACCTAGAGAGCAAGTTGATAATTCATCGAGTGGATGGGCTTGAAGCCTATAAATTAAGAATTGTCACTGTGGAAACCCAACTTATCTGACTGAAGATCCCAAGATCTAGGTTCAAAAGGGATAACTGAAACTTTGTGCAATTCAAAACAAGCACGGTAGAGTTTTATACTCTTTCCTATTCCTGTAATGACACAGAGTGTTGTCTGTCAAGGTTAGGATAAGTTAAGGCTTTTAATGATCACTATATTAGGAGAAGAGTCCTAATGGGGGTAAAGGCAGATTACCTATTTATAGAAGATCACATATTTCAAGTAAGAAGTGAGGATGCTTCCATGAGAGTTTTAAAGGCTGAATTCCCTAAAGTACTTGATGAATCCATGACCGTTGTTCAGGGCTGCAATGAACACAACCGTATAACAGGAAATGGTCGAACAGTTCAAGACTACAGGTCACTGGTTTGCCAAGTAAATCCGATTATCATTCACTAGGAAAGGTTCAAGACGAAAGCTAACTATTTCTATGCAGTTTTGTTTCACAGAAATTCTCTTAAGTGTCTGCATTAATATTTAGAGAATTGTGGATGATTGTTATAAATTCTCTAAATATATAGTATGAGTATATGAGGTTCATGTCCCTTAAGTAGTGCCTTATGGGAAAGACACAAACATGTAGGGACATGTCCTCTAAAATGAAAGGATGAGTCTCTAGGCTTCAAATGACATAAGGGAAAAGATATAACTCTTAGGAGAGTTACACCCCAAACCAAATGGTATCATCAAAGACACCATTCTATGTCTATATATAGGAGCCTTGGGTTCATTCTTAGTATATACAGATTGATATACAAGTTTTTCATAGTCTAAGAGAGTCTTTTTTGAGTCAATAGAGAATTCCACCATTTGTCTTTGTTCAAATTCTTGTGAAAGAAGTGCCCCTTCTACAAGAAGCATCCAAGTGATCCTGGGAGAACGTTAGCCACAAAACAATCCGTAGAACACCGAGGTGGATCTAATAAGTTCTTAAGGACAGAGACAACTTGACTTGGACTAAGTTTGATCATCATCTTCTACATTTTCAAGTTTTTCTAAATTTTATGATTTATGTTCAATTTGACATGTTAATGTACAATTGATTGAATGTAGCATGTAATTTCATTTAATGACACTTATTTAGCAATAAAATAACCCACCAATATAGAATTTTCAAGCATTAAAGTGCATCAATATATCAAAACAGAAACAAACGAGCAAGTATAAAACTATGAATCATGAATTACAGTCCCCAAACTAGCCCCTACATCAGAAAGAGACTCAGATTATTTTATATCTCGAAATTCATTAACTATTGATTCTACATTTATTTATGTAATTTCTCTTTAAATATACATAGTCATTGAATCTGTGCAAGGCCGACCTGATATCTTTTGGACCTACTTTTTTTTTTTTATACATATAAAAACTATATAACATATGACTAAGGACCTCAATTTTTTAAGAACCCGCTATGAATTTGTGAAAAAATCATCCTACGACTTCTCTGTATCTTTAGGAATTTGCTTAATTTTTGGATTCACTTATTTTTTGCGGACTTCTCCATTATCTTCCGAAATTTTCTTCTTTTATCTTTTTTTCCTATTTTCAATCACTTTTTTGCTTTTGTTTTCTTGGTCATTAAATATATTTTTTTTAAAAGTACATGAAAATTTATAGGGGTGGCAATTTGGGTCAGGATTCGTTTATTCGTTCGATTCGATTCGCTTTAAAACGAATACGGATTTGAAAAAATGAATTCGTTTAATAAATGGGTCAATTCGATTCGATTCGTTTATTAAACGAATCGAATACGAATTTAAGTTCATTGATTCATTTATTCGTTTAGGATTCATTTTATTATTTTTATTTACTCGTTCTTGTTAATTTTCAATTAAGATTCAAGAAATTATAACTAATTATCATAGAAAAAGTAATATTTTCGATATTGGTGAGGTATTTTTAGTAAATATATTAATTACATATTTCATATATATATATATATATAGATATATATATATATATATATATATATTTATATATATATATATATATATTTATGAAGAATTAATGTAAATCAAGTGTGGTAAATGATTTTATTAAATAATATCATTGACTAAACGAATAAACGAATATTCGTATTCGATTCGTTTAATAAACGAATCGAATACATATCATGATATTATGATTCTTTTAATAAACGAATCGAATACGAATCCATCACATTTTGATTCGATTCGTTTAGGATTCGATACAAATTCGATTCGTTGATTCGTTTTGCCACCCCTAAAAATTTGACCCTTGACTATCAAACTCAACAGGGGCAATGCCCCCTCCTTTAGTCTGACGGGCTTCTGCCTCTGCTAATATAATTAGATTTTAAAAAATAATAAATCAAATTATTTAAATCATTTGGTTCAGTTCAGTTTAATTTTTAATAAAAAATTATTTTAATTCGTTTCGATTCAGTTTTAATTAAAAAATCGAACAAAATATTTGTGAAATAAAAAAAATTAATACTTTCAATTCAATTACTTCAGTTATATATTTGTCCACCGTTAACTCCGTAAAGCATTTCTCCAAAGTTCTCTAAGTGGAGCAAATGTCAGTCACTTTACAAGACTAAATAATAACTTCTCTTAAATTTGAACTCTTGATGATTTTTTTTAATTATGATGTAATATTAGGAAAAAAAACCAAAAAGATTTCAAACCTTTAACACGTGTTAGTAATATGGTTTTGGCCCTTTTAAAAGCACTTTTGGCCATTTTCTCAGTGTGTGGTAGCTGTGGGCTGTGGCCTCTATTTTTTTTAAATCGTTAGAAATTTTATTACTAAATTATATATTTTGGGTTTAAGTGGAGTATGTAAAACTCTCAATTGTCTCATGTTGTTATAAGAAACGCACTCTCTGAATTCGAATTCAGAACTTCAAAATGAGATCATGAACCCTACACCATCAAATCACGCCTCTCGAGGGTCTTAGAATTGCATATACATACATAAAGCATGGCTCCAAATGCATGATAAACCCATCAATTTCATGATTTTGAAGCCACTGAGGCCTGGGCAGACCTCCAATAATTTGGTCTACAAGCAGCTTCTTGATTGGTGAAACTTGCTCAAGATCCCCATATTTTATCCTTTCACCTAACCCTAGTCATATCCCATTAAGATAAATAATTTATTTTTAAAAAAAATAACAAATTCCCCAAAAAAAAATTTGCTATGCTTAGCTGGCTGGGTTCATGACAAACAAGTCATATTTATAGGCAAAATAATAGAGAGAATCTTCCAGGAGCCCACGTTGATAGGTCCACTTTAAAATGGTTTAAACTATTTTGTTTTGTTTGGTGAGATGAAAAGAATTGTGAGTGAATATGATGTAAAACTGCACAAGGTTCGGTTACGGTTAAAAATTATAATCGAATCGTATGATTATGATTTATTTTTGGGGTAAATCGTAACTGAACCGAAATAATTAACTGATTTTTTTAATTAAAAATTATAAAATAAAATTAAATAGATTGCAATAAATGTTAAAATATTTTATAATTTATTAGACCTCATTTATTTTACATGACTAAAATTTAAAAATTAACAAGTTATATTTTATTATTCTTCTTTTTCGAGGGAAGGCGGGCTCGTCGTCGCTGAGCCTACAGATTCAGTATCGGTGTGGTCACACAAATCTTCAAAAGAATCTGGTACGTGCTCTTATTATCGTAATTCGGCTCTGGACCAATCATCAAGGCAAACTTGGGCTTCTAAAGTTGAAGGATGCAAAGTAGATCTTCTAGTATTTAGGATATTGCTTCCTGAGCTGAAGCCTGAAGGCTTGCTTCACTACTACAGTTGACATCGGTGCTGTAAAAAAGCTCATTAGCTATAACAGAAAGGACTGAAAATGATCCTTCATGACGACGCCACCAGTCGAAGATTAGAAATTGGGAACCTGCAAAACTTTCAGGTGGAAACTCGAAAGGTGTGATTAGATATTTAGTAATTTCAAAATGACCATTGGTGGTAGATTTTGATTTTTTATTTCTTTGTATTAACCATCTACTTCCAACATGGTGCCTTGAGGGTTCGGTAGATTGATTTGATTGACTGGTTTCACAAGCGGATTGAAGGCCGTATACACGAATATAATCGTCAAATAATTCATCAATAGTATTTTTTATCTCATCAATAATTACAAACAATATTGCCTCAATTGTTTTAATAGATAAAAAAAAAGTATAATAATTTTCCAAAGTATTTTCTAAACCGTCAATTTTAAATTTTGGATAAAAAACAGTTGTAACAAGATAAAATATGGTATTTATTTGAAATAAGTAAATTATTTTTGTCTTATTAAAAAATATAATCTTTCAATTTCGAATTGTCATCATTTTTGTCTTTTTCAAATCGATCCAATGATGGAAGCTCTTATTAAAATTGAGTTAATTTATTTAATATCTATGTTGAGTAAGCTCTTAAAATTTAAATAATTATTCTTGTTCTTTAATTGGGATATATGCAATTGCACCTAGGCACTCAAGCTAATCACATGGCAGTTGTAAGAAAAATAAGAGCATTGGTCCCACAATCAAATCATTTTTTAGTAGGATCTAGTCCACTATTAGTAGGAGGTTCTATGTGGCCTCCAACTTAACTCAAAGCTTTGTCACATTTATCAGTTGGCCCAAATTCTGATGTCAGCATACTACTATATTGGAAATTAAAACTCTAATTATGAAATTAAAAGTTAATAATATTTCGTATATAAGACTTTTAAAGTTAATAAGAATGATATCACTTTACAAACGTAGTTTAAAAGCTAATTACCAAATGAAGCCTTAGAAACAATTATCTAAGTTGTCCGAATTTAGGATTAGGAATTTATAATGTATTTGAAGTGAATTGAAATTTAAATCAAAGCAGTATATTTTTTTTTCATTTAAAAGTGTGATTATGTTTGGTTATAAGGATATGAGAGGAGAGGAGAGGAGAGGAGAGGAGATGAAAGGAAACGGGAATGAAATTTAATTGTATTGTTTGGTTTGTATAATGAATTTGAGGGGTAAAGGAAATTGCATAATTTTTATTGACAAGTTTACCCTTTGTACTTAATATCAATTTTTATTAATAAATTTATTTTAAAAATAGTTAAACTATAAATTAAAATAATCTAAACATGAAACAAATAATAAATATTTTTTAATTAAAATTATAATTTATTTAGTCAATGTTATTTTAACTAGCATAATTAATTATTATTAAATAACTTTATAAGAAAATTATTATTAAATAATTTATTTATATTGTTAAATTTACAATATTTGTCATAAATAAATTTTAAATATGAAAAATAAGTAAAATAAATAAATAAAATTATATTGTTAGTATCACATTATATAATAATAATATAATAATTTTTATATAAAATTAAAAATAAAGTGAAATAATAAAATCTTAAAATATGAATTAAATATCGTTGTTGTTGATAAGATTAGCCACGACATTCAATTTCAATATAGAGATTATCATAATGCTAAAAATTATTTTAGCCTAGAATATGTTTGGAATTCGTTTTATATAATTATGTATGGAATTTTTTTAAATATAATTGTGTTTGCATCGTTAATTTTTTTTAAGTGTTTTAATTAGCTCATTTACAAAATTGATTGTTGACGCATATGGAGTGGGTTTGTATAAGGCCCAGTTCAGTTTTGGACATTAATTTTGTTTTTTTTTCCCTGTACTCTCAATGTTTTTTACATTACATCCCTGTACTAAATTTTCTACACATTGCACCCCTGTACTCTCAATAAATTTTACATTGCACCACTGTACTAAATTTTCTACACATTGCACCCATGCACTCTCAAAAAATTGACATTTCACCCTTATTTTAACGGCAAGTTAACAGAGTTGAGAAATATTCTGACATCACCCACCCTTATTTGTGTCATATCTGTCTGGTTTAGGAAGAAGCACCTATGCTAAAAAGAGAAGAGCTAAAAAAATGGGTGTTTGCTATAAATGTGCACGCATGACATGTAATACTCGTTATCGTTCTTTAGGAATGATGTCTGATAACCGTGAAGCATCTTTGTTTGTTTTTTGTTGTTCATTAATAACACTTCAAGATCGTAGTTTTGATCTAATTTTTGCAATAAATTAGTTGAATTTTTGAATGTATCAGAAGGAGCATAATATTTATGCGCCCTAGCATAACTTTAAAGTAAAAAAATTTGCTCGGTCCAATCCGAAATAAGGGTGAGTGATGTCAGAATATTTCTTAACTCTGTTAACTTGCCGTTAAAATAAGGGTGAAATGTCAATTTTTTGAGAGTGCAGGGGTGCAATGTGTAGAAAATTTAGTACAGGGGTGCAATGTAAAAAACATTGAGAGTACCTGAGTGCAATGTGTATAAAATTTAGTACATGGGTGTAATATAAAAAACATTGAGAGTACGGGGGCCTTAAGGTGGTTTTTCCTTTTTTAAATTTTAAATTTAAGGGTTAAAGAGGTAAAAGAAATGTATATGCCAACTAACTAAGAAAATATTTATATTGTTATAATTAGCGTCTGATAAAATAATACAAAATATTATAAATTTAGCATTATAATGTATTAACAAAATAATAAACATAAAATGAATTAAATTTCATAAACAATATGATTATACATGCTTTATATTTAATTTTCATTTTTTAGTAGCTAATAAACTAAACTAATTTTTCTTTTTATTATTTATAACATAACAAAAAAATAAAGAAAGTTTTATAAATAAATATTACAAAAAAAACTGGAATATTAAAACAATAATAATAATTTTAAAAGAAATACTTAATATAAATAAAAAATTTTGAAAAAATAATTATAGTTATAAATAAATATTGTAAAAGAAATAATTATTTTTTGGCATAAATATTATAAAATATTTTTTGAAATAAATATTATAAAAAAGAAACTCAAATAAATATTATAATATAAAATTTTAATACGGACGGTATTGAAAGTTTTTGTTTTCATTTAGAGAGGAATTTAGATATTTTATCCTATGATAAATTCAAATTCCACCGGGAAAATTGAATTCTCATAAAAAATTTCTCATTTATCTGACTAACCAAAAAAAAAATTGCATTATTTTCCTCTCCCCTCTCATTCCATCCAAGATGACATAGCGCGAGATCCTGGACTAAATTGCAAAAAAAAAAAAAAAGTGAATACAAACAAAGTTGGGCTAGAGACATTCCAATTTGAGCCTCTTAAAGTATTTAATAGCTTGATTGAGCTTTAATGGGCCAATATTGGAGAAGCTTTCACCTGGCCCACTATACAAAATTACTTCTTCCTAAGATAACGTGGACTTTTAACTGAATCCATCCCCATCAACAATTCAGGAGTTCGCTATACAATTTGAGACACAATATATATATATTCTAAATGAAAATTTCTAACCACAACTGTTTAAGATATGAAGATTTACAATAAAAAAAATTTATTCCTAGACTTGCTCACAATATTTTACAACAATCACCCTTTTGAGTATTCTCACTCACAAATGGATTTCTCAACCACAAGTGTTTAAGATATGAAGATTTAGAATATCACTTGAACACTCACAAAGATAAAGAAGATTTAATTATGTGAGTTGATAATCCAAATAATTTAAGCCCACTAAGATGTATATGAAGATGTTTGTAATGAGCTTATGAAATGATAAGGGTGGAATGATCAAGAAGATTTTTGAAACTCTCTCATTTTTGCTTTCAATAAAAATGTTAGAAGGTGTAAAAGTTGAGCAAAAATGTAATAGGATCTAAATTTATAGTGAAAAATTCTAACAAACCCACTTTATCTCCTGACTTCTGAGATCAGTATGCCGGTCTACAGAGGTCAGTATAACGATCTGAAGTTGAAACGACTACTGAATAGTTACCGTTGAGCATTAAATGTGCCACATCTACCGGTATAGATATCGATATGAGTCATGTCGGTTCTAGAGAGTATGCAAAACATATTGGCTAACCGGTATGGACATCGGTATGGTGCATGCCGAATCTAGTAAGTATGCAAAACACAGAGGCTCACCGGTATGGTTCATGCCGATTCCAGAGACATGTTTTTCTTATGGTATACCGATATAGGTATTGAGGCCGATATAAAGGTTTCATGGTTCCAGAAACTATTCAAATCATAAGTGAAGATTGATATGAATCCCGATATGAAGGCCAGTATGAATGAGACCGGTTCCAGGGAGCATGCAAATGAGGTATGAGACACCGGAATGTTAGTATCAAAGACTGATATATCGGTCTCAGTACATAAAACTCAATATTACAATTCAAAAATATTTATGTACTTGACCCTTAGACTTATATGAGCATGCATGAATCCTATGAGCTTGGAAATACTTAGATATAACTCGTTTATATTTAAAGTTATAAGTTATAAGATCTTGCATCACGCTTTTTGATTGATTTTTATTTTTACGTCGTTTTGCTTCGAAGTCTTTTTATATTACGTTGCAGTTGCGAATGTGCATCAACATTACTAGCGTTGCATCATCAAAATACTTCATTGAGTACAATGACACTTACAATATATAGGGATAACAAAAAGATGAGTATATTATATGTATATCGATACCCGTAATTATATGATATAAAATATTTCTATACCCTGTCCGTTTTCGGTGTGGGTCTAAACGGATAAATCCAGATTTTTCCCTACAAAAATATATATACTCGTCCCTGACCCTTATCCCCCTTCATTTATTTTTTAACTTCATGCATCTTTTTATTTAAAAAAAAAATAATAAATATTAGGAGCCAAGTAAATACATAAATGTTGGTAATAAAGGCTCATGATTCGTGCCGTTAATGAAAAAATCTATCATGGTTATTGATTATTGAAAATGTTCCTACAAAGTAAGGTTTCAAAAAATAGGAATTCAATGGACTTTTGATCTCCTTACTCCTTAGCAAAAGTCACGTCAAATTTTAGATTGAGTTATCTTCATAAATATCAACATGATATCAAAGTCAATTTCATATATAATTGGGTCCAATATATTTAATATCTCTTCAATACGAATGAATCCACACTATTTAATACATACTCATGTGATACGAACTAGATAAAAAATTAACTTGTACGTGAGAGAAGTGTTGAGCTCACATCGACGACTGAGGATTCATATTGGACTAAAAAATTGTGAGACCTTATCTCTAAGTAGTTATTATTTTTGAAATTTAACTACCCACTTACTCTTTCACCCTACATTGTTGTTGCTGCCCTTATCCCCACATTCTCTGCCACACACACACTAACAAACCTAATCTAACTCATATATTAACCATATAATTATCTCTATTAAACAAATTCTATGGATTATTTGAAGGGTGTTTATCTTGAGAACAAAAAGAGATGGTAAAGGTGTGTTGATCGGTAGTATAAAGAAATACAAAACTTCTAGAGACCACTGAGCAATTAGAGAGAGAATCGAAACCATAGAGAGAGAAAATGAAATAAGTTTAGAGAGAGAAAGTGGACAAGAGAGAGAAATAGGCTCGTTCGTCGTCTTCTGGTCACCTTTTCCGGCGAGTGACCACTCCAGGAGAATCCTCTCGCCGAGGCGAAGCCAACACCGCCAGTCTGATCACCAAACTCCTCCGCACGCGCCCTCACGCGCCACCCACATGTCGTCGTATCGCTGCTCCACGCGCCGCCATGCGTGCAGTACACCTTATGGACCAGAATCTTCCACTCGTCGAGATACACGGGTTAGACACCTCAGTTGCCCAATTCGGACCTCCGTTTGTCGTGAAACGAGCCAAAAATGAGAGTTAACGCCGTTTGATCGATCGTCGGTGACCACCGAGCATCCGCCATTACCACCACTGTCGCTGTGATCCTGATGACGTGTACTGTCTGTTGATCACCTCGTTCTGAAATTTTGAAGTCGTTGGAGCTCGGTACGTTATATTTTACAGTTTTAGGGGTGTAAATATAATATTTTGAGAATTTGTGGACTTATTCGTAAATTAACAAGTTTAGGGACTTAAATGAGTAAATTCTGATTTGGAGTGAGTAATGGGTGATAACTGAAAGTTTTGGGACTGAATTGATAATATTGGATAGTATTGGGGTTAAATTATAAATTTGGAAAATTTAGGGATAAAATCGTAATTTTAGTAAAATATTGGGACTTGATCATAATTTTACAATTTTCCTGATTTTAGCTAGGACATATAGATATAGAGAGTTTTGCGTGGATTGAGTTAAGTGCAAAGCACGATGATTCCCTTAACATAAATGTTTGATGGTTGATGTTTGATATATGAGTTTATATACTATAGTATAAATATATTTATACATATATGTTTGGAAAATTGATTGAGTAAGTGATATCATGAGAACATAAATTATGAATATAAATTTTGGGTATAATTGTATGCTTGTACTATGAATCGAAATATTTGAGTATTATGTGATTTTGAGATGAGTTGATGGATGAAATGCGATGAGATGTGTTGTATTGGATGTTGTGTGAGATTATTGTTATGCTATCAGATTTAATATAATAGTGGTCAGAGATGCGAGATTATACGAGGTTATGCGAGATTAGCAGAGTCGTATGGTTCAATCCCCCTATTGCACATTTATGCGAGATTATACGGTGGGAAACCTTGGGAGTATGAGAGAGACTCCCCCATTGGTTTTCATCCATTATTATACCGAATCCGGATAGCAAACCTTGTTTGATTGAGATGTGTTGTTGTGAGTATGTTTTGCCTGAGATAGCTTTTATATATTAATTATTTTTTTCAGTTATTAATTATTATATATACGTATTTTGTTGGTGAAGTCATGTTGAGAGTATGAGTATTTTTACTTACTGAGCTCTTTAAGATCACCCCTCATTTCCCAAACATCTCAGGTAGTTCGCCAGCACAACAGTAGCGGTATCAGTACCAGAATTTGACTCGTTTGCCACAGCCATCAGTCAGGTTGGTCCAAATATTTCTTTTGACTTTTGAGATAGGATATTTAGGATAACTTTCATGTTTTCAGACACTTTTGATGTAAACACTGTTTGAGGTTTATTGAATTGCATCATGTGGGATATTATATTTTCTTTGCAAATTTAGTTCAATTGCATGACATGTAGGTGCTCGACCTGAAGTGGTTCGTGAACCCCTTTCTGGGGTTGGGCCCGCTCTAAGGAGTGGGTCGTGATAAATTTTAGTCTCAAAGCGGAGATTATAGATTATGTAGACACCTTGCATTAGATGAGGGTATTAAATAATAGTTTTGTGTTTGTAGGAAAATTTCTAGACGTGGCCGTTGTACTGATACTCAGTGTGGGAGAGGGAGAGCTCGACGATACGCAAGAGTGTCAGAGCTTAATATTGAGAGACCTCAGACTCAGCCTGTAGATCCTGAACCGGATGTAGCTTCATCTGGTGTTCCGCCAATTTTTGAGGTTGGCGAAGGTTCTCGACGCATACCTCTAGTAGTTTCGACAGCTGCCCACACCGCTATTCCTGCAGCTGCACCTGACCCGGCTCCTCCGACTGTGCCTAATATGACCCGTGTCGCTCCTTCAGTTCCCCCAACTGCCACAAATCTAGAAGATGTTTTGGGGAGGTTTATTGATGTTGTTGCACATATGGTTTCCAGAGGACCAGTGGCTAATGTACCTTCGAGCAGCGGTGGTAGTACGAGCAAGCTGGACCAGTTTCTTAATTTGAGACCTCCTCAGTTTCATGATACATCTGATCCCCTTGCTATAGAGAAATGAAAGAATGATATATTGAGCATATATTCAATGTGTTAGACTTGACAGATCAAGAGAAGGTTAGGTTTGTTTCTTTTATGATGAGAGAAGAGGCGGAGACCTGGTGAAAACACACTGAGACTATACTGACAGATAGACTGAGAGCACCAGATTACTGGAGAGCTGATGGACTTAGAAGATCTCAGTATATCATCTGGGATATGTTCGAGGAAGCCTTTAATGAGAAGTACTTCCCTTGAGTATATGGTTCAAGGACCATCAAAGACAGTAATGGAGTATGATAGGAGGATGATTTCCCTATCACGGTACTACTCAGAGTTAATTCGATGAGAAGAAGACAAATGTGAGAAGTTCAAGGGCGGGCTGAGACATGAGATTAGGTCACAGATCTTGATTTTGAGGAAGCTGCCATATACTGTACTAGTTGACAGAGCTATGATTGCAGAGAGTGACATCAGGGTCGAGAGAGAGAATAGAGCAGCCTTCCGAGAGAGCACGAAGAGAGGTCGAAATGAGGTTTCTGATGGGAGACATGACAGATCTAATAGTAGATAGTATTCTCCGCAATCGAGACACAGCGGGGTACCACTCAGAGTCACCCAAAGTGCACCTCATAAAGGACAGTTCCATGGGGGTCGGACTGAGAAGGTCTATAGTAGAGGCATAATACCATCTGTTGTCAGGAGGGACATATCAGCACACAATGCAGCAGGGCAAAGAGATGTTACGAATGCCAGCAGGTTGGACATTTAGCCAGAGATTGTTCCGTTGGTGATGGATCTCAAGGAGTTGAGCAACCAGCAGGAGGAGCAGTGACATTATGACGTGGTAGAGGGACCAGTTCTGATGTTAGTCGTGGGCGAGGCTCGGGTTTCCCACAGGGCAAAGGCAGAGGGACTCCGAGTGGAGCATATAGTGGTAGAGGACAGACTGTTAGGGTTAGTGCTCTAAGCGCCAATTTCTTAAGTATTTCCCTGTAAATACTCTTGTATATATTTTATTAATGAATAAAATAAATAGTTTCTATAATATAAATTCTTTTATTATATGGTAAAGACGTAAATGACCATAGAGTGATTGGTTATGATACAGTTGCAAAAGCATCGCAACTGACATTGAGCAGTATCATAACAATATCATTCTTTAACTATTCTTGGTCAATGTTTAGAATTACTTGGTCAGTAAGTAAACCCGCTGAGACCGGTACGTGTCGTATATTAGAATGTTGGATTCTAATGATTTCTCAATGAACCATGAGTCTCGGAAGACTCGTATAGACACATAGGTGTTTATATATGATAAACACTGAACGACTCACTGAAGATTCTTAATAGATGGTACACCAACGTCAATAAGAATATTCTCGGGTTGAGTGAGCATAGTGATCCTTTAACTTGAGATACCAGTGTCGATATATGAGATATCCTCCACACTTTGATGGCAGTCACGTCACCGATCTATTTAGATCAGACCTCCGTATGTTCGTTGAGTGTGGACTGATCTTCAGGATATCTTATGCGTATCAAGATAAGATCCGTCAGTTCTGTGTACAGAGCATAGGTATCCATTATGGAATTAGCAATCTGTTAAATCCATGGGTCCGTGGTACACTGTAGAAATCAGTTCTAAGTGTTATTTTAAGAGATTGCTAATAGAATCGTCGACTTGATTATACCTAAAGAGATTTGACGTTTATATCTATATCTCTGGGATAATCCAGATACCTGTGACGTAAGGATTTTACATATGCAGTGACCTCGACATGTATGGTTCATAGATTTTATCTGTGTTCGTCATAATTTAAAGGTTGATAGATTATGGAAACGAAATTGGATTTCGTAACGGATATACCTGAACTTAGAGAGTCTCACTAATGAAATATACTCGTAGAGCACTAGGGAAACTTTTATAAATAATACTGATTATTTATGAGCCGTTTAACGGTTAAACAATATACATGCGTTTGAGATCTTTCGGCAATTTTTTTAAATATCGAATTGTGATATTTGACATTTATTATTAATTTATCTATTTTGATTATTTAATGTAAATATAATACATATATTTGAGATATTTGTATTTAATTATTTGATTATTCAAATGTTGAATAATTAAATTAATTAAATAATTAATATCTTGTTTACTTTAATAAAGTAAGTTAAATGGCACTTTTTAATTGGATTAATTGGCCTATACTTATTGGATAAATTGGCATGATTTAATTGGTTGATTTGTGATAAACATTAAAGTGTTTAATGATTTATAACCAAAAATTTAATTAAATCTTTTTCCAATTATTTATTGAAATAAAAATGAAAACTTGGCCAATATTTTTCCTATATTTTCGTGGCTTTTGAGAATAAATATATAAGCCATGTTTTCATTTTTTGTTTCATTACTCAAGAACCCTAAAATCAAAATACAAAGAGAGTTAGAGAGAAAAAAGAGAAAAAGAAAGGAAAAGCTTGGAAAACTAAGGATTTTGTAAGTTTTTTCTTACTTTCTTCTTCATGAAAAATATTTCTAAGATTCTAGGCTTCAACATGTGTAGCTTAGATTTTTCTCAACTCTTTTATGTATGTATTTTGTTGGTTGGTTACTTGATTGAAAGATGAAAGCATGTATCTGTATAAAGAATACTTAAAATTGTTTATTAAGCTTTCTTTTTGCCATTTGATGGTTAGTTGTCATTCTAGTGTTACTTAACCACTCATAAATGACCTAAAATTATTCTTGAGTTATTTCATGATGTGAGACTTGTTTGGTATTGTGGGAATTGAATTAAAGTATTGAATTTAATTAATTTGGTGTTAATTTTTTTAATTTATGAAATTATAAAATTAGGGTTCTTAACCTTCACCAAATTTGGGGATTTTCATATATATGATGATATTTGATTTATATTTTATGTATATTAAATTTTGGAATTTTTGGATTTGATATTGACATGTTTTGAACAAAAAAGACCAAATTGTAAATTCTTGAAAATATGGGGACCATTCGGTAATTTCAGGAAAATCAGTTTCTTTGAGTTGAAAATTGTATTTTCATGTATTAGACATGTATAAATCATTTTGGGATTGATTTGGAATCAATTAGAATTGTATTTGACAATTTTAGACTAAAATGACAAAAATATAAAGTTTTGGGGCTAAACAGTAATTACTGAAAAATCTGATTTTTGGATAAAAATTTTAGTTTTTAAGTATTGAGTAATTAAGATAAATTAGTTTATTTTAATTATCCAATAAAATTATTGAAATCGGAAAATTTTGATTTTCTGCGTTCCGCTGCGTTTACCCGAATTACCGCCCAAATCCCCAACACAGACATCTCAGACTTATACTGCACCCGATGCTGAGAGGGGATGAGTTTTCTCCATGACAGAGCAGAAGGTACATGATGGTGGTGATACTGTATCTGGTATAGTTCGAGTATCAGGTACACTTGTCCGAGCTCTTTTTGTTACGAGTTCTACACATTTTTTTATTGACATTACTTGTATTCCTTGTTTGGGTAGTGTAGCAGAGTCGAACATGATTCCTTTGATTGTGAGTCTTCCTTCGGGGAAGGACATCAGGATAGATATAGTATACAGATGATTGAGTGTGGAGATTGAGGGGAGACTGACCGGTGCGTAATCACACGCGTATAACGCAAGCGCACGTATCGTTCAAGTAGTATAAAAATTGTCGATCCCACGAGGACTTAATACCTAAGCTATTAATTTATGAAGTCAAATATTTCCGAGTATCTAATGGATTGATTGATTGATTAGACGGTGACTTGAATTGTGACTTTGAATTTAAAACAAGTAAATAAAATGGCGCGAAAGTAGATTAAAGAAAATTCAATATTTAGAAACTATCCAGGGTTGTGAATTATTCCAATAACTTTTTAAAAGATGAAGTGGTTATTTAATATTTGTGTAATATATTGGTTTACTAACCTGGAACACGAAATTTTGCAAAAGCCTATGTCGATGGTCAGCTGCACATACCCAGTGTAACTAATTAAATCATATGTCTATGTTAATCAAATTACCTGGATTCATTAAGATTAAGTTCCAATTACGGCTACCCCCGCCCGACATGTATATGTCTATCCTGTAAGGAAATCTATTAAAGGTTTATTTATCCCCAAGGAAGATCGTGGGTTATTAAATCTTAGGCTGAAACCTAAAATTCATTTGTCAAGTTTATTTTAACTTTACCAGATCAATCTTATTAGTGGCCAGTTAACAAGAAGATTTAAGCTTAAGACTTAATAAGTAAACTTTTATATTGCCAAAACTATAAAATAACCCCTTATAAACTGGTGATATTGGATTTCATCACAACCCCAGATAATGGGCTTGGCTACGACACATATATATAACTATTACAAGCTTAAAAATAAAAGACATAAAGTAAAGTATTGGAAAGTAAATGCTGGAAATTAAAAAAAGGTAAAAGTACAATAAAAGAAGATGCTGGAATAAAATGATCCACTTTTATCACTACTATTTTAGTTATCTCCCTTAATATAATATATTAACTTGTGTGATATTACCAACCAGCCATATATGTAGTAACCTGATTAAGTCAAATTAATAATTAATTACCAACTGACCAACCAGGCGGTATCCATGCTTAGTCAGGTTAAAACCAATTTATAATTAATTACCAACCGACCAATATAGCGGTATCATCGTTAAGTCAGGTTTTAAAAAGTTATTATATTATAATTAAAGGAGATTAATCTAATTAGCAATAATAAAAGTTTTACCTTTTACCCGAGCAAGGGGGAGTTACCTCTTCATTGCGTAAAAGTAAAAAATGAAAAAGTAAAGAAAAGTAAGAACTGTGCGTAAAAGTAAATTGCGTAAAAGTAAATTAAATTAATTACATAACTGAAAATAAACAAACAAGATACAAACTTCTTAAAATCCTTAAGAAAAAATTCAGAAGAGAGTATGATTTGAATCAGAAAATTCGGCTCAATTTATAGACATCAATAAGTGGGGCGTGTCGCGACGCCCACGTGTCATGCGATGATTGGCTACTTTGATTCTCTTATCTGCTGATGTGGCATTTTGGATGATTAACTCAATAATTATGCTGACGTGGAGATGTTGATTGTCGGCAACATGTGATGGTGACACGTGGCACGGCGTACGATAGCGGCGCACGTTTGTAGATGGCGCACGTTAGCACGGTGCATTTTAGAAAACTTCTTTGATTGTGACATGTGTCCCGGCGCACGTTAGCAGACTCCGGTGCACGTTAGCGATCGCGATGCCCAAATGACAGTTTTGCCTTTTTTGTCCGTTTTTCACTGTTTTGGCCCCAAATCACCTCTAGAGAGTCCTGAAACTTTATTTATCTACAAAATAACACAAAACACATCAAAATATTCACAAAACTCAAGAAACTATACAAAATATTAGGTCAAATGAGTGTAAAATATTGGGTTTTATAGGTCTTCCCAAGATCAAATTAAGCTATGAAAACATGTGAATACATCAAAGTAAAGTTGCGGAAATACTCACTTTGATCGGATTTGCGATGCGATGAAACATAAAAATTTTCTTCATCCTTAAAGCTCTCAGCAATGCCTCCATTTTGTGCTCCAAGTTTCAGTCAAGCCCTCCATGGATGATCTTCAAGCTCCAAGCTTTGTGAATGGATTCCATGCTCATGAATGAGTTTCCCTATCACATTTGTTTGACCCATTGGATGTGCTAGCATCTTAGAAAAATTTTCCACAAATCTTCCCTTTTGCTTCTTCTATCTCTCGACCATGAGAGAAAATATTAGAGAGAATTTTGGCACCAAGGCCGAATAAAGGAGAGAAGATGTCAAGTGTGGTGTGTTTTGATTTTCAAAAATCAAATAACCATTTTCCAAAATCCCACTTTCCAAAAATGGTACAAGGCTTTTAAAGTCTTCCAACCACCACCATCAATCACAAGTGACAACCATCACATCACTCAAAGTGATGTGACTTCCATCACAAGAATGACTAATGATGTGACCCGTGATGTGACTTGTGGGCCCCACTTGATTCGAAATACGAGTGGGCCCGCAAACACTCACGGGCTCGGGTTCGCTAATTCCGAATTAACAAATTTTTCGTTGCGACGTAATTAAATCAAATTTAATTAAATAATTATGCATAACAAAATTACTATTCACGTCGCTAGCGAATTAATTCTAAATTAACTCGTTCGCCCGAATTAAAATCTAATTTCAATTCCGCGTCGAAATCTAATTTCGTTTAATATATCGAATATATTATTTTATTGATTAATTCCAAATTAATCGCTCTCTCTCTTAAAATAATATTTTATCCCAGATAAAATATCTCCGTAATTAATCCTAGATTAATTTTCTCTCTATAATAATTAATCCTAGATTAATTATATCTGAGTCATACGTCATCGGTGAATCTTCGGGAAGCGACCCATGAGATCCCCGGATATGTTGGCAGTAAATCCAGTCGTCGGACTATCCGAACACGTACGTACCTAGTACTACATTTTTACCGATTTACAAGACATGATTGGCTTCTAGCAAAGCACCATGCCTACCCAATTCTCCAGAAATATTCTTAAAGGAATATGTAATCTATATCAGGTGTAGTATACGTAGTATTGCGTATTGCGATCCAGTATCGTATGTCATGTGCTAGGTCCGGGGCTGGAATTGTGTCTGCCCCGTACGAAGCACATGTCCGATCTCTGGTAACTAGTCTCTATAATTGGATAATCATGACATAGTCATATTATCCCGATGACTGCAGTATTAAAGAGTACTAGTTTCGTATCATACGTGACCATCATCTCCATATGACTGGAGTGATACTTCTATCTTGACATCTGTAGGACACAGAAACTGGGCGACGCATGCTGTTCCGGGCTCGCGGTCCGGTCGGGAGTACGGAGTAGCCCACGAGGGACTAAACCGGAGAATAATGGAGTCGCCACCAGGTGTGAACCAGGAAAATGATTTAAGGCCGCACTCACCCCTCGCAAAGGAAGACCTCAAACCGTTGGGTTCGGAATGGTCCCTTACTTATGTCATTTGTAATGAATGAATTTGTGCAATTTTAACCAAGTCTACTTAACATACATATTGGTCAAAGTAGTCTAAATTCTTATAAAGCATAAATCTAGGTTTGCATGCTTCAAAAGTAAACTTTCATAACGGCAAACGCATGATATCACACAATAAGCATGTTGAATAAATACGACTTAAACATAATGTAAATTAAGCTCCTATTGCGAAAGAAATAACTAAGTCATGCTAAAAATAAAATAACCTTCTAACGGCCTAATCATGCTCGAATACAAGTTTGGATGAAATGAAATATGTGAATCTCTCAAGTGGTATGGGGCATTGTATCCCGAGTGCAAACCATAATACCGTCCATTCGGATCCGGCTACGGAATTTATGTCAGGGTTTCCATCCAATATACCACAAGAAGGAACACATATTCCATTCACCCGTAATCATATCATACAATAATTTACAATATTCATGCGAAATAAAGTAAGTTACATGCCTTCTAAATTGCTAATTCATGCGAGGAAAAATAACTATCATACTTTCTAAGTTACGAATTCATGCGAGGAAATTAAATAACATACTTTCTAAATCACTAATTCATGCGAGGAAATTAAATAACATACTTTCTAAATCACTAATTCATGCGAGGAAATTAAATAACATACTTTCTAAATCACTAATTCATGCGAGGAAATAAAATAACATATGCCCTCAGGTCTAACCTTTTGTGTCGTCTCTCGGAAGTACGTTATACGGCCGTCGGAAGGGCTAACTTTCAGTGACTCATTTGGTTTGCTGTTTCGGTATTTTCCTTCGCGGTTTCGCTATTTTGCTCGCTGTTTTCACTCCGTTTTGCTGCGGTTTCCATTGTATTTTCTGGCTGCTGTTTTTGGTAATTTAGGGGACTGTTTTCGCATGTTTGGAGGGGTATTGGGTTGTTGTTTTGTGCAGTTATTGGGTGCAGTTTTGTGGCTTGTTAGGGGCGTGAGTGGGGCTGGTTATTGGGCTATTTTTTTTGTGGTTGCAAGGCAGTTTACTGGGTTTCTGTTCAGGGGTATTTCAGTGTGAATCAAGGGCTGGTTGCTGGTGTGTTTAGGCGTGGATAGGGGCTGGTTCCACTGGGGATTTTCGGTGATGTTGGGGCTGGTTTCAGTGGGGATTTGAAGGCAGTACATGGGCTGGTTTCAGCGACTGTGGTGCGTGAGACATGGACTTTTGTGAGGGTTGCAGTGGCGTGAATGCTAGTGAGGAGAGGAAGGTCTTGTGTTGTCTATGTGCTAGGTGTGCTAGTGAGTGCGTGAGTGAGTGAGGTGTGAGGTGAGTGCTGAGTGTGTTTGGTTTCTTGGTCCATGTGGGATAAAGGGAGTACATGTGCTGTGTGTGTGTGAGTGAAGCTGGTGGCGTGAGGTGCGTGCGTGAGGTGTGAGGTGAGTGCTGAGTGTGTGTGACCGATGTGGGATTAAGGGATGTGAGTGTGCTGTGTGTGCGTGAATGAAGCTAGTGGCGTGAGAGAGTTGAGTGATCAAGTGTGTGCTATGTGAGGCCATGAAGGTGGGCAGTGGGGGACGTGTCTTTGTGAGGCTGAGGTGCTTGAGGCGAGAGGCAGTGAGGGCTGAGTGGAGAGAGGATGTTTGTGTTATGAAGATGCTAAGTATGTGCTACGAAGGTGCTATCAGGATGCTAGCGGAAGGATGGTGAACTAATGGCTCTTTAAGTAGGCAAAGGGAGGTGCATTAATTAGGTAGGCAATGGGGCATTAATTGGGTTGGCTTGCTTTGTTGAAAAATTGGAAAGGGAGATAAGTTTGGTCATGGGCGTGGGGCTATGTTTAAATGGTGTAGGGTTGGCCTAATTAAATGGTGATGAGAGGCTATTTAATGGCTTGGAAAAACTTGTTGAAAATGGAGGCTAAGGTGAAATTGGGGTCAAAGGTGTGGGGTAAGCTTGGTGGAAGGGTAATTGTTGTTTGAATAGTGGATGAAGGGGGTAAATATATGTAATGGGCGTGGGCTTTAGTGTTTGGGCCAATGAAATGTTGCTTGCGCGGGTTTTGGGCCAAGGATGATTTTGAAACGGAAATCCAACGAACAAACCCGAAGCTAAACGAGCGAATCAAATCCAACAAAATGTCAATTTTTAATTCTTCCATTCCGACGTCCATTTCTCGCGACTTCCACGACATAAAAAGGTAGTGCCTCCATACGAGGCTCATCATCAGGACTTACATGCAAAAATGCAGTGCCTACAACATCACACCCAATACACTACGATTCTCAATATACCCAGAAGAGGCGTACACATAACTTGTTAAAGCCCTGGACGACCAAAACCAAAGTATATTAATTGTCGCAAGTATTAGCGGTGCAAGTCTCAGGTTAAGACCAAATACACCTACCCTGATTCGGACTTCCATAGACACATAGTCATACTACCAATGGAATTCCGAGGGGTTTATCCAGAGCGAAGATGTTTCCGTACCATCGGTAAACACAACCTTCTATTACACTTGCATGAGTATCCAATACCCAAATATATGAGAACTATGCCGTTATGCCCCCATAACACGCACAACTGCAATACTAGTTTATTCCGCATTATCGTTGTCCAATCTCGATAATACTCCGACTAGGGATGTTTTAATGATTAAACCTTCATGGATTGATACTGTCCCATATCTTATCAATCCGGAACTAATCATATGGACTTTTATCATTTATATATCCCAGTAATCTAATTACAAATGATAAAAGAGTAATTTCCTTTGTCACATAGTTAATTTGTACAACAACACAATGTTCTGTACAAATAGTGATGTTATGGGTCATAATTGTCCAACAGAAAATAGTGATACATTTACCACTCATCACACCCCCAAACCTAACATTTTGCTAGTCCTCGAGCAAAACATAAAAATAAAATAATATAAACATCTTTAAAATAAAATTTAAACTAATCCATTTTCGTAGGGATCACGGTTGCATTTAGCGTATGCAACAAGCCTTTAAACCCCTAAGTGTCCCTAGTGGACGAGTTGTAGTCTCGTGAGGGCTTAAATCAATGATACCCACAAACATTTGATAAAAGTAAAAAGATAGTAAAATTAATGCACACAAAAGCAAAAAGACAAGAGAAAAGAGAATAAACAAGCTAGTGATTAAACAGGTGAAACTTCTAATCAAAGTTAATAGTTGTTTTGTTTCTTTCTAAATTACCGAGTAAGTAAATTCTCCGATTATTTTTACCGTTCTCCATATACACAGCCAAAAAAATATTAATCAACTCATTTTTCCCACAATAGCACATTTGCAGTTGAAAAGACAGTAATATTTTTGTCCTAAAGTTATATCAGAATTCACACCTTTTTTAAGCAATGGAATAATTTTTTTTATGATTTTTATGATTTTTTTCTTGATTTTTGATTTTTTTTATTTATTTATATACAATATCATCCATCTATGTAGCGAGCTTTGGGCCAATGACTCCCAAACCAGTTGGCTTTAGGGCACTAGGTGTTAAGACACCCCTACGGACTTAATTACTCAGACTTCAGATATATATATATATATATATAATATATATATATATAATATATATATATTTTACAACATCTTCGATCCATGTAGCGAGCTTTGGGCCAGTGACTCCCAAACCAGTTGGCTTTAGGGCATTAGGTGTTAATACACCCCTACAGACTTAATTACTCGGATCTTAGATGTCATTTTTCTATTTCTCACTTTTTATTTTTTATTTTTTTATCCCATCGTTTTTTTACGATGCTTCCTCCAATTAAACCAGAGCACTGAATATTACAAACTTGTCAATTACAACTCATGTCCATATGTTACCATGTATGTTGATAATACCTGTCAACTGAGCATATGAAGATTCATTTTAGTCAGTTTAATGGAGAATTCACAGATTAAATAATTCAAAAGGAAATAAATAAAAATTAACTTGTTCCGAAATAGGTTGAGATACGTCTCAGGAGTGGAAACTCCTTACACAGCTATCTCACACCAATTTCACCCGATTAATCAAATTAAAAACACAAAATATTTTTTGATTTTTGTAAAATTTTCCAAAATTTTGGACTAAAAATAAAAACAACATAAAAACAAGATACTAGTCAACTATTCCCCACCCCCAAACCTAAATGAGACATTGTCCCCAATGTCTTAACAAGTAGAAGCTCAGTTTAGAAGATAGTACCTGAGTAGCTGAAATTCTACATCTACAAAGAAAATTTAAAGGTTAAGATCTAGATTTATCCGACGCTTCTTATGATCATTATCAGACCAGATTATCTTGGAAATGATAGGGTCAATTTGTGGTTCAAAGACTAAGATTTGGTCAATTAAATCTGGGACAGTTCTGGCAGTGAAGATAAGTTCTTTTAAAGGTTTTGACACGAACCCATTTCTCCGGGCATCATCAAGAAATATACAAAGAAAATCATAGAATCCATCAGCGTTAAACAGTCCAATCAGTTTCTGGTGAATGTTCAAGTTCGCCCAAGATAGTACTGTGAAAATCTCCTCCATTGTACCCAAGCCACCTGGCAAAGCAATAAAAGCATCAGCACTGTTAATCATTTCCACCAGTCGTTCAGACATACCTGGCACAATAAGTTCCTCCCTGTTTGATGATCCAATCAGATTTGTTTCCGCCAAAGGTTTTGGGATGATTCCCAGAACTTGACTGCCTCTATCTTGTACGGCCTTTGAAATGATCCACATTAGTCCAAGATTGCCACCGCCATATACTAGGTGCATATTCCTTTCAGCTAAGACTCGACCTAATTCCTGTGTTGCTGCTACGTATTGTGGCTTAGTACCAACACTAGTACCACAAAAGACATAGATATTTACAACTCGTCTTCTTGAAGTGGCTTCCATTTTTATGTGGATGCCTTCAAAAGTGCAATGATGAGTTGAATTTATAACACCTGAAAAAGGTGAGTAATAAAATAGCACTAGTAACTGCCAGATGACAATTATTAGTTAAACAATAAAATAAATCGTGAAAGGTCAAAAATGTATGGATCTTGTCGGAGAAAATAAAAGAAAATAATAAAACAAATCATAATTATTAGGAAAAGACAAAGAGATATAATATTTACAAGAAAAGTATCGGCTTGAATGACGTCTATGCGCCAGGGACAAGCTTCCCATACAATTTTCTTATAAATTGGCAAACATGGTCTTTTTGAGTCAGATACCCGAGACTTAACTGTTGTCTTTCTTTTAGGATTTGTGTATAGAACATGTGAATTTTGTGATACACATATCCACTGGGATGTGTCTCAAGAGTCTTAGATATGTCATCCAAAGACTCCTTACTCAAGCCATCCCTAATGAAATTAATCTTATCTTCACGATTATCAGACACCATTCCTAAAGAACAACAACGAGTATCACAAAACATACGAGCACATTTATAGCATACACCCATTCTTTTAGCTCTTCTCTTTTTAGCATAGGTGTTTCTTCCTAAACCAGACAAATATGAAATAAAAGAGTTAGAAGACTCACCTGTCAATCGGACCCATGCTTCAATAATCCAACGAATGTCAGTAGGAATAACTTTGATCATCAGGAGTCTCATCCGTTCCAAGCGAGCTTTGTAGATCTTCATCAGAGAGTTTTGAGGGAGAGAAGGAAATTACTTGTGAAGATTTACGAGAGCTTCTTCCATCCTGAAATGTGACTTTACCTACATAAATTAAACACATAAAAATAACACACCAAATCACAATATATACATAAATTGTATGGGTTGCCTCCCAGCTAGCGCTAAGTTTAACGTCGTCAGCTAGACATGACTGCCTGAACGTTAAGCTGGTTCTGAAAGTGTGGCACTTTCTTTTTATCGCTCACATGATTCTCCCCAGTAGTGCTTGACATGCTGACTGTTAACCTTGAATGTTTCGTTGGTGTTGGGATCAAGTAACTCAACAGCTCCATATGGTAAAACCAGAGTGATCACAAATGGACCTGAATACCTTGATTTCAACTTTCCAGGGAACAATTTCAACCTTTAGTTGTATAACAACACCTGCTGCATTGGTTCCAATTATCTGCGCACTATTTTTCGATCATGCCATTTTTTGGTATTTTCTTTGTATAATCTGGCATTATCATAAGCCTATAGGAGAAATTCCTCCAATTTGTTGAGTTGGTAGAGTCGTTTCTCTCATGTAGCTTGTAGATCAAGATTCAACTTCTTCAGTGACAAGTACGCCTTGTGTTCAAGCTCAACTGGCAGATGGCATGCTTTTCCAAACACCTTCGATATGGGGACATACCAATGGGTGTCTTGTAAGTTGTCTGGTAGGCCCATAATGCGTCATCCAGTTTTGTAGACCAATCCCTCATTGTTGATCCAACGGTTCTCTCCAAGATTCTTTTGATCTCCCTGTTTGAAACGTCAACCTGTCCATTTGACTGCGGATGGTAGGATGTGGCAACCTTATGAGTAACTCCATATTTGGATAGGAGTGCATCGAAGTATCTGTTGTAGAAATGTGTGCCACCATCACTGATAATTGCACGAGGTGTTCCGAAGCGAGTGAAAATATTCATTTTAAGGAATTTGATCACCACTTTTGAATCGTTTGATGGCAGTACAATTGTTTCAACCCATTTGGAGACGTAGTCTACTGCAACTAGTATGTACATGTTTCCGAATGATGGAACAAAGGATCCCATAAAATCAATCCCCCATATATCAAATATCTCCACTTCTAGAATATTTTGCAAAGGTCTTTCATTTCTCCTTGAAATATTTCCCGTTCTCTGGCACTTGTCACATTGAAGAGAAAACAAGTAAGTATCTTTAAAAAGAGTGGGCCAGAACAAATCTGATTGAAGGATTTTGGCTGCAGTTTTGTTTCCACTGAAGTGTCCACCGTATGATGATGAATGACAATGATGCAGAACATTATTGACCTCCTCATGTGGAACACACCGTCTTAATAATTGATCAGCACGACATTTGAACAGGTATGGCTCATCCCAGACATATTGCTTGACTTCTTTGAAAAACTTCTTTCGTTGCTGAGTTGTCCATTCCAACAGCCATTTTCCTGACACTATATAGTTGACATAGTCAGCATACCAAGGGACATCATGCTGTTTCATGGCAAACAGCTGTTCATCTGGGAAAGTTTCTTTGATTGTCAGCTCTTTGCCAGCTGTATCTCCATTCTCAAGCCTTGATAAATGATCTGCCACTTGGTTTTCTGTCCCCTTTCTGTCTCTGATCTCCACGTCAAATTCTTGTAGAAGAAGAATCCAACGGATCAATCTAGGTTAGGCATCTTTCTTTGCAATCAGGTATTTGATTGCTGAATGATCTGTGTAGACCACCACTTTGGGACCCAGCAGATAGGATCAAAATTTATCAAAAGCAAACACAACTTCAAGCAACTCATTTTCAGTGGTTGTGTAGTTGAGTTGAGCTTCATTCAGAGTTCTGCTGGAGTAGTAAATGGTGTGGAAAACTTTTGCTTTGCGTTGTCCCAAAACTACACCTACAGAAAAATCACTAGCATCGCACATCACTTCAAATGAAGGGTCCAATCTGGTACTACTATGATGGGGGCAGAAACCAGCTTCTGTTTTAGGATCTCAAAAGCTTCTAGGCATTCTTTGGTGAAGTTCAAAGGCACATCCTTCTCCAAAAGATTGCATAAAGGTTTAGCAATCTTTGAGAAGTCTTTGATAAATCTCCTATAAAAACATGCATGTCCGAGAAAGCTCCGAATCCCTTTGACAGATGTTGGTGGATGTAGTTTTTCAATTATTTCAATCTTTGCTTTGTCTGCCTCGATTCCCATTTGTGAGATCCAGTGTCCCAAAACGATGCCTTCCTGCACCATGAAATGGAATTTCTCCCAGTTGAGCACCAGGTTGGTATCTTCGCATCTTTGTAACACCTGTTCCAGATTTTACAAGCAGTGGTCGAAAGAATCTCCGAACACAGAGAAATCATCCATGAAAACCTCCATACTCTATTCCAGCATGTCTGAGAAGATGGCCATCATGTAACGTTGAAATATAACATGGGCATTACATAGCCCAAATGGCATTCTGCGGAAAGCAAAAGTACCATACATACATGTAAATGTGGTTTTCTCCTAATCTTCTAGGGCGATGGCAATCTGATTGTACCCTGAATATCCATCCAGAAATCAATAGAATTCATGTCCCGCCAGTCTGTCCAGCATTTGGTCAATGAATGGCAACGAAAAATGATCTTTCCTTGTTGCTTTGTTCAGCTTCCGGTAGTCCATGCATATTCTCCAACCAGTCACCGTTCTTGTTGGAATCAGCTCGTTCTTTTCATTTGTGACTACAGTAATTCCTCCTTTATTTGGCACACACTGCATAGGACTCACCCAAGTGCTGTCAGAGATGGGGTAAATGATGCCAGGATCCAACCATTTGATAATTTCTTTCTTCACGACTTACTTCATGATTGGATTTAGTCTCCGTTGATGCTCCACTGTGGCTTTGTACTCGTTATTCATCAAAATTTTGTTCATGCAAAATGATGGGCTTATGCCTCGAATGTCTGCTATAGTCCAGCCAATGGCTCTCTTGTGTTCTCATAACACTCTTAGCAACTTTTCTTACTGCTCCAATGTTAGCGAACAAGAAATAATCACAGGTAATTCAGAAGAGTTTCCAAGGAATGCATACCTGAGATGGCTCAGAAGTAACTTCAGCTCCAACTATAGTGGTTCTTCAATTGAGGGCTTGATCCGATCTTTCTTCGGTAGTTCCAGACTTTCCACCGGTGGTGTCGATTTGAAGCAGAATGGTTTGTCAAGATAGTTGATACATTCCAGAATTTCAGCATCTAGCTCGCTGTCAGTCATGTTGTTGATGCAAGCTTCAAGTTTATCCATGAGAATTGTATCAATATCTTGGATGATATTATCAACAATGTCAATTCTGAAACATTCATCCTCATTTTCATCACTCGGGAATTTCATGGCTTTAAAAACATTAAAAGTAACTTCTTGGTCCTGTACTTTCATGGTTAGTTCTCCTTTTTGTACATCAATAACAGTTCGACCTGTATCTAAGAATGGTCTCCCAAGGATGATAGGAACATCTTTGACTTCTTCCATGTCAAGGATAATGAAATCTGTTGGGAGAATGAGTTTTTGTAAACTTTGACCAGCACATCTTCAACAACTCCTCTCGGAAATGCGAGCATTCTATCAGCAAGTTGCAGAGAGACTAAGGTAGGCATTGCTTCTCCAATTTGTAATTTCCTGTAAATCGAAAAAGGAATTAAATTAACACTTGCACCTAAGTCACATAAAGCCTTACCGATATAATGTTCTCCGATAGTGCATGGGACAGTGAAACTACCAGGATCTTTCAACTTCAGGGGAAATTTCCTCTGAATGATGGCGCTGTGTAGACACGGCGACGCTGTCCGGGCTCACGGCCCGTTCGGGAGTATGGAATAGCCCGCGGGGGACTAAACTGGAGAATAAAAGGAGTCGCCACCCAGTGTAAACTGGGAAATGATTTAAGGCCGCACTTAACCCTCACAAGGGAAGACCTCAAACCGTTGGGTTCGGAATGGTCCCTTACTTATGCTAATTGTAATGAAAGGATTTATGCAATAGTATAACGAAGTCTTATGCAACACATGCAATATAATTTAATCAACACACAAGTTTGCACACCCATAATCGTAAATAAAAAATGAAGGCAAAATGTATAATTCATAAACGTATTAAACAATGAAGCGCAATAATGTAATTAATAACAACTGTAAAAGCATTAATAAAAATGGATAATTAGGTATATAATGCAAAAGAAATGACCAAAGAAGCAAACATGCATGAAATATGATGAAAGAAAGTTTGTTCAGTGTATGTGCGTTCGTCCAGCGTTTGGAAACACGTTCGAACGGTAAACAGAATGTTCGCATTCGAGTAGCATTTGGAAACACGTTCGAATGGGATGAGGCCGGAATGCATGGTAAAACAGAATGCATGCGCGTTCGAGTAGCATTCAGAAACGCGTTCAAACAAAAATGAGACAGAATGTTCGCGTTCGTATAGCGTTTGAAACGCGTTCGAACAGGCAAGGTCTGATGCATGGTAAAACATGATGCATGCACGTTCGAGTAGCGTTCATAAACGCGTTCGAACGAAAATGAGATAGAATGTTCGCGTTCGTATAGCGTTTGAAAATGTGTTCGAACGGGGCAAGTTCTGATGCATGGTAAAGCCGGATGCATGCGCGTTCGAGTAGCTTTTGTAAACATGTTCGAACGGACTGAGGCAAAATACATACGTTCGTGTAGTGTTTGAGAACACGTTCGAACGAGATTACCAAAGTGGCGTCTAAAATGACATAAACACATGCATGAATGTTTCCCCAAGTGGTACATGAAGTTGTATCCCAAGTACAGACCGCACTACCGTCCATTCGGATTCGGCTACGAAATTTATGTCTGGGTTTCCATCCAATATACCGCAAGGGATAACACGCAAGCATTAACACAACGCAATCATTAACCCAATGTTGACATACATGAAATATGATAATGCAGATAATAATAAATAACCGAAGAGACAAATATGTGAAATAACAAGGAAGATAAATAACACAAAATAAAAGTGCGGAACAATAAAACAACAATAAAAGTAAATTAAATACGAAATAATAAAAGACTAATAATACGAAAATAAATGCGGAATACTAAATATGTGACCAAATAATTTGGCCGTTTCAATGTAGGACTTCGAATGCCCGGTTGGAAGTATTCCACGTCCAACCAAGCATGCCGTTTCCAGGACGAAAAAATAAAATATAACAAAGGGTGCCCACATGTCTTACTTTTTAAGTCACTTCTCGGGAGTGCGTTGGGACGTCGCCGGAAGGGTTAATGCCTCGCTGTTTTTCTGATTTACCGGTTCACCATTTCTCCTCGCTGTTTTCTCTATTTTCACTCGCTGTTTTGGCCGCTGTTTTGGACTATTTTTAGATTATTTTCAGGGGTGTTCAGAGACTGTTTTTGGGTGAGTTTTGGGACTATTTTTAGGGATTATTTTTGGGACTGTTTGCTCACTGTTTTAGGGCTATTTTGTGTCAGTTTGGGGAATGGGTATTTGTTGAATGGGAGAGCAGAGACGTGAGAGTCTTGTGGCAGTGTTTCTTATTGCCGTGAGTGGCTATTGTTGCTACTTCACGTGAAGTGTTTAGGCTTAGGTCTTTTGTGTTTGGCTGTTTGTTATTGTTGGTGATGGGCAGTTTAGTTGTTGCTGTTTGTGTTTTCACGTTGATGTCTGCCTTGTGTTTGTCCACGTTGCTTTGTTGGTTTTGGTCAGCTGTTCAAGAGTTTTTGTTGCTTGTCTTTGTTAGAGAGAGAGAGAGGTGGCTTTTTATTGTTTATTTTGTGAATGGTTTGTTTATTAATTTGTGGGCTAGTACGTGAGTGTTTTTGCTTTTTCGGTCAAAGGGGAAGGGCTGTGTGAGTGAGATGAGAGGTCCAGAGGGAGTTAGGGCTACAGTGAGTTAGGAAAAATGAGAGAGAATGAGGGTATGCTTCGGGTTTGTTGTTTCGGCCGAGAGGTATCGGTACGTGTGGAGCTAAGTGTTTTGTCTGGTGATGGGCTATTCTTTTGCTCACGTTGAAGGGTCTTTTTGGGAGCAGTTTGTTGGCTTGGTAAAGGGGCTGCTGTGTACGAATTTGTGGCTACGTGGGCTGGTGTTTCAAAGAGTGTGACGGGTGGAGAGAAGAGGAGGGGAGAATCAGGCTAAAGAGAGGAGAGTGTCCCGCATGGGCGTGAGTCTTTGTTGCTGTCTTTTTGACGTGGTGTTTAGAGAGAAGAGGGAAAAAGTTGAGAGTCAGCTGCTAGGGTTCTTTATTTGTTTAGGTTTGTGAGGTCGTTTGTGTTTTGCGTGTCAGCTTGGCGAAAGGCTGTCGTTGAGTTGGTCGGTTAATGGAGGGCTGGTGATTGTGTGTGATTCTTGATGGAGGGCTGTCGCTGATTTGGTCGGTTAATGAAGGGCTAGTGATTGTGTGTGTCTTAATGAGAGAGAGGGGATGAAAGAGTAGGGTTTTTTAGTGAGAGAGGGAAGAGAGAGAGGAATGGCTTATTCACTTTTTGTTTGGTGAAGATGAGAGATGTGGGAGAAGAGAGAGTGTGTGATTAGGGTTTTTTTATTTTTATTTTTCTCATTTTTGGCTTTTTTCTGTGAGTGGAGTGGGAGGAAGGAGGCGTCTAGGGTTTTTGGGTGAGGCTGTGTCAGTGAGAAGGGTTATGGTTTGGTTTAAGTAGTCTTTATACAGTGGTGAGCTAGGGTTATGGTTTCTTGGTTGTGTTAGGGTTTTGAATGGGTACATATGGGCTTTGGATGTGTGCGTATGGGCTTTGGATGGGTGTGGGGGTTTTTAGCCAAGATTAAAGTTTGAAATATGAATTGACTAAGCGAACCCGCGGCTAACTAGCGAATTTAAATTTGACGAGCTATTAATTTTAGAATTTTCTATTCCGGCGTCCGTTTCCTGCAACTTCCGCAACTTATCGGGTAGTGCCTCCATACGAGGCTCATCATTGGGCATTATGAAAAAATAAAGTGTCTACAGTCGCCCCCACTTTGATGAGACTTATGCAGTGTGTGACAGTGACAATCCTATCAAAGTTATGCATGCATTTTTACTTACTTGGCTCGCCAGCTGCCGCTGAACTTACCTATTGCTTTGAGACGCTTCGAATTGAGTTGATTTGGTGACGAGGTGCTTCGACCCCTAAGGTTCATCCCTGCAAGATGCTGCGATCTCTAGGATTCATTAGCGAACTGAGCTGATGTTCTTGCGACCCCTAATCAACACACAATTTTGCACACCCATAATCGTAAATAAAAATGAAGGCAAAATGCATAATTTATAAACGTATTAAACAATGAAGCACAATAATTTAATTAATAACAATTGTAAAAGTATTAATAAAAATGGATAATTAGGTATATAATGCAAAAGAAATGACCAAAGAAGCAAACATGCATGAAATGTGATGAAAGAAAGTATGTTCACTGTATGTGCGTTCGTCCAGCATTCGGAAACACGTTCGAACGGTAAACAGAATGTTCGCGTTTGAGTAGCGTTTGGAAACACGTTCGAACGGGATGAGGCCGGAATGCATGGTAAAACAGAATGCATGCGCGTTCGAGTAACGTTCAGAAACATGTTCGAACGAAAAATGAGACAGAATGTTCACGTTCGTATAGCGTTTGAAATGCGTTCGAACGGGGCAAGGTCTGATGCATGGTAAAACATGATGCATGCGCGTTTGAGTAGCGTTCATAAATGCGTTCGAACGAAAATGAGACAGAATGTTCACGTTCGTATAGCGTTTGAAATGCGTTCGAACGGGGCAAGGTCTGATGCATGGTAAAACATGATGCATGCGCGTTCGAGTAGCGTTCATAAACGCGTTCGAACGAAAATGAGACAGAATGTTCGCGTTCGTATAGCGTTTGAAAATGCATTCGAACGGGGCAAGGTCTGATGCATGGTAAAGCTGGATGCATGCGCGTTCGAGTAGCATTCGAACAGACTGAGGAAAAATGCATATGTTCGTGTAGCGTTTGAGAACGCGTTCGAACGAGATTACCAAAATGGCGTCTAAAATGACGTAAACACATGCAAGAATGTTTCCCCAAGTTGTACGTGGAGTTGTATCCCAAGTAAAGACCGCACTACCGTCCATTCGGATTCGGCTACGAAATTTATGTCTGGGTTTCCATCCGATATACCGCAAGGGATAGCACGCAAGCATTAACACAACACAATCATTAACCCAATATTGACATACATGAAATATGATAATGCATATAACAATAAATAACCGAAGAGATAAATATGCGAAATAACAAGGAAGGTAAATAACACAAAACAAAAGTGCGGAACAATAAAACAACAATAAATGTAAATTAAATACGAAATAATAAAAGACTAATAATACGAGATAAATGCGGAATACTAAATATGTGACCAAATAATTTGGCCATTTTCAATGTAAGACTTCGCATGCCCGGTTGGACGTATTCCACGTCCAACCAAGCATGCCGTTTCCAGGACGACAAAATAAAATATAACAAAGTTTGCCCTCAGGCCTTACTTTTTAAGTCACTTCTCGGGAGTGCGTTGGGACGTCGCCGGAAGGGTTAATGCCTTGCTTTTTTTCTGATTTACCGGTTCACCATTTCTGCTCTCTGTTTTCTCTATTTTCACTTGCTGTTTTGGACTATTTTTTATACTATTTTTGGACTGTTTTCAAGGGTGTCCATGGACTGTTTTTGGGTGAGTTTTGGGACTGTTTTAAGGGATTATTTTTGGGACTGTTTGCTCACTGTTTTAGGGCTATTTTGTGTCAGTTTGGGGAAGAGGTATTTGTTGAATGAGATAGCAGAGACGTGAGAGTCTTGTGGCATTGTTTCTTATTGCCGTGAGTGGCTATTATTGCTGGTTCATGTGAAGTGTTTAGGCTTAGGTCTTTTGTGTTTGGCTGTTTGTTATTGTTGGTGATGGGCAGTTTAGTTGTTGCTGTTTGTGTTTTCACGTTGATTTCTGCCTTGTGTTTGTCCACGTTGCTTTGTTGGTTTTGGTCGGCTGTTCAAGGGTTTTTGTTTCTTGTCTTTGTTAGAGAGAGATGTGGATTTTAATTGTTTATTTTGTGAATGGTTTGTTTGTTAATTTATGGGCTGGTACGTGAGTGTTTTGACTAAGCTAGCACTTCTGCTATTCCTGGTTCATTTGCCTACTCCTAGCCTTTGTTCTGTTGCTGTTGGAATCCGAGTGGTGGATAGTTTTTTTTCCCTGAATTATTGCTCCATGAGAAATTAGGATGATTCCTCCACCCCGGGTTGTAGGTGTTGGAATATGGATTGTTCACATGTCTGTTGATTTTTCTCTTCTTATTGATTTGGCTCCGGTCCTCCTCCATAAGGTGAGCTTGTGGCTCCAATATTGCTTTGTGTGCTGAAAGTCTCCATGAATTTGCATATCTGATCCAGCTTGGCGTTGACTGCTGTATTGGCTCCAACTTCATAAATTCCAACAATTCTTTGGATCATGCTCCTTTCTGTTGGCTACAATGAGTTTTTGTTGGCCATTTCTTCGATTAAGTCTCAGGCGTGATCTTCTCCTTTTTCCATTAAAGCTCCTCCAGCAGCAGCGTCAATTGTGGTTCTCATCAGTCCAGAAAGCCCATTATAGAAAGTTTGGACTTGAAGCCATTTTGGAATTTCATGGTGAGGATATTTTCGGAGCAAATCCTTGTACCTTTCCCAAGCTTCGTAGAGAGTTTCCGAGTCATGTTGTACAAAGGATGTGATGTCATTCCTCAACTTTGCAGTTCTGGCTGGTGGAAAGTACTTTGCAAGGAATTTGGTGGCTAGAGTGTTCCAAGTTATGATGGAACCTGCTAGTAGTGAATGTAACCAAACTTTAACTCTATCTTTTAAGGAATATGAGAAAACACGCAGTCTCATTACTTCTTCACCTGCTTGGTTGTAATTGAAAGTACCGCAAACTTTCAGAAAGTTGCTAATGTGGGAATTAGGATCTTCAGTTGAATTCCCTCCAAATTAGACGGGTAAATATATTAAATGTCTTCGATCTGATCGAAGCGGTGAATATATGAGTGGTGAGTTCATCGATTATTTAAAGGAGAATGAGATTCTCGCTCAATATACTCCTCCGGATACTCCACAGTACAATGGAGTGTCCGAAAAGATAAATCGAACTTTATTGGATATGGTTCGATCGATGTTGAGTTTTACAGATTTACTATATTATTTATGGTGTTATGCTCTTTTAACTGCTGCTCATCTTTTGAATAAGGTTCCTTTAAAGGTTGTTCCTACGACTCCATATCAGATATGGACCTGTAGGAAACCAAATCTTAATTATGTTAATATTTGGGGTTGTCCTGCCTGTGTCAGGATGGCTCAACAAGATAAGATATCGCCTCGAGGGCAAAAGTTTAGGTTTGTTGGATATCCTTCAAATACGAAATGATATTTGTTCTATGATACCGAACATCGAAATGTGATTGTAGCTCGCTTCGTAAAATTTCTAGAGGTAGAATTTTTGTCTAAAGGAGGTAATCATAGACAGGTTGAACTTGATGAAGTACAACCTGGAATCAATGAACCATTGGAGGAACCTGAAGTTCAAATAGATGAAGAGCCTTCAACACACATACTCTGTAGGTCCCAAAGGGTGTCTAGACCTCCTGAACGCTTGTATTTGATACAAGAAAAGAGTCTAGATGTTCTCATAGTCAAAGAGACTGACCCTTATACCTATAGAGAAGCGATGTTGGACATTGACTCTACGAAGTGGCAAGAGGCCATGAAATCAGAGTTAGACTCTATGCTTCAGAATCAAGTTTGGGACTTGGTTCTGCTTCCTGAAGGAATTGTTCCTATCGGTAGTAAATGGGTTTACAAGAGGAAGCGTGGGCTTGACGGAAAGGTTGAAACCTTTAAGGCCCGACTGGTAGCCAAATGTTACACGCAGCGACCTGGTATCGACTACGATGAAACTTTTTCGCCAGTTGCGATGCTAAAGTCTATAAGGATTTTTATTGTCTATTGCTGCTTACCATGATTATGAGATTTGGAAAATGGATGTCAAAATGGCTTTTCTAAATGGGTTTCTTGATGAAGAAATCTATATGGAACAGCCGGAGGGTTTTGTGTCCAGCGAAACCTCAGGCATGGTTTGCAAGCTTAAGAAGTCCATTTATAGACTTAAACAAGCTTTGCGAAGTTGGAATCTTTGATTCGACGAGATTATTAGATTTTCTGGTTTTCTCAAGAATACGAAGAATCATGTGTATATTAGAAGGCCAACAGGAGTATGATAGTATTTTTTGTTCTCTATGTCGATGACATCCTAATCATTGGGAATGATATAGGAATGATGCAAGGCGTCAAAGCTAACCTCTGTAAGAATTTCTCCATGAAACACCTGGGTGAAGCTTCTTATATCTTGGGTATAAAGCTCTATAGGGATAGAGAAATGAAGCTTAGTGGGTTGTCCCAATCAACGTACATAGATAAGATCTTAGAACGGTACAATTTTGCTAACTGTAAGACAGTAAATATACCGTTAAGACATGACATTCATCTTTCGAAGAAGATGTATCCACAAACAGATGATGAGAAGATTAAAATGCCATACCCAAGATACCTGTGACGGAAGGATTATACGTATGCAGTGACCTCAACCTGTATGGTTCAGAGATTTTATCTGTATTCGTCATAATTTACGGGTGGGTAGATTATGGAAACGAAATTGGATTTCGTGACGGATATGCCTGAACCTAGAGAGTCTCATTAATGAAATTTACTCGTAGAGCACTATGGCAACTTTTATAAATAATACTGATTATTTATAACTCGTTTAACGGTTAAACGATAATACATGCGTTTGAGATCTTTCGGCCATTTTTTTAAATGTCGAATTGTGATATTTGACATTTATTATTAATATATGTATTTTGATTATTTAAGGTAAATATAATACATATATTTGAGATATTTGTATTTAATTATTTGACTATTCAAATGTTGAATAATTAAATTAATTAAATAATTAATATCTTGTTTACTTTAATAAAGTAAGTTAAATGACACTTTTTAATTGGATTAATTGGCCTATATTTATTGGATAAATTGGCATGATTTAATTGGTTGATTTGTGATAAATATTAAAGTGTTTAATGATTTATAACCACAAATTTAATTAAATCTTTTCCCATTATTTATTGAAATAAAAATGAAAACTTGGCCAATATTTTTCCTATATTTTCGTGGCTTTTGAGAATAAATATATAAGTGATGTTTCATTTTTTGTTTCATTACTCAAGAATCCTAAAATCAAAATACAAAGAGAGTTAGAAAGAAAAGAGAGAAAAAGAAAGGAAATGCTTGGAAAAATAAGGATTTTGTAAGTTTTTTCTTATTTTCTTCTTCATGAAAAATGTTTCTAAGATTCTAGGCTTCAACATATGTAGCTTAGATTTTTCTCTACTCTTTTTTGTATTTATTTTGATGGTTGGATACTTGATTGAAAGATGAAAGCATGTATATGTATAAAGAATGCTTAAAATTATTTATTAAGCTTTCTTTTAGCCATTTGATGGTTAGTTGCCATTCTAGAGTTACTTAGCCACTCATAAATGACCTAGAATTGTTCTTGAGTTATTTCATGATGGTGAGACTTGTTTGGTGTTGTGGGAATTGAATTAAAGTATTGAATTTAATTAATTTGATGTTAATTTTATTAATTTATGAAATTATAAAATTAGGGTTCTTAACCTTCACCAAATTTGGGGATTTTCATATATATGATGATATTTTATGTATATTTGATTTATATTAAATTTACAAATTTTTGGATTTGATCTTGACATGTTTTGAACAAAAAGGACCAAATTGTAAATTCTTGAAAATATGGGGACCATTCGGCAATTTCTGGAAAATCAGTTTCTTTGAGTTGAAAATTGTATTTTCATGTATTAGACATGTATAAATCATTTTGGGATTGATTTGGAATCAATTAGAATTGTATTTGATAATTTTGGACCAAAATGACAAAAATACAAAGTTTTGGGGCTAAATGGTAATTACAGAAAAATCTGATTTTTGGGTAAAAATTTCAGTTTTTAAGTATTGAGTAATTAAAATAAATTAGTTTATTTTAATTACCCAATAAAAATTATTGAAATCGGAAAATTTTGATTTTCTGCGTTCCGCTGCGTTTACCCGAATTACCGCCCAAATCCCCAACACAGACATCTCAGACTTATACTGCACCCGATCCTGACAAGGGATCAGTTTTCGCCATGACAGAGCAGAAGGTACATGATGGTGGTGATACTGTATCTGATATAGTTCGAGTATCAGATACACTTGTCCAAGCTCTTTTTGTTACGGGTTCTACACATTCTTTTATTGAAATTGCTTGTATTCCTTGTTTGGGTAGTGTAGCAGAGTCGAACATGATTCCTTTGATTGTGAGTCTTTCTTCGGGAAAGGACATCATGATAGATATAGTATACAGAGGATTGAGTGTGGAGATTGAGGGGAGACTAACCGGTGCGTAATCACACACGTATAACGCAAGCGCATGTATCGTTCAAGTAGTATAAAAAATATCGATCCCACGAGGACTTAATACCTAAGCTATTAATTTATGAAGTCAAATGTTTCCGAGTATCTAATGGATTGATTGATTGATTGGACGGTGACTTGAATTGTGACTTTGAATTTAAAACAAGTAATAAAATGGCGCGGAAGTAGATTAAAGAAAATTCAATATTAAGAAACTATACAGGGTTGTGAATTATTCCAATATCTTTTTAAAAGATGAAGTGGTTATTTAATGTTTGTGTAATATATTGGTTTACTAACCTGGAATACGAAATTATGCAAAAGCCTCTATCGATGGTTAGCTGCACATACCCAGTGTAATCTAATTTAATTATATATCTATGTTAATCAAATTATTTGGATTCATTAAGATTAAGTTCCAATTACGGCTACCCCCGCCCGACAGGTATATGTCTATCTTGTAAGGAAATCTATTAAAGGGTTATCTATCCTCAAAGAAGATCGTGGGTTATTAAGTCTAAGGCTGAAACCTAAAATTCCTTTGTCAAGTTTATTTTAAGTTTACCAGATCAATCTTATTAGTGGCCAGTTAACAAGAAGCATTAAGCTTAAGACTTAATAAGTAAACCTTTATATTACCCAAACTATAAAATAACCCCTTATAAACCGGTGATATTGGATTTCATCACAACCCCAGATAATGGGCTTAGCTACGACACATATTTATAACTACTAAAAGCTTAAAAATAAAAAACATAAAGTAAAGTGCTGGAAAGTAAATGCTGAAAATTAAAAAGGTAAAAGTACAATAAAAGAAGATGCTGGAATAAAAGGATCCACTTTTATCACTACTATTTTAGATATCTCATTTAATATACTATATTAACTTGTGTGATATTACCAACCAGCTATATAAGCGGTAACCTGATTAAGTCAAATTAATAATTAATTACCAACCGATCAACCAGGCGGTATCCATGCTTAGTTAGGTTAAAACCAATTTATAATTAACTACCAACCGAAAAATATAGCGGTATCCTCGTTAAGGCAGGTTTTAAATAGTTATTATATTATAATTAAGGGAGATTAATCTAATTAGCAATAATAAAAGCTTTACCTTTTACCCCAGCAAGGGGGAGTTACCTCCTCATTGCGTAAAAGTAAAAACTGAAAAAGTAAAGAAAAGTAAGAACTGTGCATAAAAGTAAATTGCATAAAAGTAAATTAAATTAATTACAGAACTGAAAATAAACAAACAAGATACAAACTTCTTAAAATCCTTAAGAAAGAATTCAGAAGAGAGTATGATTTGAATCAGAAAATTCGGCTCAATTTATAAACATCAATAGGTGGGGCGCGCCGCGACACGCCACGTGGCATGCGGTGATTGGCTGCTTTGATTATCTTATCTGCTGACGTGACATTTTGGATGATTAACTCAATAATTGTGCTGACGTGGTGATGACGTGACGATGTGGATTATCGACATCATGTGATGGTGACACATGACACGGCGCACGATAGTGGCACACGTTAGCAGATGACGCACGTTAGCACAGCGTATTTTAGCAAACTTATTTGATTGTGACACGTGTCTCGGTGCACATTAGTAGACTCTGGTGCACGTTAGCGGTCGCGATGCTGGATTCGTGTCGGGACGCCAAAATTACAGTTTTGCCATTTTTGTTTGTTTTTCACTGTTTTGGCCCCAAATCACCTTCAGAGAGTCCTGAAACTTTATTTATCTATAAAATAACACAAAACACATCAAAATATTCACAAAACTCAAGAAACTATACAAAATATTAGGTCAAATGAGTGGGAAATAGTGATACAATTACCACTCATCAGAGACGGCTATCAGTTGTACTTTACCCGTTAGTGATGGATGACTTCAGTCTAATTTTAGGGATGGATTGGCTGACAGCTTATGGAGCCGTTAGTAGGGATGGCAATTTCCGGATCCGGACCCGGGTCCGGCCGGACCCTGGTCCGGATCCGGAAGAGAATAAGTGATCGTAGTCGAGCTGTGGCACTTATCATTTCTACTATGTCGGCTTGTAGAATGATCAGACAGCGGTGTAAAGGATTTTTGGCGAGTATTGCTACAGTAGAGGAGAGTGAATCAACACAGATAGCAGATATTCCAGTCATGAGGGAGTACCATGACGTGTTTCCTGATGAGTTACCAGGATTGCCTCCACGTAGAGATCTAGAGTTCACAATAGATCTGATGCCTAGTACTGCCCCTATTTCAAAAACTCCATACCGTATGGCCCCAGCAGAAATGAAGGAGCTGAAGGAACAGTTGCAAGAGCTGTTAGATCGAGGATTTATTCAGCCTAGTGTTTCACCTTGGGGAGCACCAGTATTGTTTGTGAAAAAGAAGGATAAGACCTTAAGATTATGTATCGATTATCGTCAGCTCAATAAGGTAACAGTTAAGAATCGGTATATTGACCGGCGTAAACACACACGTATAACGCAAGCGTACGTATCGTTCAAGTAGTATAAAAAGTATCGATCCCACGAGGACTTAATATCTAAACTATTAATTTTATGAAGTCAAATTATTACTAGTATCTAACAGATTGATTGATTGATTTGAAATGGTGACGATTCTAAATTTAAAAGCAAGTAAATAAGATTGTCGAAAGTAGGTTTTAAGAAAATTCAATATTAAAAACTATCTAGGGTTGTGATTTCTTTTAATATCATTTTAAAGATGAAGTGGTTATCTTAAAGTTGGGTAATATATTGATTTATTAACCTGGAACACTAAATTATGTAAAAGCCTCTTCCGATGGTCAATTACAAATACCTAGTATAATCCAATTGAACCATATGTCTATGTCAACCAAATTACCTAGATTCATTAAGATTAAGTTCCAATTAAGGCTACCCCCGCCCGACAGGTATATTCCTATCCTGTAAGGAAATCTATTAAAGGTTTATCTATCCTCAAGGAAGATCGTGGGCTATTGAGTCTGAGGTCTTAAACTTAAAATCCCTATGTCTAGTTCATTTTAAGTTTACCTAGTCAATTTTATTAGTAGCTAGTTAATAAAAAGCATTAAGATTAAGACTTAATAAATAAATATTTATATTACACAAACTATAATCTAACCCCTTATAAACCGGTGATATTAGAATTCATCACAACCCTAGATAACTTATTTAGTTACAACACATAACTAGGGCTGGTAAAAACTTGAAAATAAAAGACATGAAGTAAAAATGCGGTAACGTAAATACTGAAAAGTAAATTACAATAAAATAAAATGCTAAGGTAAAAGGAATTACTTTTACTACTACTAATTTAGATATCTCCCATAAAATAATATATAAACTTGTGATAATATTACAAACCGACCAATTTGGCGGTATTCTGATTAAGTCAAATTAAGTCCAACCAGCCATTAAGGCGGTAATATTTGTCCATAAACCAGCCATAAAGGCGGAACCAAAATAAAATTACCAACCGACCAATCTGGCGGTATTCTTGATTAGTCAGGTTTAAACCAGATTAAAATTAAATTACCAACCGACCAATATAGCGGTATCTTTTTAAAGTCAAATTTTAAATAGTGAATATATTATTTTTAAGGGAGATTAATCTAAATAGCAATAGTAAAAGAATTACCTTTCACCCTAACTGGGGAAGTTACCTCCTCATGGTGAATAGTAAAAATTGTAAAAAGTAAAGAAAGTAAATTACTATTATTACAAAAAGTAATTGAAATTTAATTACAAAACTTAAATTAAAGACACTAGAGAGAGAAACTCCCTATTTACATCAAAGAAATGAGAGAGAATGATACAACAAAATCTGAAATCTTGAGCTGATATTATAGGCCTCGGTGGGGTTCCAGCGTCGCGACGCCAAGGCATTTTGCGTCGCTATGCCAGTTGCAGTCGACGTGGCATGCTTTAGTTTTGACACGTGACAATTCGGATAAGAAGATAAGGCGACACGTGGCGAGGCGACTAAGAGCTCAATTATTATGATGACGTGGCGATGATGTGGCGCTGACGTGGCAAGACGCCTGAGATCAATTGTCGGCACCGTAGGATTTCGACACGTGTCACAGCGTGATTGACTGATGATGACGTGGCATGTTGACTCGGTTGACCTGCTGACGTGGATGATGACGTGGCAAGACGCGTGGTAGAGTTGACTCGTTGACCGGATGACGTGGCAACACATAGATGACACGTGGCACACGTGGAAATAGTAATTGTCGGCAGCGTAGGATGATGACACGTGGCACGTTAGCAGATCGGCTGTGATGGTGACACGTGGCACGACACACGTTAGCAAAGTCAAACTTCTCAAATTCTGACCCGTTGACCCGGTGCACATTAGCATGACTTGGTGCACGTTAGGCGTCGCGACGCCAAGGGTTTGGGCATCGCGACGCGGGAAATTACCAAAATGCCCTTTTCGTCCAATTTTCACTGTTTTGGCCCAAATCACCTCCAGAATGTCCTGAAACTTTATTTATCTACAAAATAACACAAAACACATCAAAATATTCACAAAACTCAAGAAACTATACAAAATATTAAGTTAAATGAGTGAGAAATAGTGATATAAATACCACTCATCACACCCCCAAACCTAACATTTTACTCGTCCTCGAGCAAAACACAGAATAACATAAACATCTTTAAAATAAAATTTAACTAAGCCACTTTCGTAGGGATCACAGTTGCATTTAGCATATGCAACAAGCCTTTAAACCCCTAGGTGTCCCTAGTGGACGAGTTGTAGTCTCGTGAGGGTTTACAGCAATGATACCCACAAACATTTTACAGAAGTAAAAATTTAGTAAAACTAATGCACACAAAAGCAAAAAGACAAGCGAAAAGAGAATAAAGAAGTTAGTAACTAATCAGGTGAAACTTCTACTCCAAGTTACTAGTTGTTTTGTTTCATTCTAAATTACCAAATAAGTAAATTCTCCGATCATTTTTACCATTATTCATATACACAGCCAACATAATATTGAACAACTCATTTTTGCCCACAGCAGTCATAAGTGCAGTTGATAAGAGAGTAATATTTTTTTCCTAAAGTTCTATCAGATTTCACACCTTTTTGTAGCAATGGAATAATATTTTCTCATTTTTCTGATTTTTTCTTTGATTTTTTTCATTTCTAATTTTTATTTATATACAATATCTTCCATCTATGTAACGAGTGTTAGGTCGGTGGCTCCCAAACCAGTTGGCTTTAGGGCACCAGGTGTTAAGACACCCCTACAAACTTAATTACTCAGACTTCAGATATATATATTTTTGCAGCATCTTTGATCCATGTAACGAGCTTTGGGCTAGTGACTCCCAAACCAGTTGGCTTTAGGGCACTAGGTGTTAAAACACCCTTACAAACTTAATAACTCGGATCTCATATTTTTTTTTTACTCCATCACTTTTTGAGATGCTTCCTCCGATTAAACTAGAGCACTGAATATTACAAACTTTTCAATTTTAGCTCATGTCCGTATGTTTCCATGTATGTCGATAATACTTGTCAACTGAGCATATGAAGATTCATTTTAGTCAGTGTTATGGAGAATTCACAAATTAAATAATTTAAAAGGAAATAAACAAAAATTAACTTGTTTCGAAATAGGTTTGAGATACGTCTCAGGAGTGGAAACTCCTTACTCGGCTATCTTTTACCAATTTCACCTTTTTAGTCAAAACACAAAAAACGCACAAAATATTTTTGTAATTTTTTTGAAAATTTTTCAATTTTTTTTTTGTATTTTTCGAAAAATTTTGGACTAAAAATAAAAACAACATACAAACTAAAAACAAGGTACTAATCAACTAATTCCCTCCCCCAAACCTAAATAAGACATTGTCCCCAATGTCTTAAACAGTAATAGGAGAGTTTAGAAAATAATACCTGGTTAGCTGAAAATCTACAGGAATTTAAAGGTTAAGATCCAGATTAATCCGACGCCTCTTACCACGATCGTCCTCAGACTAATTTATCTTTGAAAGAATAGGGTCAACTCGAGGTTCATAGGCTATGAGTTAGTCTATTAGATCCGGAGCAGTTCTGGCAGTAAAGAGGAGTTCTTTTAAAGGTTTTGACACGAACCCATTTCTCCGAGCATCATCAAGAAACACACAAAGAAAATCATAAAATCCATCAACGTTGAGCAGTCCAATTGGTTTCTGGTGTATGTTCAGGTTCGCCCAAGATAGCACAATAAAAATTTCCTCCAATGTACCCAAGCCACCTGGCAAAGCAATAAAAGCATCAGCACGGTTAATCATTTCTACCAAACGTTCAAACATACCTGGCACGATCAGTTCCTCTCCGTTTGATGGTTCAATAAGATTTGCCTCTGCCAAGGGTTTTGGGATGATTCCCAAAACGTGACTGCCTCCTTCCTGTACAGCCTTTGAAACGATCCCCATAAGTCCAAGATTTCCTCCGCCATATATTAAGTGCATATTTCTTGCAGCTAAGACTCGACCCAATTCTTATGCTGCTTCTACGTATTGTGGTTTAGTACCAACACTACTACCACAAAACACACAGATGTTTTCAACTCGTCTTCTTTAAGTGGCTTCCATGTTTTACTCTGGATGTCTTCAAAAGTGCAATGATGAGTTGAATTTATAATACTTGAAAAGGGTGAGTAAAATAATAGCACTCGTACCTGCCAAATGAAAATTATTAGTTAAACAAATTGTGATAGTCAAAAAGGTCTGGATCTTGTCAGAGAAAATAAAACAAAACAAATTACAATTATTAGGAAAATACAAAGAGATATAATATTTACAAGAAAAGTAGCAGCTTGATTGACGTCTATGCGTCAGGGACAAGCTTCCCATCCAATTTTCTTATAAACGGGCAAACATGGTCTTTTTGAGTCAGATTCCCGAGACTTAACAATTGTCTTTCTTTTTGAAATTATGTATGTAATTTACGAAAGGCTATGTGAACATATCCACCGGGATGCGTCTCAAGAGTTGAAGATATATCATATAAAGACTCCTTACTCAAGCCATCCCTAATGAATTTAATTTTGTCTTCGCGATTATCAGACACCGTTCCTAAAGAACGACAACGAGTATTGCAATTCCATCGTGCACATTTGTAACAAACACCCATTTGCTTAGCTCTATGTTTCTTTGCATAGGTGCTTCTTCCAAAACCAGGCAGATGTGAAATAAAAGAGTCAGAAGACTCACCTGCCAATCGGACCCGTGCTTCAATTACCCAACGAATATCATTAGGAACACCGTGAATTGTTAGTAACCTCATCCGTTCTAAGCGAGCTTTGTAGACTTTCATCATAGATTTTTGAGGGAGAGAAGGAAATTGCTTGTGAAGATTTGCGAGAGCTTCTTCCATATTGAAATGACTTAATCTTCAAAAACTAAACACACAAAATTAAATCACACCAAATCACAATATATACACAAATTGCATGGGTTGCCTCCCTGCGAGCGCTTAGTTTTAAAGTCGTCAGCTAGACTTTTACTTCTCGATCGTTAGGCTGGATCTGAAAGTGTGACACTTTCTTTTTATCGCTCAAATGATTCTCCCCAGTAGTGTTTGACACGCTGACTGTTAACCTTGAATGTGTTGTTGGTGTTAGGATCCAGTAACTCAACAGCTCCATAAGGTAAAACCTGAGTGATCACAAATGGAACTGACCACCTAGATTTCAACTTTCCAGGGAAAAGTTTCAACCTCGAGTTGTACAACAACACCTGCTGCCTTGGTTCCAACTGTCTGTGCACTATTTTTCGGTCATGCCATTTCTTTGTATTTTCTTTGTATAATCTTGCATTCTCATAAGCCTGTAGGCGAAATTCCTCCAATTCGTTAAGTTGGTGAAGACTTTTCTCTCCTGCAGCTTGTGAATCAAAATTCAACTTCTTCAGTGCCCAGTACGCCTTGTGCTCAAGCTCAACTGACAGATGACACGCTTTCCCAAACACCAATCGATATGGGGACATACCAATGGGTGTCTTGTAAGCTGTCATGTAGGCCCATAATGCATCATCTAGTTTTGTTGACCAGTCCCTCCTTGTTGATCCAACGGTTCTTTCTATGATTCTTTTGATTTCCCTGTTTGAAACCTCAACCTGTCCATTTGACTGTGGATGGTAAGCTGTGGCAACATTGTGAGTAAATCCGTATTTGGATAGGAGTGTATCGAAGTATCTGTTGCAGAAATGAGAGCCACCATCACTGATGATTGCACGAGGTGTTCCAAACCGAATGAAAATATTCTTTTTCAGGAATTTGATCACGACTTTTGAATCATTGGATGGCAGTGCAATTGCTTCGACCCATTTAGAGACGTAGTCTACAGCAACCAGGATGTACAAATTTCCGAATGATGGAACAAAGGGTCCCATGAAATCAATACCCCATACATCGAATATTTCCACTTCTAGAATGTTTTGCAAGGGTCCTTCGTTTCTCCTGGAAATATTTCCCATTCTCTGGCACCTGTCACAATTAAAAGTAAATAGATAAGCATCTTTAAAAAAAGTGGGCCAGAACAAACCTGATTGTAGGACTTTGGCTGCAGTTTTGTTTCCACTGAAGTGTCCGCCATATGGTGATAAATGACAGTGCTGCAAAACACTGTTGATTTCCTCATGTGGAACACATCATCTCAGTAGTTGATCAGCACACCGTTTGAACAGGTACGGCTCGTCCCAGACATAGTGCTTGACTTCTTTGAAGAACTTCTTCCGTTGCTGAGTTGTCCATTCCAACAGCCATTTTCCTGACACAATGTAGTTGACATAGTCAGCATACCAAGGGACTTCCTGTTGTTTTATGGAAAACAGCTATTCATCTGGAAAAGTTCATTTGATTGACAGATCTTTGTCAGCTGTTTCTCCATTCTCGAGCCTCGATAGATGATCTTCCACCTGACTCTCGGTTCCTTTCCTGTCTCTAATTTCACGTCAAATTCTTGCAGAAGAAGTATCCAACGGATCAATCTGGGTTTGGCATCTTTCTTCGTGATCAGATATTTGATTGCTGAATGATCTGTGTAGACCACCACTTTGGGACCCAACAGATAAGAGCGGAATTTGTCAAAAGCGTACACAACTGCGAGCAACTCCTTTTCGGTGGTTGTGTAGTTGAGTTGAGCTTCATTTAGAGTTCTGCTGGAATAATAAATGGTGTGGAAAATCTTTGCTTTACGTTGTCCCAAAACTGCACCTACATAGGGGTGTGCATTAATCGGTTTCAACCAATTAACCGAACCGTTCCGACCCATTTTTTTATTATGGTTCGGTTAATTCGGTTAAATCGGTTATTGCGGTTAAAATTTTTAACTTTTTCGGTTATTCGGTTCGGTTACGGTTATGAGATTCGTATAACCAAACCGACCAATTAACCGAAATTAAACCATATATATATATATATATATATATATATTAGCGCGTGCGAATCCTTTATTTTTTTAGAGTTAAGATAGTCTGCATGTAAACTCTCAATTGGTTGTAATTATATTGATTTGATAATACTACAAGAAAATAAAATTGATAAAATTCAAATGACAACAGCTTGGTTTTGACTCTTTTTAATTTCTCTCAAGAATTTAAAGGTAAAAATACATAAAATTTCAAATGTGTAGATTTTGCATCGTGGTGGATTCGTGACCCTTAAAATTTCTAACATGGCAGGTTTGGGAGGAAATCTGAGGTCGTGACAATCATCGAGGGTTTAAAAAATATTTCTCTCGCTTGTAATTAAATATAGATATATTTAATCAAATGTTAGTTAGAATCGGTATTTTTAGAATCGGATATGTGATCAAATTAGTGATCCAAAAAATTTAATGCGTCGGTGGTTCAACTGGTTGAAACATTCCGAAAAAATCGGTAGAACTGACCTACATCATATAATTTTACTAATTAAAAATTATAAAAATATTAAATTTTAATTTATTGGATTGGTTAATAACCGAATTAACCATAACCGACCGAAATATAATGGTTAATTGGTTAATGGTTATGTGTCATAAATTGGTTAAATCGGTTACACTTTTATTTAACTGAAAATTTCGGTTACGGTTAAAAATTCAAGGATTAACCGACCGAACCGACCGATGCACACCCCTACACCTACAGCAAAATCACTAGCATCGCACATCACTTCAAATAGAAGGGTCCAGTCTGGTGCTACAATGATGAGGGCGGATACCAGCTTCTGTTTTAAGATTTCAAAAGCTTTCTGGCATTCTTTGGTGAAGTTGAAAGGCACATCCTTCTCCAGAAGATTGCATAGAGGTTTAGCAATCTTGGAAAAGTCTTTGATAATTCTCCTGTAAAAACCTGCATGTCCAAGAAAACTTTGAATACCTTTAACTGATGTTGGTGGAGGTAGTTTTTCAATTGTCTCTATATTTGCTTTGTCTACCTCAATCCCCTTTTGTGAGATCCGATGTCCAAGAACAATGCCTTCTTGCACCATAAAATGGCATTTCTCTCAGTTGAGTACCAGGTTTGTATCTTCGCACCTTTGTAACACCTGTTCCAAATTTTGCAAATAATGATCAAAAGAATCTCCAAATACAGAAAAGTCATCCATGAAAACCTCCATACTCTGCTCCAGCATGTCTGAGAAGATGGCCATCATGCAACGCTGGAATGTGGCAGGGGCATTACATAATCCAAATGGCATCCTGCGGAAAGCAAAAGTACCACAGGGACATGTAAATGTAGTTTTCTCCTGGTCTTCTGGTGCGATGGCAATCTGATTGTACCCTGAATATCCGTCCAGAAAGCAATAGAACTCATGTCCTGCCAGTCTGTCTAACATCTGGTCAATGAATGGTAGCGGAAAATGGTCATTTCTCGTGGCTTTGTTCAGTTTCCTGTAGTCCATGCATACTCTCCATCCAGTTATTGTTCTTGTTGGGATTAGCTCATTCTTTTCATTGTTAACCACATTAATTCCTCCTTTCTTTGGTACACACTGCATATGACTCACCCAACTGCTGTCTGAGATGGGGTAAATGATGCCAACATCCAACCATTTGATGATTTCTTTCTTCACGACTTCCTTCATGATTGGATTGAGTCTCCGTTGATGCTCTACTGTGGGTTTGTACTCATCGTTCATCAAGATTTTGTGCATGCAAAATGATGGACTAATGCCTCGAATGTCTGCTATAGTCCAGCCAATGGCTTTCTTGTGCTATCGTAACACTCTCAGCAAATTTTCTTCCTGCTCCAATGTTAGTGAAGAAGAAATAATAACAGGTAATTCAGAAGAGTTTCCAAGAAATGCATACCTGAGATGGCTCGGAAGTAACTTCAGCTCCAACTATGGTGGTTCTTCAATCGAAGGCTTGATTCGATCTTTCTTTGGCAGTTCCAAACTTTCAACTGGTGGTGTTGCTTTGAATCGGAATGGTTTGTCAAGGTAGTTGATACATTCCAGGATTTCAGCATCTAGCTCGCTGTCAGTCATGTTGGTGATGCAAGCTTCAAGTGTATCTGTGGGATTTGGCTCAGTATTTTAAACGATACTTTCAACAACATCAACTCTGAAGCATTCTTCTTCCTTTTCATCGCTCGGGAATTTCATGGCTTTGAAAACATTAAAGGTCACTTCTTGGTCCTGCACTTTCATGGTCAGTTCTCTTTTTTTCACATCAATCACAGTTTTACCTGTAGCCAGGAATGGTCTCCCAAGAATGATAGGTATTTCTTTGTCTTCTTCCATGTCAAGGATGATGAAATCTGGTGGGAGAATTAGTTTGTCTACTTTGACTAGCACATCTTCAACAACACCTCTTGGAAATGCAAGTGTTCGGTCAGCAAGTTGCAATGAAACTGAGGTAGGCATTGCTTCTCCAATCTGCAGTTTCCTGTAAATAGAAAAAGGCATCAATTTAATACTGGCTCCTAAATCACATAAAGCCTTACCGATGTAATGTTCTCCAATGGTGCATGAAACTGTGAAACTGCCAGGATCTTTCAACTTCGGGGGAATTTTCCTCTGAATAATGGCGCTGCATTCTTCCATTAATGCTATTGTTTCGTAGTCTCCCAATCTCCGTTTTCGTGAAAGAATGTCTTTCATGAATTTGACATAACTGGGCATTTCTTCCAAGGCTTCTGCAAATGGGATGTTGATGTGCAGCTTTTTGAAAACCTCCAGGAATCGAGCAAACTGCTTGTCTAGTTTGTTTTTCTGAAGACACTGAGGAAAATGTGGAGGTGGAGTGATCTGTTCTTTTTCCTTTGCTTCTTTTTCCTTTGCCTCTTTTTCCTCCATCTGTTGTTCAACTTCTTTTGGAACTTCTTCTTGGGACATCTTGATTCCAACATCTTTGTTGATTTCAGTACCGCTTTTCAAAGTAATGGCTTGACATTGCTCCTTCCCTCGGTTCCTTGGATTGGGTTCTGTGTTGCTGGGAAGATTATCTGGTGGTCTGTAACTCTGAGCATTAGCCAGTTGTACGATTTGATTCTCCAATGCTTTGATGGAAGCTGATTGGCTCTGAAAGATGGCATCGTACTTTTTTAACTGAGCCAGCACTTCTGCTATTCCTGGTTCATTTGCCTGCTCCTGGCCTTTGTTATGTTGCTGGAATCCAGGTGGTGGATAGTTCCGCTGTTCGCCTTAATTGTTGCTCCATGAAAAATTATGATGATTCCTCCACCCTGGGTTGTAGGTGTTGGAATATGGATTGTTCCCATGTCTGTTGAAATTGTTGACAAAATTCACCGTTTCTTCAAGTTGGTTCGACTCTGGTGTTCCTCCATATGGTGAACTTGTGGATCTAGTGGTAAGAGTCTCCATAAATTTGTATATCTGATCTAGCTTGGTGTTGACTGCTGTATTGGGTCCACTTTCATAAATTCCTGCAATTCTTTGGATCATGCTCATTTCTGTTGGCCACAAAGAATTATTGTTGTCCATTTCTTCGATTAGTTTCCAGGCTTGATCTTCTCATTTTTCCATTAAAGCTCCTCCAGCAGCAACATCGATTGTGGTTCTCATTATTCCAGAAAGTCCATTATAGAATGTTTGGACTTGAAGCCATTTTGGAATCTCATGGTGAGGACATTTCCGGAGTAAATCTTTGTACCTTTCCCAAACTTCGTAGAGTGTTTCAGAGTCTTGTTGTACAAAGGATGTGATGTCATTCCTCAGTTTTCCAGTTCTGGCTGGTGGAAAGTACTTTGCAAGAAATTTGGTGGCTAAAGTGTTCCAAGTTGTGATAGAACCTGCTGGTAGTGAATGTAGCCAAGCTTTAGCTCTGTCCTTCAAGGAGTATGGGAAAACACACAGTCTCATTGCTTCTTCAGCTTCTCGGTTGTAATTGAAAGTGCCACAAACTTCCAGGAAGTTGCTGATGTGGGCATTAGGATCTTCAGTTGCATTCCCCCCAAACTGAACTGACTTCTGAATCATCTGAATGCATGTTTTGATGTCACCCGCATTTGCTGGTAAGGGAGGGAGTACAATGCAAGAAATGAGTCTGTCAACCACCGAAATGGTTCTGTCTCGAATGGGAATTGGTGGTGCAACCTCCAAAGGTTCAGGTTCCATGTTGACTAAAACTTTTTGGCCTTCTCGCATTTCCCTTCTCAACTGTCTGATGGTTCTTTCAATTTCTGGGTCAAGCGGTCGTAGTTCAAAACTTCTGGTTCATCTCATGAAGTTTCTGAAAACCTGAAACACAAGAAAACAAAAACAATAAGTAAAAAGAAATTAGATACAAGTAAATGTATCTAACCCCTAAACTAATAGTAAAAGATAATTAAGTCCCCGGCAACGGCGCCAAAAACTTGACCGGCGTAAACACACACGTATAACGCAAGCGTACGTATCGTTCAAGTAGTATAAAAAGTATCGATCCCACGAGGACTTAATATCTAAACTATTAATTTTATGAAGTCAAATTATTACTAGTATCTAACAGATTGATTGATTGATTTGAAATGGTGACGATTCTAAATTTAAAAGCAAGTAAATAAGATTGTCAAAAGTAGGTTTTAAGAAAATTCAATATTAAAAACTATATAGGGTTGTGATTTCTTTTAATATCATTTTAAAGATGAAGTGGTTATCTTAAAGTTGGGTAATATATTGATTTATTAACCTGGAACACTAAATTATGTAAAAGCCTCTTCCGATGGTCAATTACAAATACCTAGTATAATCCAATTGAACCATATGTCTATGTCAACCAAATTACCTAGATTCATTAAGATTAAGTTCCAATTAAGGCTACCCCCGCCCGACAGGTATATTCCTATCCTGTAAGGAAATCTATTAAAGGTTTATCTATCCTCAAGGAAGATCGTGGGCTATTGAGTCTGAGGTCTTAAACTTAAGATCCTTATGTCTAGTTCATTTTAAGTTTACCTAGTCAATTTTATTAGTAGCTAGTTAATAAAAAGCATTAAGATTAAGACTTAATAAATAAATCTTTATATTACACAAACTATAATCTAACCCCTTATAAACCGGTGATATTAGAATTCATCACAACCCTAGATAACTTATTTAGTTACAACACATAACTAGGGCTGGTAAAAACTTGAAAATAAAAGACATGAAGTAAAAATGCGGTAACGTAAATACTGAAAAGTAAATTACAATAAAATAAAATGCTAAGGTAAAATGAATTACTTTTACTACTACTAATTTAGATATCTCCCATAAAATAATATATAAACTTGTGATAATATTACCAACCGACCAATCTGGCGGTATCCTGATTAAGTCAAATTAAGTCCAACCAGCCATTAAGGCGGTAATATTTGTTCATAAACCAGCCATAAAGGCGGAACCAAAATAAAATTACCAACCGACCAATCTGGCGGTATCCTTGATTAGTCAGGTTTAAACCAGATTAAAATTAAATTACCAACCTATCAATATAGCTGTAGGCACTGCATTTTTACGCATAAGTCCCTATGATGAGTCTCATTTTGGAGACACTACCTTTTAAGTCACGGAGGTCACGGGAAACGGACATCGGAAGGGGAAATTCAGAATAAACAAGGTTCACTGTTTTCGTTGGTGCTGCGTTCGTGTTTACGTTCGAACGTCAAACGGATTGCGGGCGTTCGTGCCGCGTTCGAGGAAGCGTTCGAACGGTGTCGGTAATTCTGGTTTTTCTGCTAGCCTCACATCCAGCCCAATTAGCCCCCCAAAGCCCATAAAACACATCCCAATTTAAATAAATAAATATTAATTAAAACATTAACTAAATAAGATAATAATTAAATTAATTAAATAATTAAATAAAACATATACCAAACATAAAATAAACAATTACCAACTTAAACTAAAATCATGCCTAAAATAAACAAATCACATACTAAATCAAAATATAATCATGCCTAATTAAAATCAATCAACCAATTATATTCCCAATCTAATAAGATTATTCCCAAACTTAAAATATTGTATTCCTAATCCAAGCCAATCAAATATTCAACCTTCCCTATCTAGCCAAGATTTGTCCCCCCTCAATCTTTGACTTCCCTTAACCAAACCAAATCAAATCCTTGGACTTCCCTTAACCAAACCTAATCAAATTCCTTTCCTTGTCAAAGCCCAACCCTTTGCCTATAAAAAGAACCCTTCACCAACCTTCTCAACCTTAGTCCTTAGTTGATCCCCTAGTCCCCTAGTCCCTAACTCATACACAACACACATAAAAATTACAGGAGGAACACACCCAAGGAAACAATAAGCAAAAGATAAAGAGGAAAAGGCAGCGAAACCACAAGGAAATAATAGCAAAAGATAACGAACGAGAACAGTGAACCAGTGAACCAGGAGAGTTGCGGAGCATCCCCCCCTTTCGACGATCGTGTACCGTACATCCGAGAGATGATTTAAAAGGTTAGACCTGAGGGTACCTTTTCATTAGTTTACATTCGTTTTATTATTATTATTATTGCATTCTATTCACATGAGAGTCGTTTATGGAAGCATGTTGTGGCTCGAATGAAATGGAAGAGTGTCGTCTCTTGTGGTATATAGGATGGAAACCCAGACGTAAATTTCGTAGCCGAATCCGAATGGACGGTAGTGCGGTCTGTACATGGGACACAACTCCACGTACCACTTGAGTAAACGGCACATTCTCTTGTTTTGTGTTGCTTTTATGTATTTTTTTTGTCATTTAAATTCTGCATGTTGCTTATTTATGCATGACTCAATCGAGCGCATGGGCTTAGTAAGTGCGATGTGAGATCCCCTATGGGGAGGGGTTAAAGCCCTTTACCCGATGCTTTGCCGCGCCGGTTGATGTGTGTTCGGTTGGATGCAAGACACGTTCAATCGGACATACTTAGGATAGTATGATTGTCTTTGTGTTTGTATGCATGATGTGATGTGACGCGCATGGGCTTAGTATGTTGGTCTAAAGGTCCTCTCTTTGAGAGATCAAGAGCCCCCATAAGGCCACCTTTACGGCAGTACTTCGCCGCGCCCCCCTTTATTTTGATGTTATGCATTTTTGCCCATTTCATGCATCAGGTCCGTGTCCGTTCGAACGCGTTCACGAACGCAATTCGAACGCGCATACATTTCGCCTTATCATGCATCAGGTCTCATTTCCGTTCGAACGCGTTAACAAACGCCATACGAACGTGAGCATTCTGTTTCATTTCCGTTCGAACGCGTTTACGAACGCTACTCGAACGCGAGCATTCTGTCTCATTTCCGTTCGAACGCGTTTACGAACGCTCACGAACGCGCACACACTGAACTGAGTCTGTCTTATCATATTCATGCATAATTGCCTCTTGGTTGATCTTTCTTGTGTTATATAGCCAACCACATTATTTGTATCCCTGCATTTATCCATTCTATGTGTTCTCAGGATTGTATTCAAGCATGATTATGTTGTTCTTAGTTTTCCATATCATAGGATTGAAATATGTTCATGAGATTGCCATGTGATGTTGCATGTTGTGATGAACTTGTTGATGAATGCATATGAATTTAGAAGCATGATATCTTTGGAAATAAATGTTATTTAAGCCTAGTTAAATTATCACATAAATCCTTTTATTACAAGTGACATAAGTAAGGGACCATTCCGAACCCAACGGTTTGAGGTCTTCCCTTGCGAGGGGTGAGTGCGGCCTTAAATCTTTGTCCCGGTTCACACCGGGTGGCGACTCCATGTTATGTAATTCTTCCCATCTAGGCCGCGAGCCTAGGAATGGCGTCGCCCAGGTTCTGTGTCCCACAATAGCGGTATCCTTTTTAAGTCAAATTTTAAATAGTGAATATATTATTTTTAAGGGAGATTAATCTAAATAGCAATAGTAAAAGAATTACCTTTCACCATAGCTGGGGAAGTTACCTCCTCATGGTGAATAGTAAAAACTGTAAAAAGTAAAGAAAGTAAATTACTATTATTACAAAAAGTAATTAAAATTTAATTACAAAACTTAAATTAAAGACACTAGAGAGAGAAACTCCATATTTACATCAAAGAAATGAGAGAAAATGGTACAACAAAATCTGAAATCTTGAGCTGAATTTATAGGCCTCGGTGGGGTTCCAGCGTCGTGACGCCAATGCTTTTGGCGTCGCTATGCCAGTTGCAGTCGACGTGGCATGCTCTAGTTTTGACACGTGGCAATTCGGATAAGAAGATAAGGCGACACGTGGCGAGAGGCGGCTAAGAGCTCAATTATTATGCTGATGTGGCGCTGACGTGGCAAGACGGAGGAGATCAATTGTCGGCACCGTAGGATTTCGACACGTGTCACGGCGTGATTGGCTGATGATGACGTGGCATGTTGACTCGATTGACCTGCTGACGTGGATGATGATGTGGCAAGACGCGTGTTAGAGTTGACTCGTTGACCGGATGATGTGGCGACACGTAGGATGACACGTGGCACACGTGGAAATAGTAATTGTCGGCAGCGTAGGATGATGACACGTGGCACAGCGCACGTTAGCAGATCGGCTGTGATGGTGACACGTGGCACGGCGCACGTTAGCAAAGTCAAACTTCTCAAGTTCTGACCCGTTGACCCGTCGCACATTAGCATGACTTGGTGCACGTTAGGCGTCGCGACGCCAAGGGATTGGGCGTCGCGACGCGGGAAATTATCAAAATGCCATTTTCGTCCAATTTTCACTGTTTTGGCCCAAATCATCTCCAGAATGTCGTGAAACTTTATTTATCTACAAAATAACACAAAACACATCAAAAAATTCACAAAACTCAAGAAACTATACAAAATATTAGGTTAAATGAGTGGGAAATAGTGATATAAATACCACTCATCATATATGTTGCCTCGTATCGGTGATTTGTTTGATCAACTTCATGGGGCCTCAGTGTTTTCAAAATCATCTTCGATCGGGATATCATCAGATGAGAATTCGAGATGTGGATATTTTGAAGACTGCATTCTGCACTAGATACGGACATTATGAGTTCCTAGTGATGCCATTCGGACTTACTAATGCACCTGCAACATTCATGGTTTGATGAATAGGGTGTTCCAGCCGTATTTGGATAAGTTTTTTGTAGTGTTTATTGATGACATCCTTGTGTATTCGTCCTCCCAGATCGATCACGAGTAGCACATTCGATTGGTATTGGATATTTTGAGGAGGGAGCAATTATATGCCAAGTTCTCCCAATGTGAGTTTTAGCTGCACAAAGTGGTGTTTCTTGGACACATCATATGTGGAGAGGGTATCTATTTAGACCCGCAGAAGGTCGAAGTAATTCTAAAATGAGAGAGACTAGAGACGGCGATAGAGGTCCAGAGCTTCTTGGGTTAGCAGGCTACTACCATCGCTTTATTCGGGATTTCTCTATTATTGATGCTCCGATGACTCAGCTGACGAGAAATGAAGTACAATTTATGTGGACTGACGATTATGAGAGGAGCTTCCAGATTTTGAAGGAGAAATTAACTACTACACCAGTACTCACTCTACCGTCTGGACTGGATGGATATGTGGTTTATACGAATGCATTGCATCAGGGGTTAGGATGTGTGCTGATGCAGCATGGGATAATGATTGCGTATGCCTCGAGACAGTTAAAGATCCATGAGAAGAATTATCCCACCCACGATCTAGAGTTGGTAGTGATTGTACATGCTCTTAAGATTTGGAGCATTATCTATATGGTGCCAAGTGAGATTTATACCGACCATAAGAGCCTGAAATATCTTCCCACTCAGAGAGAGTTGAATTTGAGGCAGAGGCATTTGATGAAGTTCTTAAGTGATTATGATTGTACTATTAATTACCATCTGGGGAAGGCCAATGTAGTTATTGTCGCACTCAGTAGGAAGAATGTGAGTAAACTGTAATTTCTGAGAGCTAGACAGAGGATGTTTGAGGAGATGGCGACATTACGTTTGAACTTTGAGGTATCTGACAAATGAGGGCTTCTTGCTCACATGAAAGTTCAGCCGACACTGTTGGAAAGACTTAAAATAGCACAAGATGAAGATAAACAATGCAAGAAATAGAAAACAGAGGCCGCAGAGGGAGAGATTACTACTTTCAGATTGAGTTGAGAGGATGTATTACTTTTTGATGACAGAATTATGGTACCACCTATCGGAACGCTTAAGTCGGAGATCTTGGATGAAGCTCATGATGCCCCATATAACATGCATCTTGGGAGCACCAAGATGTATCAGAATATGAAGAAAACATACTGGTAGTCGGGAATAAAGAGAGAGATTGCAGAGTTTGTATCTCGTTGTTTGGTTTGTCAGCAGGTCAAGGCAGAGCATCAACACTCAGCTGGATTACTATAGCATATACTTATACCTGAGTGGCAATGGGAAACATTTGCGATGGATTTCGTAGTAGGGCTACCGAGGACACTGAAAGGCTACGATGCAATTTGGGTAATAGTGGACCGATTGTCTAAGTCTGCTCATTTTCCGCCGATTCGAGTTACGTGGGGACCAGAGAAGCTAGCATAATTGTATGTGGAGCAGATTGTGCGGTTACATGGATTACCTACATCGATTGTACCAGATAGAGATGCCAGATTCACTTCTCGTTTTTGGCAAGGTTTCCAAAAATCTATGGGGTCGAAGATTACTATAAGCACGACATTTCACCCTCAGACTGACGGACAGTCAGAGCAGACTATTTAGAAATTGGAGGACCTACCGAGATCATGTGTATTGACTTTTGCAGGAGGATAGGATGATCATTCACATCTGATAAAGTTTGCCTACAACAATAGCTTTCAGGCGAGTATCAATATGGCTTCATTTGAGGCATTGTATGAGAGGAGGTGCATGACTCTTTTTTTGTTGGGGCAAGGTTGGAGATAGACAGATTCATGGTTCAGACTTAGTAGATATAACATCTGAGACAGATTCATGTTTAGGGACTTAAATGAGTAAATTATGATTTGGAGTGAGTAATGGGTGATAACTGAATTGATAATATTGGAGAGTATTTGGGGTTAAATTATAAATTTGAAAAGTTTAGGGGTAAAATTGTAATTTTAGTAAAATATAGAGACTTGATCGTAATTTTATAATATTTCATATTTTAGCGATGACATATAGATATATAGAGTTTTGCGTGGATTGAGGTATGTACAAAGCACGATGATTCCCTTAGCATAAATGTTTGATGGTTGATGTTTGATATATGAGTTTATATACTATAGTATAAATATATTTATACATATATGTTTGGAAAATTGATTGAGTAAGTGATAACATGAGAAGATAAATTATGAATATAAATTTTGGGTATAATTGTATTCTTGTACTTTGAATCGAAGTATTTGAGTATTATGTGATTTTGAGATGAGTTGATGGATGAAATGCGATGAGATGTGTTGCATTGGATGTTGTGTGAGATTATTTTTATGCTGCCGGATTTAGTATAATTTTGGTCGGGGATGCCAGATTATGCGAGGTTATGCGAGATTAGCAGAGGCGTGTGGTTCAATCGCATTCTTGCACATTTATGCGGGATTATACGGTGGGAAACCTTGGGAGTATGAGAGGGACTCTCCCATTGGTTTCAATCCATTATTATACTGAATCCGAATAGCAAACCTTGTTTGATTGAGATGTGTTGTTGTGAGTATGTTTTGTCTGAGATAGCTTTTTTATATTAATTATTGTTTTCAGATATTAATTATTATATGTGTACATATTTTGTTGGTGAAGTCATGTTGAGAGTATAAATATTTTTTCTTACTGAGCTCTTTAAGCTCACCCTCATTTCTCAAACATCCTAGGTAGTTCACTAGCGCAACAGTAGCAGTATCAGTACCAGGATATGACTCGTTTGCCACAGCCATCAGTCGGGTTGGTTCAGATATTTCTTTTGACTTTTGAGATAGGATATTTAGGACAACTTTTATGTTTTCAGACACTTTTGATGTAAACACTGTTTGAAGTTTATTGAATTGCATCTTGTGGAATATTATCTTTTTTTTTTTTTTTTTTGCAAACTTGATTCAATTGTATGACAAGTAAGTGCTCGAACTGAAGTGGTTCGCGAACCCTTTTTAGGATTGGGCTCGCTCTAGGGAGGGAGCCTTAACAAAAAAAATATAAAGTTAAGACAATCATCAGCTCTCAAGGGTGATGTGAGATAATTGATAATAAATTACATTAAGTTTTTATGGTTTTCACTATATTATTTATTTGACTTATTTTTTAATAAGCTACTAATTTAATATGAAATTTTGTAATTTAAAAAATCACAATCAAACTGGATTATTGGACATCTGTATCTGATCATTATATCTATTGGGTATTAAAAATTATACCCGCTACCCGCACTCACCCATTTTTTTAGAACGGATTTTTGCCATACTACTTGCATGTTGTTAATATGATCACATTTAAAATAATAATAATAATAGAATGACGAAATTACCCTCACTGGTCAAACCTTGTTGGCAAAATACAAACCTTAACGAATCGGTCAAACCCACATGGAAGCTACCGTTAACTGTCACTTTCATGGTCCGTCTTTGAGACCATGTATATAGTTACTAAACTTCAGGAGAGCAAGAGAGAGAAAAAAAAAACGAAAAAGAAAAAAGAAATATACAAAATGGTAAAAAAACACACAACACAAACACTAAGCACATGTAATCACACAATACACAAAGAAAGCAAAAGGAAAAAAAAAAAAGAAAAAAAAAAGCAATGGCACAAGCACTGGCTGAGAGGATTGAAGAAGAAATTAATAATAATAGTAATAATAATAATCAAGAGAAAGAGAAAGAGGTTATGAAAGACAACAACACAACATCAAGTAATAATAATAATAATAATAATAATAATAATAATAATAATATTAGTGCTAGCAGTAGCAGCAGTGGTAGTGTGCCTTTCAAATTCAATGTGCAGGCACCTGAATTTGTGCCAAAATCACATATCCAGCTGCCAATATCTGGGTATTATTATCCTTGTCTTCAATATATTAATGGCACGGCTAGTGGGTCAGATTGGATCTTTGTTGGTGATCAAGAACCTGTGTATGTGATCTCAAGCCCTAACGCCTCAACGCCTGCTAATACCTCCAAGAATGTCCTCACTGATGATCTTAAGCAAAAGATCATCAAACAGGTTAGCCCCTTTTTTATTCTTTTTTGTTTTTCTGGGCATGAATTTGTCCCTGCTGTAGCTCCGTTTTGGATAACCAAGACACCTTCTCCTTGGTACCATGAAGCCATGTTGTAGGTATTGTCATTGCACCAAAGATACCATCAATCCACGAAAAAAAAAACATTCCACAATGATCAAATTAGATTCATAGAATGCTATTTGAGATTGTTTTATTTTGTGAAAAATTGAATCTTGTTAGATCTTGCACATTTGCAGACATTGTTCCAACAAGTAATCAGGTCATTTTTTCATTTGATCTTTATAATCATGGCAATCTCTTCATCACCATGTGTAATTTTCAGATCAAACTAGGAAATTTGAGTACAGTCATATGGTTTTGATATGTGACATTGTGTACAAAAACAGGCGGAATACCAGTTCAGTGACCTGAGTCTTGTTGCTAATGAAACTTTGTCAAAGCATATGAATAAAGATGCTGAAGGTTTTGGTAATGATCGTTAATTATACCATTTTAAAGATTCTGTTTCTTATATGTAATTCCAAAGGAAATGATATATGATTCATATTATTTGGCTCTGCTACAGTCCCTATATCTGTTATTGGTTCCATGAAGAAAATCAAGTCTATTGTCAGTAACAACCATGTGCTTGCTCAAGCACTCCGGTCCTCTTCAAAGCTTGTAAGTTTCTTTTCATTTTTTTGGGTAATTTGCACAATTCTTTGCTAATTAAGATAGTAAAAACAAAAGTCTATAACAATTTTCTTAAACTCATCCTAATACTTTCGAAACGCCTTGAAAGATTGTAAGCAATGATGGCAAGAAGGTTAGGCGTAAGAACCCTTTTACTGATAAAGAAAAAGAGGAGTTACAGGTAAAATGCTGGAACCTTTCTCATTACATTGTTGATCCTCAAGTAATTTTTCTTTTTCTTTTTTGGGTGTAATGCAATTTTCATTTGTGTTCTAGTCTCGCACTGTTGTAGCAGAGAATCTACCCGAAGATCACTCTCATAAGAACTTGGAGAAAATATTTGGTGTGGTCGGAAGGTCGGATTTATAACTTGTTACAAGTTTTTATTACTAGTACTTTCCATGTCAAGATTGTTTCTTTTTTTGCTTCTTATTAAAAGTTTTGATCATCAACAGTGTGAAAACTATCCGAATATGCCACCCCCCTGAGTCTAATTCATCGCGAGCTAAAAGTGACTTCCTTGTAAGCAACAAGGTATAGAAAATGGATTCAATTTTTTTACTTCACTGCAAAGAAGCTTTTATTGTAATCTCATTGTTTCCTTTTTTGTAAGCTTCATGCACTTGTGGAGTATGAGAGCACTGTTATTGCTGAGAAAGCGGTATGATAATCGTATAACCATGTAATGTAAAGCTTGTTTGTTTTTCACATTCCTTCAAGTTTCTGCAAAATTTCTGAGTTTGATTATTTACCAGGTTGAGAAGTTAAATGATGAAACAGACTGGAGGAAAGGGCTTCGAGTAAGGGTGCTGCTCAGATGCTCGGTATGTGGACATTCTAGCATTGTCTTTTGTTTTTGAGCTTTCTGCTCTGTAGAAATCTGAGAGCTTCCATTGTAAAAATTTTGTAGCCTAAATCAGTTCTCAAGACTAGAAAGTCAGAATTTGATGGCATTTTAGACGATGAGGAGGTTGATGCTGCTGAAGATTCCTCTCATCCAAACAACCAGGAATCAGTTACTGAGAATAATAATGTAAGTATCATTAATATATTAACATGGACACAAACATTTTTGCTACATTTTTATAGCACATAATGTTGTTAAAATGAAATAGTGAGAATCCTGCATTGATTGTATTTACAGGCTGAAGAAAACTCAGGGGGGACAAAGAAGGGATGGGCTAGAGGACTTGGAAAGAGTCGCGGACGTTCTCAAAGCTTCAACAGCCGTGGCCTGCATGCTCCACCTCCTCAATCAAGCAATGCAACCCAGACTGATACATCTCCAAAGCAAACATTCAAAGGTCCAAGAATGCCAGACGGTACCAGGGGTTTCACCATGGGGCGCGGCAAGCCATTAAGCTCTCCAGCGCCACCCAGTTCAGCTTAATTTCTTAATTATGTTTGTAGTAATATCTGAATGGTGGTCTATCTATTTATTTCTTCTTTTGCTTTCAATGAATTAGTTACCAAGACAATTGATCCGCATTTCCTGAAAGCAGGAAATGATCAGTACTTAACTAGGCAACAATTTTTGTAGACTGGTCTATGATTTTATTTCACAGAAGCTAACAAGTTAAGGGCATCTGTTAGCTTTGTGGAAGCAATTCCTGAATGAAGGCAAGTGTTCTTCTTACTACAGATATTATGTAAGTTGGCACTTACAGGATTGGACCATATATTCATGACTGCCTCTTGATATCAACGATATTTGAGTCATATATAATAAGGAATTAAGGAGCCACTTCAAAAACATTAATTTTAGCAACATCAGGTTTGGTGGATGATGGACTAGATAAAAACCCAGTAATATTTTATTGACTAGACCTATCAACAAATGGCCTATTAGCTCAGTTGGTTAGAGCGTCGTGCTAATAACGCGAAGGTCGCAGGTTCGAGACCTGCATGGGCCAAATTGTTTTTTCTCTTTGAATGCATGCATTTTACAATACCTGAAAGGGAATTTAGCAACCATGTGTCTCTCTCTGATCTCTTGATTTTTCAGGTAATGGGATTAGTCTCTGTCGTCGATGGTGAGCTAATTTTCCATTTAATATAATCTCACTGCATCATTTCATGTCGTGGGAACTTAGCATAAGATATATTTTTTTTTTTATCATTATTATCCTTTTTTGGAATTAGTTATCGACGCGTTTGGAAATGAAGGTGATTCACCTTTTGTATTATATTATAGCTGCTGTGGATCGATATAATCACCCAATTGTCGAGCTATGGTCACGGACCAGAGTTTTGAAAAATACAACATTTTAATTTGAGATCAGGTATAGGAAAACATGATAAAGAATATTAATTTAAAATTTAAGAAATTGAGTTTTTCTAACATTTTAAAAATTTTAATAAATAATATTTTAATTTGGGAAGTTCAACTCATTTACCAACCCTAAGTAGTTTCAAGTTGAAGCATTGTAAAGTGCCTTCAAATTCAATTATTCAATTATTAATGTCTTATGTTTTATCAGATTTGAATTTTAGGGGTCTTAGGTGAGTTTTTAAAATGGTGGCCTTAAATTAGATTTATTAATAATAACAGTGTCGAAATGATTTGGGGTTCCTACCAATTTTTTATTTTTTTAAGATTTGGGGATCTTAAGCCACAAAATTTTTCCCTATTTTTTTTTTTCCATAAATGGGGGCTTTAGACAAAACATTCTGGGCTTTATATATATAATTATTTCATTACAAGAAGAAGTGATCCCTAAAAGAAATGAGAATAAGATCCAAATGCTAATAGAACTAGACATGAAAAATAATAATTACATGAATTCTTAATTCACTCATTGCTGTCATGAGGAATCAAACTCAACACCTACTAGTATAAGTGTCTTAAATAAGTGAATTAACACTTGGTGACGTTGTTGGGGCATCTAAATACATTAGACCAGTGATTAAAAACCCGGACCGGACCAGCCAGATCAGTTGAACATGAATTCGGTCCAAGATCCGGTCCGGTCTGGGTGACCCTCACAAAACCGATCGGAATTGAACCGACCGAAAACCCGTCGAATCGGCCGATTCAACTACAGAACCGGTGACCCGATCCAGGTTCGGCGGTCACTGACAATAAATTGAAATGACTTTGTTCAAGCATAAACGCATCAAATATACTTAATTTATCAGTTATCCTATTCTTGGATTTTTTTTCCTTAAAAAGAAAAACATTTTCATATTTAAACAAAACAAAATTGAATCGTCATCGTCGCATCACTCAAGCGTAATAAAATGTATAATATTAGTGACCTAGTCCAAGTTCATTTGGTCAAATACTATCAGTTAAAATAGCACCATTACATTCTTATTAATTATTATTATTATTTTTTAGAGTTAAAATGTTATAATATTAGTGACTTTTTAAACTTAAAAGGTAATTGGAAATGATAATAACATACGAGTAAGCTTTCTCCCTTATTGCTCACCAACCCCTTCAATATTGCAGCTCCTCCAAATTCATAAGTTCGTTTATTCATAAACGTGAAGTGCTTTCACATTATTGATTTAAGACTCCATTAAAAAGCATAAATAATTACACCTCATTCATATTTGTGGAACTCACATTTCTAAATAACACACACGATCAATTTATTAAGTTTTATCGGATAAAAAATATAAAGAATTTCCAACCCCCTCTGTAGTAAAATACTATATTTTTTAGTAATCCAACTCTGAAATATTGGTCTCTCAAAGTTTTATTTTTGATGTAGGCCTAACCCCACCTAAAATATATATTATTTATTTTGGGGCCTAAGGTGTGGTACTATTTCAAAATTTTGATCCCCACAATTTTATTTTGATCACCCGGTCCCTTTGGCCGAGAGGACTCTTTCTAATTAAGGGAGATCTATCAGTTATTGTGTTATTTATATGTTCATTTAAAATAATTTTATGGAATGCACACATTTACCTTGAAATTAATTAATTAGCATATTAATTAACAAAAATAAAAAAGAAAATTAAAAGGTTTGGTATGATATAATTAACAAGTTTTGCTAGGGTTTTCGAGTAGTATCACGAGGTTTAGAATGCAAGTAATGGATTTGGGAATCCTAGTATTGATTCTTCTTTTTGTTAACAAGAAAAATATATTAGAGAGCTGAGGACTAAAATTAATTATAAAGTATATGTATTATGTGTTAAATATTTTTTTTAATAATTTAATACATATATTTTGTTATTAATTTTAGTTTCAATTTAATCTCTACATCACTGCTCGTGAACAAAAATGAAAGTACATTTTGTGTAAAAAAACCGAAAAGAAAACATTCAAACAGGAAAAAAAAAATGAAATGCATAAAAAATCCAAGTGACCAAACTGCTTGTAACACCCAGTTGATTATTTTGACCTTTGATAATTGTAGAGTTGAAAGAGCAGCAAAAAGGAAAAATTAGACCAAAAAAAAATTTCCTAATCTTTTTGTTAATATTTTTGCACCTAAAAAAGGTTCAATTTGGTGGTTCTGCACTCTCCCTTTCCCTATATAATAAAGACAAAGTAGTCATCTTCAAAACATCCAAAAATCTCCATTACAGTTTCTTCTTATTATTAATTTGTTTCATCGAATCAATGGCTTTAAAAGCTGCACAGTTACTCATTCTGATTCTCTCTGCAGCTTCAATGATGGCAGTAAGCATGGCCAACAGGGGCTGGTCTTATGGTTTCAACAGCACATATCAATGGCCATGGAGTCCCAAAAATGGTTCCCATAACTCCCATAGCAGAGATGATAGTCCCAATAAGATCGTTGTGGGTGGCTCTGACCAGTGGCACTTTGGCTTCAACTACAGTGTCTGGGCCTTCCAAAAAGGCCCCTTCTACGTTAATGATGTTCTAGGTATGTTCACGACACAATTTTATTACACATTTTAAAGGATATTTCTGCGCAAGAGACTTGTTATATTGTAAGTTTTAGGGAGGATTTAATTTGTACACATCCTACATTGTATTTCGACCACTTATTCATTGGTATTATTTGTGAATACTTATGGTTGCCGGTTGCATGCATGCAGTATTCAAGTATGATCCACCAAACGACACCGTATTTCCACACAGTGTCTACTTACTGCCAAACCTGTGGAGTTACCTGAAATGTGACCTGTCAAAAGCCAAGATGATAGCAAACACCACAGAAGGAGGCGGGGAAGGTTTCAAGTTTGTGATGAAGAAGTGGCAGCCTTACTACTTTGCTTGCGGCGAACACGACGGCATTCATTGCAGAGACGGCAGGATGAAGTTCATGGTGTTGCCGCTGCTCCGTCGCTGGCATTACTAGTAGTATTTTCATATTTACGTACAAGCTCAGGAACCTCATCATATCTTGTCTTTATTTGATGAGCATACGATTCCTACAGTAGTTGGGTTAAATAAAGTTTCGAGGGAGTTTTAAATTATTGTACCATGGCTAGGTACTAATGTTATACCATTGTACTAGCTAGTTACTTGCATTCTTGTGTAATTTTCATACAATGTTGTAATGTTTGATGATTTTATAACAATCTTTTCAAATTTTGCTTTAATTGAAAAAAAAAAACTGATTCTCGCCCTAATATATCTATAAGAGGGAATATGTGTAAATAATATAGAATTAAAGAAAAGTTTGAGAAAAAAAATCCATTTTTCCCCTGATACATGCAGTTTTTTTCATTTTTTTGTTTTGGTTTTTTCTTAAATGGAAAAATTATTATTATCTCATTTTGTTAAGTATATTTATGTCATTTGACGTATAGATGGATTAAATGGGGAGAATTTTCTGAGTTTATATTGAATTAGAATACCAATTGATGGTTTTAGGCTTTTTAGGGAAACCTCATTTATCTTTTATAAGTTGTCCTTAATAATAATTTATATTATGGGCATTTTTTGTAATAAATAATTTTAGTAAAATATATATGTTCAAAGGAATTTTTAAAGTGGAACCCATTAACTAATCAAACAAAAACATATAAAGTGTGCAAATTTTTTTAGCTGTTTCGAATTTTGGTTTGACGCAAATGAAAATTGAGTTTTGTGCATACATTACTTTAAATTTATTTAATAATAGAAATAAATTATTTGTAATTAATTTCATCGATATTTGCCAATGCAATAAATTGGTATCATATTTTGCGACGGACTGTTTCCTTCGCTAATACATGATTCCATAATGTAACATCCCAAATTCGAAAATATTACCGACACGCAATAGATTGTTCTATCATCCTCAGCCTCTGCCTGACTGTATGTATGTTTACTATAATTACATATCACATCATAACCATACAGTTCATGCAACACACATAAGGACTACATGGCCAACTCTATAGCGTAAACACAAAAACTTAATATTACATATATAATTTCTCAGTATGACAACTTTATTGTTCCTCTTACCGACAATATTACACTTAATATCACACCACTTGTCCCTATCTGTACAATGCATAAACTGAACCTCACTGGATGGACCCATGACACCCAAGTGACTACAAAACAGTATCTGGCTTCACGAGCTCGTCCTCTGGAAATCCTATAAAACAGAACTTATATGGTGGAGGGTGAGTATTTTAAAATACTCATTGAGTGGATAATATAAAATAAGAAAGTATACAAAGTCGAGAAAACTAAAATTACTAGAAATGAAATCAAATGAAAATCTTGATACCATCATAAAAACTCACTCTCTATAAAATTCATTTCGGCTGAAAATCATTTTCTTCACAAAAATCATCTAAAAACTATAGTCTCTGTTAGAGATGGCAAAAATACGCGGACCCGGGTCCGGAATCAAAAAATCCGGACCCGGGATCGCCGGCCCGGGTCCGGAAAAAATTAAAAAAATAAATTAAAAAAATTAAAAAATAAATTAGATTTTAATAAAAAAAAATAATATATATGGGCATATATATATATAATAAATAATAGAATTAAATAAAAAATTAAAAGAATTGAAATAAAACTAATAAAATACAAATATGAATATAAAATAATACAATTAAAATTTATAAAAAATTTTTAAAAAAATAATAAAAAAAAAAGAATCCGGGTAAACGGGTCCGGACCGGGTAGACCCGGATCCGGACCCGGGAATATTTACCCGGGTCCGAAACCGGACCCGGGGAAGTGAAATCTCTTCCGGATCCGAACCCAGGTCCGGATCCGGAAATTGCCATCCCTAATCTCTGTAAAACAATCTTTGCAAAATAATATCTGTAAAAAATATATATGTATGCAGAAATCAACTCAACTAGACAACTGAATCTCTGACATAAGGAGTTCGGACTTGTCAGTAAAGCTCTATATCTTTACTCTGAGATAGAGATTTCAGCTCTATCTTTACTCTGAGATAGGGTTTTCGACCATATCTTAAATTCCACATGTGCACATGTCATCTAAATCCGTCAATTCCATATATTCCATCAATTCCATATGTAAATATTATAAACCACATTTATTAAGAGGGCGCGTCTGTGGTACCCTTGGGTATCACATACCCAAGGGTTGTCTACCGTTGGATTCACTTTGAGTGAATCCAACGGTAGATTTTTAAAAAATTAAAAAAATATATAATTAATAAAAAAAATAAATAAATAACCCGTTTAACCGGTAACTATCTCGTCAGTCGTTTACTTCACATAAAAATCTCCAGGTCAGTCCACTCGTTCTCTCTCTCTCTCTCTCTCTCGCTCGTAGTCATTTTCCATTTCCAAATCGCCGGCGATGGACGACGATCACTTGCAACTCTTCGTCGACGAGACCACTTTCTACAACCGCATTGTTTTATCCAATTTGTTGCCCTCCAAATGGTGGGACTCACTTCCCCACGTTTTGCAGACGTGGCTCCGTAACTATACCGCCGGAACTCTTCTATACTTGGTTTCTGGGCTCTTGTGGTGCCTCTATATCTACTATTTGAAACGCAACGTTTATGTCCCTAAAGGTAACTCGCATCAATGATGTTTTATTTCACGTGCGCTGATGATTTCAGATCGATTTTTGAGATGGGTTTGGATTTATTTGGCTGTTTTTCAATCTGGGTTGTTTTGAAATTTTTATGTTTGATAGCAGATGAGTTTATTTAAAATCTTTATTTTTTGGACAATTGGGTCGATTGATGAAGCATGTTATAATAAATTAATTATGGGATCTTTGTTCATTCTGCTTATTGGATGAGCATGAATTTGGTTTCTTTATAAGTCAACGGATACCATGCAGATTGTTTTGATTTGTTGACCTCTTCATTTTCAATCTATAAGTAATATTGTTTTATCTGGTGATTTTTATTTTCCAAATTGGATGATTTATGGTGCTATTGTTATAGTTTTCCGGGTCTAAACATTTTGGCATGCTAAAAATTTATGTTCTTAAGATATTGAGGTAAAAGGTCGTAAATCAATTTAAAATTTTCATAAAGTTTTTCAATATTAGAGTTTGGTTTTAGCTCGTGTAGACAAAATTTGTCCTCATTTAGAACCTACAGGGGTCTAATATCGCATGTTTGTATCCTTTCCTTGGAAATTGTCATTGCAGATGCCATCCCAACTAGAAAAGCCATGGTGTTGCAAATATATGTTGCTATGAAGGCGATGCCATGGTATTGTTCCCTTCCAACAATTTCTGAGTACATGGTTGAAAATGGCTGGACGAAGTGTTATGCTAGAGTAAGTGACATTGGTTGGATTGCCTACCTGGTCTATTTGGTTATATATCTTGTGCTTGTGGAGTTCGGGATTTACTGGATGCACAGAGAATTGCATGACATAAAGTTTCTTTATAAGCATCTTCATGCAATCCATCACATCTACAACAAGCAGAATACCCTTTCTCCATTTGCTGGTATGTTTTTAGTCTACTCTCTTTGATTTATGTAATTTATATGGCTGGAAAGATTGAAGTTCTTTAAGCCTTTTGATTAAGAGGCTGATTGCTAACTAGGAAATATGGTCATGTGTTGCCTTTGTTTTCTATTTGTTATGTGTATTCATTTATTAACTCAATAAATCATGTTAGGGCAGTGTTAAGGTAAAAATGGACTTAACCATTGGAATCTCCATGGCCTTCACTTAACAACATCAATTTTCATTGCCGTCATCTTACTGTTCTGCATATCTTTTCATAGTTCTGTGTCTATGAAATTGGTCATGCACCTATGCTCAATTTGATCCAAAATTATGAATGAAACTATTGATTGATAGATGGGCATGTTTCATGGAAGAACGTATAGATTTATAACATATATTTGTTTATGGGAAGTAAAACTTTCTATTTCCTTTGTCTTCTATACTATCTATGAAGCATAACTTTTATTTTTAATCCTTCTGTTCTGATTAGATCATTTTGACTAAAACAGAGTTCACACCAACCTTTTGCTGTTTGGTTTCAATAAATTTGATTTTGGGTCTGACATTATCATCAAGTTTGAAATATAATTTACATATGCTGCTTCGGCTGAGATGGGCCAGCATACAGATCAGTAAAAAAAAATCTCAAATGCAGTAAACAAATCTCTGTGCATTGCTGATTGCTATATGGTCTGAGATGAGAATAATGCAAAATTTAGTAACAGAAGAAAGATGGTTATGGCTGAAATTTATTTCGTACCGGCAGTTTTGAAATCTGATTCTGATCAATCTTCTAGGCCAATTCCTAATTTTTACTTTGGGCTGCCTCGGCTGAGACGATTGATTTGATTTTCTTTATACTCATGATCATGAATTCACCTAAGCTTGCTAAACTAGAGATTACATCATCTATTTTCTTAATGATTGGCTAGTAACTGAATTCTCTGTCCCTGATGGCTTTGTGCATCTTTATTCACTCTGATTCTCTGAGATTCTATCTATGTTAGCTTATTGAACTGGTGACTGAAAAGTATTTATTTTAGGTTTGGCATTTCACCTGCTGGATGGTATACTGCAGGCTGTGCACAATGCTATTGAGGTTGTACACTCATATCCATACGTTGATTATTCTCGTTGCCGTTGTATCAAATGTTGAATTAATGGTGGGAGACCATGTTAGTTTGTTTGGGAGTAATTTATGTGTTTCGCCCATTTGTTATTACATTCAGGTGATTTTTCATGTCTTTCTGCAGTCTGGGTGCCGATGTACTGTATGATCGATCATGCTTCCCTGATCTTGTTGGAGTACTAGCCATTCTCTTGAATCCAAGGGAATCACATTCCCCTTCACACAAAGAGAGTTCCAAGGGCTCTGCGCGGGATAGTAAATGTAATACTAATTATTCTAATGATAGTGGAATCGATTTCTTGAGAAATGTATTCTTTGTTATATTGAGATTGAAGAAATGATATATTAAAAAAAAAAAATCTTTACCTCGTCCAAATTATATAAGGAAACGAGACAAGTATGAATTTAAACTCTCACACTTTGTGTCGATGATAATTATATTAAACAGAGTGAATTGCAGTTTTCGTAAGAGGATTGTGAAGATGTTCCAAAAATATTGCTTTCACTATTAAAACCTGTAAATGTTTCCATGTTCATTCGGTGTGATAATCAGAAATTCTCAAAATCATTCAAATATTAATACCTGCAAATGCTTTCGAGGTCGATGGTGTTGGATACGTAGACGACGTTAGACCATCACTTGCAATACCTACAAATATTTACCTGCTAATTAATCTTTGTACAAATAATTTCTTTTTTGAATGAAATAATTTTTCTAGTTATTTCGGTCGGTTACAGATATCCGAGTTTTCGATTGGTTTATGATATGGATACATGTTATCCAAATTTTTAAACATGTAACAAAACCAATAAATTTGAAACTTAAGTTCACAGTAAATAAATGTGTGATTAACAAAAATATTAAGTAGTTATAAAAAAACTATAACATTAAGAGAATTCTACTTCATACTCATTAACTTTAGTAATTATCCTAAGTAAATAATTGATTAATTTTTCAAAATTTATCATATTTCTTTTTCTTAAATTAATATGGAATCGATTTTTCCTAACTCATATGCATGCTCATTAACATATATAATTAATGAAAAATAAACCATAACACATGTAATTTATATATTTATTAAAAATACCTCGAATCTTAACTAAAACTTAATTGGTCAAAGAAAATAATAAAACGATTCAGTAACGAATAAACGTATTCATGATGTTAAATTCGTATTCCATAACTGTAATAAACACTTTAAATCGAATCGACCAATTGATTAAACGAATATATTGTTTGAAACTCACATTCGGGTTAAAGCGAATTGAATCGAAGAAATAAACGAAATCCTTACCAAAAATTGCCACCCCTAATGTTTATAATCATTAAACACGAAATCGAGATCGAATCGAAGTAATAAACATGATATTGAATAATTTATAATTTATAACTAATACATGCAACTTCACAACATCAATATGCAATTTCACCATTAAGATGCAACTTTCAACCTTAAAAGATGCAAAAATATTTTAAACTAGAAAAACAAAAAATTAAATAATTTTTAAGAAAAAATCACTCAATATTTGTGCTAGGGCGCATAAATATGACCATTGAATATGCAACCACTACCATTAAACTTGCAACTTTCACCAATAAATATGCAATATTTCGAAAATGAAATTTTTAGCAATAAACATGCAAAATGAAACCATTGGACTTGAAATTTTAGCAATAACATGCAATTGCATTTGCCTCGAAAATCGCACCTGCAACTATGACCGTTGAATATGCAATCTCTACCATCAAACATGCAACTTTCACCAATAAATATGCAATATTTCGAAAATGAAACCTTTAGCAATAAACATGCAAAATAAAACCATTGGACTTGAAATTTTAGCAATAACATGCAACTACATCTGCCTCGAAAATCGCACCTGCAACTATGACCGTTGAATATGCAACCTTCGCCATTAAACTTGCAACTTTCACCAATAAATATGCAATATTTCGAAGATGAAACATTTAGCAATAAACATGCAAAATGTGACCGTTGGACTTGTAACTTTAGCATAACATGCAACTACATCTGCCTCGAAAATCGCACCTGCAACTATGACCATTGAATATGCAACCTCCGCCATTAAACTTGCAACTTTCACCAATAAATATGCAATATTTCGAAGATGAAACTTTTAGCAATAAACATGTAAAATGTGACCGTTTGACTTGTAACTTTAACAATAACATGCAACTACATCTGCCTCGAAAATCGCACCTGCAACTATGACCGTTGAATATGCAACCTCCACCATTAAACTTGCAACTTTCACCAATAAATATGCAATATTTCGAAGATGAAACTTTTAGCAATAAACATGTAAAATGTGACCGTTAGACTTGTAACTTTAACAATAACATGCAACTACATCTGCCTCGAAAATCGCACCTGCAACTATGACCGTTGAATATGCAACCTCCGCCATTAAACTTGCAACTTTCACCAATAAATATGCAATATTTCGAAGATGAAACATTTAGCAATAAACATGCAAAATGTGACCGTTGGACTTGTAACTTTAGCAATAACATGCAACTACATCTGCCTCGAAAATCGCACCTGCAACTATGACCGTTGAATATGCAACCTCCGCCATTAAACTTGCAACTTTCACCAATAAATATGCAATATTTCGAAGATGAAACCTTTAGCAATAAACATGCAAAATGTATACGTTGGACTTGTAACTTTAGCAATAACATGCAACTACATCTGTCTCGAAAATCGCACCTGCAACTATGACCGTTGAATATGCAACCTCCGCCATTAAACTTGCAACTTTCACCAATAAATATGCAATATTTCGAAGATGAAACATTTAGCAATAAACATGCAAAATGTGACCGTTGGACTTGTAACTTTAGCAATAACATGCAACTACATCTGCCTCGAAAATCGCATCTGCAACTATGACCGTTGAATATGCAACCCCTACCATTAAACTTGCAACTTTCACCAATAAATATGCAATATTTCGAAGATGAAACTTTTAGCAATAAACATGTAAAATGTGACCGTTGGACTTGTAACTTTAACAATAACATGCAACTACATCTGTCTCGAAAATCGCACCTGCAACTATGACCGTTGAATATGCAACCTTCACCATTAAACTTGCAATTTTCACCAATAAATATGCAATATTTCGAAGATGAAACTTTTAGCAATAAACATGTAAAATGTGACCGTTGGACTTGTAACTTTAACAATAACATGCAACTACATTTGCCTCGAAAATCGCACCTGCAACTATGACCGTTGAATATGCAACCCCTAGCATTAACGTGCAACTTTTACCAATAAATATGCAATATATTTTTATATTATTTTATTTTATCAGTATTATAAAAAAATAAATATTTTATATTATTTTATTTTTTCACTATTTTTTAAAAATAAATTTTTAAAAACTTACAATAATTTTTTTTTTATAATTTTTTTTTATTAATATTTTATAATTTATATAATAAAAAATTATTAAAATTTTTTTTTTTAGAACTACCGGTTGCAACCGGTAGTGACAACCACTTTCTTTCAATTTTTTTTTTTGTTTTATGCTACCAACCCTTGGGTATCAAATACCCAAGGGTATTGTAGCAATACCCTTATTAAGAACATCTCAAAACGTAACTTTATTCGTTAAAGTCATATCAAGTCATCAAACTGTCTTAAAACATGTAACTTATATCAAATCATCATGAAGTGTTTAAAAATCAAAAGTCAAAAACATGGTTGAATATCGTAAATACATTATAATAAATCAAATAGAAAAGTAAAGTATCAACTCACAGATTTGAAATCTGACTGGAAAAACTTTACAGAGTTGGTGGTGGTTTCGACTCCGGACGTCAATCTATAATTAATGGACTTCGTTAGGATAACCGACATAAAATATTCCTCGTGCAATTAATGTAATGCAATAAGTATGACTATCCAATTTTGCTAGAAATTTAACATATCTAGGTTACCTACGAATTTTACGGATCTTATTCTTATTTTTTAAAACTCAACTTATAACTGATTTAGTACACATTATTTAGGGGAGGACATAATCAGATCACATGCAGGACAATCTTGTTTCGAAATTGACTATAAAGTCATCCTTTATTGAAAAATTCTGAATTTTGAATAAATTAATCCTTAATAAGTCTAGTTTCGATAAAATTTTACGATTTATCAATAAGAGGTCTAGAACTTAAGTTATAGCGGAATACGTATCCACTGTTCAGGGGTAATTGAACTAGGTATCAAAACAGAACAGTCAAATTTCAAAAATCATCATAAATTCATTATTCAATGAAAAATTCTGATTTTTAACTATGTTAAGATTTATTATGTTTAATTTATTTATAATTTTATGATTTCTCAAACGGAGGCATAGAATTCATTTTATAGTCAAAATACTATGACCTGTCTAGAATGCATCAAATGCGAACTAAGGTTACTATTAGGGTTCAAATAGTTATTTAGACATAACTACACTCAATTTCCTCAATTTATATACTAATAAGGAAATAGTACCACTAATATAGACATCTCGTAAGAGGAAATTCACCATTTAAGGCCAACCCTAACTCCTAAGTACTGAATCTGTCCAGATTACCCTTCTACTGCATAATTGCAAGATTTCGAATTTTATTACAAGTTCATGCTCTCAAGAAAAAATAAGATTTATTTTTACTATGTTAAATATTATTGTGTCTAGTTTTCATATAAATTTACAGTTCGTTAATTCGAACTCCATAACTCAAGTTATACATAAAACATCACACACTGGGCAGATGAGTTTCTAATTCTCGTTTCAGGTGTTAATTAGCTGCTAAGGTTTACAAGGCTCAATCCCAAACTACACAATCATCCACCATCATTCTATTACACAAATACCAATTTCCAACTTAAAGAAAACTTTAAAGTTCAAGTGAATGTAAAGATATCTTACCTAGTATTCCAAAGATCCTATCAAGATTTGAGTAAAGAAATTTTAAATTTGACTACACAATCATCCACCATCATTCTACCATCATCCTCTCTTCTTCTTTCTTTGCCTACTGATGAGCGGAAAATATATCAATATTTACCGCCCCTTTTACTTAATATTTTGTTTAGTTTCTCGGGTTTGATGAATGTTTTGATGTGTTTTAGTTTATTTTACAGATAAAATAATATTAGGATACAATGAAATTATTTAGGACGAAATGTGGGTCAAATAAGGGTAAAAATTGGACTTGACAAATTAATTTTAGAGATTGGAAACTTGAAAGGGCGTTTTAACGAAGTGCAGTTTTGGAAATTCCAGTTTGGCGCATCTGTCGTATTTTGGGCATACCTTTGTACTCCGATATCGGATTGAGCTGATTCAAGTTCCAGATTAAAGAAGACTAAAAAATATAAAACTTTGAAAGACAAAATAATTTTGAATTCTGAATATTTCATGCCCGCAATTGATGAACCATCCAGAAGTGTGTTGTGTGTAATTATTAAAGTCATTTTCAAAGCAAAAAATAAATTAATAAATAAATAATAAAAATTATCAAATCACCACCAAACATGATAAGCAATTAGTGAGGCAATTAATAATGGATTTGGTGGAGCAATTAGTGGAGCAATTAATAATGGATTTGGTGGATGATTTGATGGAGGCAAACTTTTGCCTATAAATACCAAGCCATTTCATTTGTAAATTCATTCTTTCTTCTAAGGATTCCTTAAGAATACTAAGAAGATTGTATATTGTTTGTTTATTTACAGATTTCAGTAATTAATTTCCGCTTTCGCACTTTCTTTTCTTTACTTTTCAGTTTTTACTTTCCGCAATTTACTTTTACGCACAATACTTTTCTTTCTTTAATTTTCAGTTTTTACTTTTCAGTAATGAGGAGGTAACTCCCCTTTTCTGGGGTAAAAGGTAAAACTTTTATTACTAATATTTAGATTAATCTCTATTAATTATAATATATAAACTAGTTAAAGCCTGACTTAACGAGGATACCGCCATATTGGTCGGTTGTTAATTATTTAAATTGATTTTAACCTGACTAAACTGGATACCGCCTGATTGGTCGGTTGGTAATTAATTATTAATTTGACTTAATCTGGATACCGCCTATATGGCTGGTTGGTAATAATCATGTAAAGTTAATATATTATATTAAAGGAGATATCTAAAATAGAAGTAATAAAAGTGGATCATTTTACCTCATCATTTTCTTTTATTGTACTTTTACTTTATTTACTTTTCAGCAATTTACTTTCAGCATTTTACTTTTCAGCAATTTACTTTTCAGCAATTTACTTTCAGCTTTTACTTTTCAGTAATTTACTTTCAGCATTTTACTTTCAGCATTAATTTTCAGTATTTAATTTCAGCATTTAATTTCAGCATTTTACTTTCCATCATTTACTTTTCAGCAATTTACTTTCAGCATTTTACTTTATATCTTTTATTTTATTTAAGTTTTTACTAACCCTAGTTATGTGTCGTAACTAAGTTAGTTATCTGGGGTTGTGATGAATTCTAATATCGCCGGTTTATAAGGGGTTATTTTATAGTTTGGGTAATTTAAAGGTTTACTTATTAAGTCTTAAGCTTAATACGTCTTGTTAATTGGCCACTAATAAGATTGATCTGGTAAATCTAAAATAAACTTGACAAATGAATTTTAGGTTTCAGCCTTAGACTTAATAGCCCACGATCTTCCTTGAGGATATATAATAGATTTTCTTACATGATAGACATATACCTGTCGGGCGGGGTAGCCATAATTGGAACTTAAACTTAATGAATCTAGATAATTTGGTTGACATAGACATATGGTTCAATTGGGTTATACTGGGTATTGCGTCCGACCATCGACAGAGGCTTTCGCATAATTTAATGTTCAAGGTTAGTAAACCGATATATTACACAAAAATGAATTAACCACTTCATCTTTAAAATGATATTGGAAGATTCACAACCCTAGATGGTTTCATAATATTGAGTTTTCTTAAACCTACTTTCGCGCAATTTTATTTACTTGTTTTTAAATTCAAAATCATCATCATTTCAAATCAATCAATCAACTTGTTAAATACTAGTAATAATTTGACCTCATAAAATTAATAGATTATGTATTAAGTCCTCGTGGGATCAATACTTTTTATACTACTTGAACGATACGTGCGCTTGCGTTATACGCGTGTGATTACGCACCGGTCAAGTTTTTGGCGCTGTTGCCGGGGACTTATTTATCTTTCACTATTAGTTTTGGGGTTAGATACGTTACTTCTATCTAATTTTTTTTACTTATTGTTTTTGTTTTCTTGTGTTTCAGGTTCTCAGAAACTACATGAGACGAACCAGAAGCTTTGAACTTCGACCGCTTGACCCAGAAATTGAAAGAACCATCAGACAATTGAGAAGGAAAAGACGAGAAGGCCAAGAAGCTTTAGTCAACATATAACCTGAACCTTTGGAGGTTACACCACCAATACCCATTCGAGACAGAACCATTCCGGTGGTCGACGACTTCATTTCCTGTATTGTACTTCCTCTTTTACCAGCAAATACGTGTGGCATCAAAACATGCATTCAGATGATTCAGCAGTCAGTACAGTTTGGGGGGAATGCAACTGAAGATCCTAATGCCCACATCAACAACTTCCTGGAAGTTTGCGGTACTTTCAATTACAACTGAGCAACTGAAGAAGCAATGTGACTGCGGGTTTTTCCATATTATCTGAAAGACAGAGCTAAAGCTTGGCTACATTCACTACCAGCAGGTTCCATCACAACTTGGAATACTCTAGCCACCAAATTCCTTGCAAAGTACTTTCCACCAGCCATAACTGCAAAGTTGAGGAATGACATCACATCCTTCGTGCAACAAGATTCAGAATCTCTTTGCGAAGCTTGGGAAAGATTCAAAGATTTACTCTGGAAATATCCTCATCATGAGATCGCAAAGTGGCTACAAGTTCAAACCTTATACAATGGACTTTCTGGAATAATGAGAACCACAATTGATGCTGCTATTGGAGGAGCTTTGATGGAAAAAAGGAGAAGATCAGGCCTGAGACTTAATTGAAGAAATGGCCAACAATAATTCTTTATGGCCAAAAGAAAGGAGCATGATCCAAAAAATTGCAGGAATTTATGAAGTTGGAGCCAATACATCATTAAATTCCAAGCTGTATGTGATTTGTAAGAATCTGGAAACTCTTAACATGAAAGTTAATGGTGGATCCACAAGTTCACCATATGGAGGAGCACCAGAACCAAACCAACTTGAAGAAACAGTGAATTATTTCAACAATTTCAACAAATGGGGGAACAATCAATATTCCAACACCTACAACTCAGGGTGGAGGAATCATCCCAATTTCGCATGGAGCAACAATTCAGGGCAAATGAACAACCCACCATTCGGATTCCAACAACAGAACAAAGGCCAGGAGCAGACAAATGAATCAGGAATAACATAAGTGTTGACCCACTTGAAAAAGATAGAAGCAAAACACGACTCTCAAGCAGCAAGATATGATACTATATTTCAATCCCAAGCAGCATTAATTCAAAGTCAATCTGCTTCTATTAAAGCACTGGAGAATCAATTGGACAACTGGCCAATGCTCAGAGTTACAGACCGCCAGGTAACATTCCTAGGAACGCTGAACCAAATTCGAGGAACAAAGGGAAGGGGCAGTGTCATGCCATCATGTTAAAAAGCGGTACTGAAATCAACAAAGATGTTGGAGCCAAAAAAATTGCTGAGGAAGTTCCAAAAGAAACAAAGCAACAGATGGAGGAAAAAGAAGCAAAGGAAAAGAACAGATCACTCCACCTTCACCTTTTCCTCAGCATCTTCAGAAAATAAACTGGACAAGCAATTTGCTCGATTCTTGGAGGTGTTCAAAAAACTGCATATCAACATTCCATTTGCAGAAGCGTTGGAACAAATGCCCAGCTATGCCAAATTCATGAAAGACATTCTTTCACGAAAGTGGAGATTGGGAGATTACGAGACAATAGTATTATCAGAAGAATGCAACGCTATCATTCAGAGGAAACTTCCTCAAAATTGAAAGATCCTGACAGTTTCACTGTTCCTTGCACCATAGAAGAACATGACTTCGGTAAGGCTTTATGTGATTTAGGTGCTAGTGTTAACTTGATGCCTTTTTCTATTTTTAGGAAATTGCAGATTGGAGAAACAATGCCCACTTTAGTCTCACTACAACTTGCTGATAGAACGTTCGTATTTCCGAGAGGTGTAGTTGAAGATGTGCTGGTCAAGGTTGACAAATTCATTTTCCCAGCAGATTTTATTGTCCTTGATATGGAGGAAGACGCAGACGTGCCAATCATCCTCAGGAGACCATTCTTGGCTACATGTCGAACCATTATTGATGTACAAAAATGAGAACTAACCATGAGGGTATAAGACCAAGAAGTAACATTCAATGTTTTCAAGGCCATGAATTTCCCAGATGATGAAAAGAAGGAAGAATATTTCAGACTTGATGTGATACAAAGTACCATTCAGAACTCCAATGCAATACAAAGTTCTACTGACAAACTTAAAACATCTTTTACACTGAAAAAGTCAATTCTTGCACTATAAGCAACAAAAGAGAAAAAGTTCCACAAGCTCAACGAATTGGAGGAATTTCACAATCAGCCTTTTGATGATGCCAAATTGTATAAAGAAAAGGCCAAGAAGAGACATGATGAGAAGTTAGTGCGCATACAACTGGAACCATGGCAGAAGGTACTGTTAAATAAATCAAGGGTGAAATTCTTCCCGTGGAAGCCAAAATCACGGTGGTCAGGTCCATTTGTGATCACCAAGGTTTTACCAGACAGAGTCGTTGAGATACATGATCCTGACTCCAACAAAACTTTCAAGGTTAAAAACAATCGTGTTAAGCACTACTGGGGAGAATCATTTGAGCGAAAAAAAGAAAGTGTCACACACTTTCAGATCCAGCCTAACGTTCGAGAAGTCACGTCTAGCTGACGACTTTAAACTTAGCGCTAGCAGGTAGGCAACCCATGCAATTTTTGTATATATTGTGATTTGGTGTGATTTAATTTGGTGTGTTTAGTTTTTGCAGATTAAGTCATTTCAAGATGGAAGAAGCTCTCGCAAATCTTCACGAGCAATTTCCTTCTCTCCCTCAAAACTCTCTGATGAAAGTCTACAAAGCTCGCTTGGAACGGATGAGACTACTAACGATCCATGGTGTTCCTAATGACATTCGTTGGGTAATTGAAGCACGAGTCCGATTGGCAGGTGAGTCTTCTGACTCTATTATTTCACATCTGCCTGGTTTTGGAAGAAGCACCTATGCAAAGAAATGTAGAGCTAAGAAAATGGGTGTTTGTTACAAATGTGCACGTTGGAATTGCAATACTCGTTGTCGTTATTTAGGAATGATGTTTGATAATCGCGAAGATAAAATTAAATTTATTAAGGATGGCTTGAGTAAGGAGTCTGTAGATAATATATCTTCAACTTTTGAGACGCATCACAGTGGATATGTTCATATAGTCATTCGCAAATTGAATACACAATTCCAAAAAGAAAGACAACAGTTAAGTCTTGGGAATCTGACTCAAAAAGACCCTGTTTGCCAATTTATAAGAAAATTGGATGGGAAGCTTGTCCCTGACGCATAGACTTCAATCAAGCCGCTACTTTTCTTGTACATATTATATCTCTTTGTATTTTCCTAATAATTGTGATTTGTTTTGTTGTTTTCTTTTATTTTCTCCGACATGATCCATACCTTTTTGACTATCACGATTTATTTTACTGTTTAACTAATAATTGTCATTTGGCAGGTACTAGTGCTATTATTTTACTCACCCTTTTCATGTATTATAAATTCAACTCATCACTACAATTTTGAAGACATCCAGAGTAAAACATGGAAGCCACTTCAAGAAGACGAGTTGAAAACATCTGTGTGTTTTGCGGTACTGGTGTTGGTGTTAAGCCACAATACGTAGAAGCAACACATGAATTGGGTCGAGTTTTAGCTGCAAGGAATATGCACTTAAGGGTGGCAATGGGCCGGGCTCGGGCCGGGCATGCCAATAAAAAAAAGCTCGGGCCCGGGCTTTTTTTGGGCCCGAATTTAAAAAAAAATTTAAAAATTAAAAATATATAAATATAAAATATATTTACACTATATACAAAGACAATTTATAAATAAATCATAAGTTTCATTGATAAATTAACAATTTAAATGTTAAAAAAAAATAAAAATGATACAAACATATTAAAAATATATATATATATATATTTATTTATTTATTTATTTTTTAATTTTGGCCCGGGCCAAAATAGGAAAGCCCGGCCCGTGCTTTTTCCACCACGGGCCGGGCCGGGCCGCGGGCTAAACTGCCACCCTTATATGCACTTAGTATATGGCAGATGCAATCTTGGACTAATGAGGATCATTTCAAAGGCCGTACATGAAGGAGACAGTCACATTTTGGGAATCATCCCAAAACCCTTGGCAGAGGCAAATCTTATTGAACCATCAAACGGGGAGGAACTGATCGTGCCAGGTATGTCCGAAGGATTTGTAGAAATGATTAACCGTGCTGATGCTTTTATTGCTTTGCCAGGTGGCTTGGGTACATTGGAGGAAATTTTTACAGTGTTATCTTGGGCGAACCTGAACATACACCAGAAATCGCTTGGATTGTATAACGTTGAAGGATTTTATGATTTTCTTTGTGTGTTTCTTGATGATGCTCGGAGAAATGGGTTCGTGTCAAAACCTCTAAAAGAACTCATCTTCACTGCCAGAACTGCTCTGGATCTAATTGACCAAATCTTAGCCTATGAACCACAAATTGACCATATCCTTTCAAAGATAAATTGGTCCGAGGAAGATCGTGGTAAGAGGCGTCGGATTAATCTGGATCTTAACCTTTAACTTTTCGTGTAGAGTTTCAGTTAACTAGGTACTATCTTCTAAACTCTTTTTCTACTGTTAAGACATTGCAGACAATGTATCATTTAGGTTTGGGGGAGGAAATTAGTTGATTAGTATCTTATTTTTAGTTGTGTGTTGTTTTGCAAAAATATTTTGCGTTTTTTTGTTTTTATTTTGACTAAAAGGGTGAAATTGGTAAGAGATAGCTGAGTAAAAAATTTCCATTCCTGAGACGTATCTCAAACCTATTTCGGAACAAGTTAATTTTTGTTTATTTCATTTTAAATTATTTAATTTGTGAATTCTCCATAATACTGACTAAAATGGATTTTCATATGCTCAATTGACAGGTATTATCAACATGCATGGTAACATACAGACATGAGTTATAATTGAAAAGTTTGTAATAATCAGTGCTATAGTTTAATTGGAGGCAGCATCTCAAAAAGTGATGGAGTAAAAAAAAAAACGTCTGAGATCCGAGTTATTAAGTCTGTAAGGGTGTTTTAACACCTAGTACCCTAAAGCTAACTAGTTTGGGAGTCACTGGCCCAAAGCTCGCTACATGGATCAAAAATGCTGCAAAAATATATATATCTGAAGTCTGAGTAATTAAGTCCATAGGGACGTCTTAACACCTGGTGCCATAAAGCCAACTGGTTTGGAAGCCACCGACCCAACACTCGCTACATAGATGGAAGATATTGTATATAAATAAATAAATCAAAAAATCAAAAATCAAAGAAAAAAATCAGAATAATCAGAAAAAGTATTCCATTACTGCAAAAAGATGTGAATTCTGATAAAACTTTAGGACAAAAATATTACTCTATTATCAACTGCACTTGTGACTATTGTGGGAAAAAATGAGTTGATTAATATTTTGTCGACTGTGTATATGGAGAATGGTAAAAATAATGAGAGAATTTACTTATTCGGTAATTTAGAATGAAACAAAACAACTATTGACTTGGATTAGATGTTTCATATGTTTAGTCACTAACTTCTTTATTCTATTTTCTCTTGTATTTTTTCTTTTGTATGCATTAGTTTTATTATCTTTTAACTTTTGTAAGATGTTTGTGGTTATCATTGCTGTAAACCCTCACGAGACTACAACTCGTCCACTAGGGACACCTAGGGGTTTAAATGCTTCTTACATATGCTAAATGCAATCGTGATCCCTACGAAAGTGGCTTAGTTTAATTTTAATTGTTTCTTTTATTTTATTTTATTGTTTTTCGAGGACCAGCAAAATGTTAGGTTTGGGGGTGTGATGAGCGGAAAATATATCAATATTTACCGCCCCTTTTACTTAATATTTTGTTTAGTTTCTCGGGTTTGATGAACGTTTTGATCTGTTTTAGTTTATTTTGCAGATAAAATAATATTGGGACACAATGAAATCATTTAGGATGAAATGTGGGTCAAATAAGGGCAAAAATTGGACTTGACATATTAATTTTGGAGATTGGAAACTTGAAATGACGTTTTAACGAAGTGCAGTTTTGGAAATTCCAATTTTGCGCATCTGTTGTATTTTGGGCATAACTTTGTACTCCGATATCGGATTGAGCCGATTCAAATTCCAGAAGACTCAAATATCTACAACTTTGAAAAATAAAATAATTTCGAATTCTGAATATTTCATGCCCAAAATTGATGAACCGGCCAAAAGTGTGTTGTACCAGCCAAAAGTGTGTTGTGTGTAATTATTAAAGTCATTTTCAAAGCAAAAAATAAATTAATAAATAAATAATAAAAATTATCAAATCACCACCAAACATGATAAGCAATTAGTGGAGCAATTAATAATGGATTTGGTGGAGCAATTAGTGGAGCAATTAATAATGGATTTGGTGGATGATTTGATGGAGACAAAATTTTGCCTATAAATACCAAACCATTTCATTTGTAAATTCATACTTTCTGCTAAGGAATTCCTTAAGAATACTAAGAAGATTGTATATTGTTTGTTTATTTATAGCTTTCAGTAATTAATTTCCTCTTTCACACTTTCTTTTCTTTACTTTTCAGTTTTTACTTTCCGCAATTTACTTTTACGCACAATACTTTTCTTTCTTTAATTTTCAGTTTTTACTTTTCAGTAATGAGAAGGTAACTCCCCTTTGCTGGGGTAAAAGGTAAAACTTTTATTACTAATATTTAGATTAATCTCCTTAATTATAATATATAAACTAGTTAAAACCTGACTCAACGAGGATACCGCCATATTGGTCGGTTGATAATTATTTAAATTGGTTTTAACCTGACTAAACTGGATACCGCCTGATTGGTCGGTTGGTAATTAATTATTAATTTGACTTAATCTGGATACCGCCTATATGGCTGGTTGGTAATTATAATGCAAAGTTAATATATTATATTAAGGGAGATATCTAAAATAGAAGTAATAAAAGTGGATCCTTTTACCTCAGCATTTTCTTTTATTGTACTTTTACTTTATTTACTTTTTAGCAATTTACTTTTCAGCATTTACTTTTCAGCAATTTACTTCAGCAATTTACTTTCACAATTTACTTTCAGCATTTTACTTTATATCTTTTATTTTATTTAAGTTTTTACTAGACATAGTTATGTGTCGTAACTAAGTTAGTTATCTGGGGTTGTGATGAATTCTAATATCACCGATTTATAAGTGGTTATTTTATAGTTTGGGTAATTTAAAGGTTTACTTATTAAGTCTTAAGCTTAATGCGTCTTGTTAATTGGCCAGTAATAAGATTGATCTGGTAAATCTAAAATAAACTTGACAAATGAATTTTAGGTTTCAGCCTTAGACTTAATAGCCCACGATCTTCCTTGAGGATAAATAATAGATTTCCTTACAGGATAGACATATACCTGTCGGGTGGGGGTAGCCATAATTGGAACTTAAACTTAATGAATCCAGGTAATTTGGTTGACATAGACATGTGGTTCAATTGGGTTATACTGGGTATTTGCGTCTGACCATCGACAGAGGCTTTCGCATAATTTAGTGTTACAGATTAGTAAATCGATATATTACATAAAAATGAAATAACCACTTCATCTTTAAAATGATATTGGAAGATTCACAACCCTAGATAGTTTCATAATATTGAATTTTCTTAAACCTACTTTCGCGTAATTTTATTTACTTGTTTTTAAATTCAAAATCATCACCATTTCAAATCAATCAATCAACCTGTTAGATACTAGTAATCATTTGACCTCATAAAATTAATAGATTATGTATTAAGTCCTCGTTGGATCGATACATTTTATACTACTTGAACGATACATGCGCTTGCGTTATACGCGTGTGATTACGCACCGATCACCTACTCAAGTCTTGATCCTAGGGCATAAATTTTTCCTTTCTCCTCTCCCTTAATTTGAGCTTTGGGTTTTAATATTTGTGTAGATAATTAACTCGAGAGAAATCTTTGAAAAAATTCCTTTAGGTCTTTCAACTTTAACTTAATTACGTTTTCACTCCACATCTTTAGTTAATTAAATTTTGGTCATCATATTTTATTAAGTTTCCATTTACACCATTTATACTTTGTAAGCTTACTTTATTTACTTAATTTCAATGTTAAGTTTGTAAACTCGTTTAAATTAAACTCGGTTTTCATATAGTTCCGATAAACCATTCGGATTTTTTTTCCCGCCATTCAATTGTCTTAATTCTCTTAGATTTATAAATTTATATTTTAATCATCATTATTCTAGTTAAATAATTTATGTAAATTTTCAGTCACCGCCACATTTAGCAATGAATATTTCCATTTTTAAATTATGTTCGGATTTTCCATCATTAATCTGTCACTATTTTTTATTTTATAACCGTTATTAATTACTGAGAAAAATATTTCCAGTGGGTAAATTTAGTTGGTAATATGACATTTTATTATTATTATTATTATTATTATTATTATTATTATTATTATTATTATTATTTTATTGTGATTATGTATCTGGAAAAGAAAACTCACTGACTATAAGTTGAAGTGACTTTTTTTTTTTTTTTTTTTTTTTTTTTTTTTTTGGAAACGATGGAAACCCCGCCACCAAACCACCCATTCTGGGCCGCGGCGCAGGTAAAATCACCGGTTGTCCCAGGCTTTTACAAGAAGTACATCCCCTGGATTCGAACCCAGAACCTCAAGGTGAGATCCTGAACCCTACACCACCAAACCACACCCCTTGGGGACAGTTGCAGTGACTTTGTTGAAGCAAAAACGCATCAAATATACTTATCATCAGTTATCCTGTTCTTGGATTTTTTTCCTTAAAAAGGAAAAAAATTTCACATTAAAAAAAATAAAATTGAGTCGTCATCGTCGCATCATTCAAGCGTAATAAAATGTTATAATATTAGTGACCTAGTCCAAGTTAATTTCGTCAAATAATATCAGTTAAAACAGCACCATTACATTCTTATTAATTATTATTATTATTTTTTTAGAGTTAAAATGTTATAATATTAGTGACTTTTTAAACTTAAAAGGTAATTAGAAATGATAATAACATACGAGTAAGCGTTCTCCCTAATTGCTCACCAACCCCTTCAATATTGCAGCTCCTCCAAATTCATAAGTTCGTTTATTCATAAACGTGAAGTGCTTACACATTATTGATTTAAGATTCCATTAAAAAGCATAAATAATTACACCTAGCTCATTCATATTTGTGGAACTCACATTTCTAAATAACACACACGATCAATTTATTAAGTTTTATCGGATAAAAAATATAAAGAATTCTCAATGAGAGAGGTGACACCATATGTGAAAGTGATACCTTCCCCCTATAGTAAAATATTATCTTTTTTAGTGGTCCAACTCTTAAGTATTGGTCTCTTAACATTTTATTATTTGAGCGGGCCTAACCCCACCTGAAACATCTTTTTGGTATTAAAACACATATCAAAAATATATATTGTTTGTTTTGGGACCTACGGCGCGGCACAATTTTGAAATCCCGATCCCCAAAATTTTATTTTGGTCACTCGAACCCTTTGGCCTAGAGGTCTCTTTCTGATTAAGGGAGATACGTCACTTAATTATTGTATCATTTTGTGTGTTCATTTAGTATATTTTATGCAATGCCCATTTATCTTGCAATTAATTAATTCGTGTAGTACTTAACAAAAATAAAATAGAAAATTAAAAGGCCCAGGCTGATTTTATTAACAAGTTTGTTAGGGTTTTCGAGTAGTATCACGAGATTTAGAATGCAAGTGATGATTTACAACACAAATCTTAAAAATATGCAAATGATGACTTAAATGTCTAGACCAACCCGAAAAACAACTATGGCACGATATACACTTATATATATCCCGAACAAAATAGGGATATATATAAGTGTATATATAATATAATATATGAACATAACATATACGATAATATCATCTCAAACAACCATCCCACAACAATACAAACATCCATCAAACATGGTTGTTAATCCGGGTCCAGTATAATAGTGGATTGAAGCCAATGAGAGGTAACACACAACTCCCAAAGTTTCCCACCACAAATTATGCATAACATCGCATAGCCTCTCATGAGATCTCTCTACTCATATCTCATCTCTCATATCATCTCAACTCATCTCATCTGCGACTACTATTATACAAAACCTGACAGCATAACATAACGACACACATCATCCAATACAAACACATTTCATATTAAATCCATCAATATCATCTTAACAATCCTGAATTCATATTTCTCATACTTTCAATAACTCAATATAATATCTCTACAAATATATATATATATATATATAGACTTTCATTGCAACCATCAATTAACAAACAATTATGTTAAGGGAATCATCGTGCATTGTACTTACCTCTATTCACGCAAAAGTCCTTAATATGTCTATATCCTCGCTAAGAATCTGAAAATTATAAAATTACGATCGGGTCCCTCAATTTTTTTAAAATTATGATTTTACCCATAAACTTTCTAAATTTTCATTTTAGCCCATAATCTTTTCTACTATGTCCATATAGTCCGAAAAATCTCAAATATTACTTATTAACCCCTGAAAATCAGAATTTACAGATTTACTCTATATCATGCAAATATACAATTAAGTCCAAAACTTCCAAATTCTTACATTTACACCCCCAAAATGGTAATAATCACGTACCAAACTCCAACGACCTCCAAATCTCACAACGAAGGAGACGCTAGTAAGAAAACGTCTCAAGGATCTCGGTGATGGTGGTGGTGAGGGCTGAAATACTGTGGTTACTGATGAGCGGAAAATATATCACAATTTACCGCCCATTTTACATAATATTTTGTATAGTTTCTCGGGTTTTATGAACGTTTTGATGTGTTTTAGTTTATTTTACAGATAAAATAAAATCGGGACTCAATGGATCAATCAGGATGAAATATGAAATAAATAAGGGTAAAATCTGGACTTGACATTTGGATTTTAGAGGTTGGAAACTTGAAATGGCGTTCTAACAAAGTACAATTTCAGAAATTTCAACTTTGCGTAATATTCATAATTTGGCCATAACATTATACTCCGATATCGGATTGAAGTGATTCAAGTTCCAGATTAAAGAAGACTCAATGATCTACAACTTTTAAGTTCATAATAATTTCAAATTCTGAAGTTTTCATGATCGAAATTGATAAAACATATGAAAGTGTGTTATGTGTAATTATTAAAGTCATTTTCAAAAAAAAATTAAAAAAAAAATGAAAATTGTCAAACTTCCACAAAACATGCTTGCATGTTTGGTGGAGGATTTGATGTCATGTTTTGTGCCATGTTTGGTGCCATGTTTGATGGGGAAATTGGTGGAGAAATTTGTGGTGAAATTGGTGGAGGCAAAATTTTGCCTAAAAAACCAAATCATTTCATTTGTAAATTTAATACTTTCCTTGGTTTCTTAATAAGGAATTAAAGATTGTATCTTGTGTGTTTTATTTAGTAGTTTTGTAATGTATTTTTATTTTTATTTTTAGTAATAATAGTTTGTTTGTTTTTACTTTCTTTTATGTTTAATAGTTAATTTCCACTGGAGGAATGGTGAAACCTTTAATATGATAAGGTAGATTCATCTCACTTAATTTATAATATGGAAACTGAAATTTAATAATATGGATTAAAGTTGATACCGCCTTAATGGCTTGTTTTATTTATTTGACATAAAGTGACACCACCTATATGATCGGTCTCTAGGTGACAGATGATTACCACCTATATGGCTGATTTATGGACAAATAATAACACCGCCTTTATGGCTGGTTTGACTTAAATGGGTAACAATGACAATTTCTATATTATAATGAAATGAGATTTCTACATTTGAAATATTAAATGTGGATCCCATAACCCCAGCATTTTATTTTTATTCTAGGGAAGTGATGAAGCACAATATTCACGAGTTTAATAATTGATTTTCTCTATATTATGTTTAATACTTTAATTTGTTTTTTGAATCTTAAGCCTAATGCTTCTTGTTAATTGGTCATTAATAAGATTGATGTGGTAAACTTAAAATAAAATTGGAAAATAGATTTTAGGTTTCAGCCTTAGATTCAATAGCTCACGATCTCACCTTAGGGCATTGTGACCCTTAGGTAGATTTCCTTACAAGATAGACATATACCTGTCGGGCAGGGGTAGCCACATTTTGAACTTGAACTTAATGAATTTAGGTAACTTGGTTAACATAGACATATGATTAATTGGGTTATTCTGGGTGTTTACATCTGACCATCGGGAGAGGCTTTTGCATATTTTCGTGTTCCAGGTTAGCAAACTGATTTATTACACATATATAAGAGAATCAATTCATCATTAGAATAATATTGCGTTGAATCACAACCCTGGATATTTGTGTCTTTTGTTTATTTTCCTTAGTATTTTCTTTTGTTTTTTTATTTATTTAGGAAATCCACATGCAACCAGCCAATCAATCAATCATTCCATTCTCTCTTTAATTAGATACTTGTAAATACATAGTATCAATAATTAATAATAACAATAGAAATTAAGTCCTCGTGGGATCGATATTTTTATACTACTTGAGCGATACGTGTGTGATTTCACCGATCAAATTTTTGGCGCTGTTGCCGGGGACTTTTTTTGCTTGCGTTATTAATTTTGAAGCTATCTATTTTACTTGTATCTAATTTTCTTTATTTTTATCTGTAATTTTGATTTCTTTCTTTTATTTTTCAGGTGGTTGAAATGGAACATTATTGGACGATGAAAGCACTATGAACTTTACAAAAAGAAGATACACCCCAAATCAGGGAGCATCTGTCCAGTTTTCTGAGGCATGTTGTCCAGCCCAACAGCTATCCATGGATGTCAGATCCATTCAACACAACATTTTCTCGACCAATTCAGAGATGTGAGATATGCAACGGTAACCACCCTAGTGATTATTGCGAGTACAACATGGTGGTAGAACTATCAAAATCATTCATGGTACGATGAACCATCATATTTCACTGAACCTTATTCTCCATCTTATCCACCATCCATCTACGATCGTCATCAAGAACCAAAACCATCAGAGGAAGATCGGGTGATTAATATGCTCAAAGATTGGCTCAAGAAACAAGACGAAAAGTGGGATACAATGGATGAAATGTTTCAGAGTAACGTGGCATCCATACAAAGAATGATAGATCAAACGAGAAAATTAAAAGAAAATCAGAACTTCACACTTCACGGAGCAAATTCAAATGGCACTGATGAAGCCTTCTAGTACCAAACATTTTATGATGAAACCTTAACAGAGGAAGAGGCTAAGCAGTATCAAGAATCTGAGGTATCAGTTTTGAAGCCCGAACCAACAGAATCTCAATTTGATCTTTATTATTCATCGGACTCTGATGAGGAACACGAAGCAGAGCTATTTGTACCAACTACACCAATAAGTGAGGATGAAACTCTGCATCCTCAAAATGAAGAGCTTGAAGCATGCGTTGCACTGATGTTTGAAGTAGAGCTACCCGAACCATTCATACCAACCACAGAGGATAGAAATCTACAATCAGACATATCTTTACATCCTCAGGTTGACACATATGGAGCATGCATTTCACAGATGACAGATGAAGAGCTAAACAAAGAAATCCTAAAATATATATGTGAAGAAAAGGTGGAGCAAGAAGCAAAATAAATGGAGGAGCAAATGTCTGACCTTATTGAAGATCTCATGCATTCAGGAGAAACATCACTGTATTGGGGAGTACAAATCAAAGACACCGCCCAGAAGCTTGACAGAATAGAACTCTCATTCAAAGTCAAGCACCATACGAGACCTCCTGATTTTCTTTCTTTCTTTTCAGGAATCACTGGAGCGACAAAGTTTAAAAAGGTGGCACAAGCACTGAATAAGACAAAATTCTTTTCGCGACTTTACCGTTGGAAGAGACCCTTCAAAAGCAACGTTCATGGGATTGTCTTTAATTGGACATCCAAAACCACGCTGAAGCCTCCTTGATGGATGGACTTCAGTCACGTCTGGCTGAAGACGATAAATGTAGCTCTAGCAGGGAGGCAACCCATGTAAAAATTTTATTTTTATTTAAATTTAAATTTTTTATATTTTGTGTATACATGTTGTAGAGATTTTAATTTTGTGTGTTATTTTTGCAGGGAAAAACATAGACGGAGCACTTAAGGCAAAGCAAACCAGTGAAAACGGGGTTATCACAGAATAAAGTTTAACAAAATCGCGAAGTTAAAAATTCAATTCAGTAGAGACGATGGAGTAAGGAGTCAACTCTTGATACGCGTCCTAGTGGATATATTCGTCAAATGACTCGATTTTGCCCAAAAAAAAAGTTAAATGGCCCCCTAAAAGAAATCACGGTAACATTGTTCCTTTATCCTTCTTTTGTTTTGTAACGTATTGGGGACAATGCTAGGTTTAGGTTTGGAGGTGAGGTTGTTTATGTTTATTTGTCTTCTCCGTCATCTTTTCTTTTACTGCATGTTTTTATTCCCTGCATGTTGTGTGTTTTGCATGTTTTTTGTGTTTTAATTTCTTTGCATGCTTTAAAAAAATGAAAAAAAAATAAATAAAAGTTCTGACTTAGTAACCAGACATCTTGCCTCAGTAAGCAGAGATTGTTCGCGTCAAACGGGAGAACTTTTAACATCTGAGATCCGAGTAATTAAGTCTGTAGGGGTGTTTTAACACATAGTGCCCTAAAGCCAACTGATTTGGGAGTCACTGGCCTAAAGCTCGCTACATGGATTAAAGATGTTACAAAAAAAATCACATACCTCACTTTGCTCATATTGTAGTAGACAAAACAATTTTTGATAGTCAGGTTGGTTTGACCCATTAACTGCTGAGAATTGAGACAAACTCACCAAGTTAATAACTTAGAATCGAAGCTGTTTGCAGAGCTTTTCACACACACACTCAGAGTCTGATTTAGATACTTTGTTCAAATGAAAGGATTTTAGTTGTAGTTTGCATTTTGAAGGTTCTTTTAACTTTGTTGCTAGACATTCTCTGAGGACATTGTATATATAGCTATTATTTTATTTTATTTCTTTTCCATTTCTTTCATTTGTGTTTTTGCTTTTATCTTCATTTTATTGACGTTTTTAAGTATTGTCACTGTAAGCCCTCACGAGACTACAACTCGTCCACTAGGGACACCTAGGGGTTTAAAGGCTTGTTGCATATGCTAAATGCAACCGTGATCCCTACGAAAGTGGCTTAGTTTAATTTAGTTTCAGTTGTTTATTTTATTTTATTTTGCTGTTTTGGTCGAGGACTAGCGAAATGTTAGGTTTGGGGGTGTGATGAGCATAAAATATATCACTATTTACCGCCTATTTTACTTAATATTTTGTATAGTTTCTCAGGTTTTATGAACATTTTGATGTGTTTAAGTTTATTTTGCAGATAAAATAAAATCGGGACTCAATGGAATCAATCAGGACGAAATATGAAACAAATAAGGGTAAAATCTAGACTTGACATTTGGATTTTAGAGGTTGGAAAATTGAAATAGCGTTCTAACGAAGTACAATTTCGGAAATTTCAACTTTGCGTAGTTTTCGTATTTTGGCCATAACTTTCTACTCCGATATCGGAGTGAAGTGATTCAAGTTCCAAAATAAAGAAGACTCAAAGATCTACAACTTTGAAGTTCATAATAATTTTAAATTCTGAATTTTTCATGATCGAAATTGATAAAACATCCGTAAGTGTGTTATATGTAATTATTAAAATCATTTTCAAAAAAAAAATTAAATAAATAAAAGTTCTGACTTAGTAACCAGACATCTTGCCTCAGTAAGCAGAGATTGTTCGCGTCAAACGGGAGAACTTTTAACATCTGAGATCCGAGTAATTAAGTCTGTAGGGGTGTTTTAACACATAGTGCCCTAAAGCCAACTGATTTGGGAGTCACTGGCCTAAAGCTCGCTATATGGATTAAAGATGTTACAAAAAAATCACATACCTCACTTTGCTCATATTGTAGTAGACAAAACAATTTTTGATAGTCAGGTTGGTTTGACCCATTAACTGCTGAGAATTGAGACAAACTCACCAAGTTAATAACTTAGAATCGAAGCTGTTTGCAGAGCTTTTCACACACACTCAGAGTCTGATTTAGATATTTTTTTCAAATGAAAGGATTTTAGTTGTAGTTTGCATTTTGAAGGTTCTTTTAACTTTGTTGCTAGACAATCTCTAAGGACATTGTATATATAACTATTATTTTATTTTATTTTGCTGTTTTGCTCGAGGACTAGCGAAATGTTAGGTTTGAGGGTGTGATGAGCATAAAATATATCACTATTTACCGCCTATTTTACTTAATATTTTGTATAGTTTCTCAGGTTTTATGAACATTTTGATGTGTTTAAGTTTATTTTGCAGATAAAATAAAATCGGGACTCAATGGAATCAATCAGGATGAAATATGAAACAAATAAGGGTAAAATCTAGACTTGACATTTGGATTTTAGAGGTTGGAAAATTGAAATAGCGTTCTAACGAAGTACAATTTCGGAAATTTCAACTTTGCGTAGTTTTCGTATTTTGGCCATAAATATCTACTCCGATATCGGAATGAAGTGATTCAAGTTCCAAAATAAAGAAGACTCAAAGATCTACAACTTTGAAGTTCATAATAATTTTAAATTCTGAATTTTTCATGATCGAAATTGATAAAACATCCGTAAGTGTGTTATATGTAATTATTAAAATCATTTTCAAAAAAAAAATTAAATAAATAAAAGTTCTGACTTAGTAACCAGACATCTTGCCTCAGTAAGCAGAGATTGTTCGCGTCAAACGGGAGAACTTTTAACATCTGAGATCCGAGTAATTAAGTCTGTAGGGGTGTTTTAACACATAGTGCCCTAAAGCCAACTGATTTGGGAGTCACTGGCCTAAAGCTCGCTATATGGATTAAAGATGTTACAAAAAAATCACATACCTCACTTTGCTCATATTGTAGTAGACAAAACAATTTTTGATAGTCAGGTTGGTTTGACCCATTAACTGCTGAGAATTGAGACAAACTCACCAAGTTAATAACTTAGAATCGAAGCTGTTTGCAGAGCTTTTCACACACACTCAGAGTCTGATTTAGATATTTTTTTCAAATGAAAGGATTTTAGTTGTAGTTTGCATTTTGAAGGTTCTTTTAACTTTGTTGCTAGACATTCTCTGAGGACATTGTATATATAGCTATTATTTTATTTTATTTTGCTGTTTTGCTCGAGGACTAGCGAAATGTTAGGTTTGAGGGTGTGATGAGCATAAAATATATCACTATTTACCGTCTGTTTTACATAATATTTGTATAGTTTCTCAGGTTTTATGAACATTTTGATGTGTTTAAGTTTATTCTGCAGATAAAATAAAATCGGGACTCAATGGAATCAATCAGGATGAAATATGGAACAAATAAGGGCAAAATCTAGACTTGACATTTGGATTTTAGAGGTTGGAAAATTGAAATGGCATTCTAACGAAGTACAATTTTGGAAATTTCAACTTTGCATAATTTTCATATTTTGGCCATAACTTTCTACTCCGATATCAAAGTGAAGTGATTCAAGTTCCAAAATAAAGAAGACTCAAAGATCTACAACTTTGAAGTTCATAATAATTTCGAATTCTGAAGTTTTCATGATCGAAATTGATAAAACATCCGTAAGTGTGTTATGTGTAATTATTAAAATCATTTTCAAAAAAAAAATTAAATAAAAAATGAAAATTGTCAAACTTCCACAAAACATGCTTGCATGTTTGGTGGAGGATTTGGTGCCATGTTTTTTTCCATGTTTGGTGGAGAAATTGGTGGAGGCAAAATTTTGCCTATAAATACTAAGTAATTTCATTTGTAAATTTCATACTTTCCTTGGTTTCTTAATAATGAATTAAGGATTGTATCTTGTATGTTTTATTTAGTAGTATTGTAATGTATTTTTATTTTTATTTTTAGTAATAATAGTTCGTTTTTTTACTTTCTTTTATGTTTAGTAGTTAATTTCGACTGGGGGAAGGGTGAAATCTTTAATATGATAAGGTAGATTAATCTCACTTAATTTATAATATGGAAATTATAATTTAATAATATGGATTAAATTTGATACCGCCTTAATGACTGGTTTTATTTATTTGACATAATGTCACACCGCCTATATGGTCGGTCTTTAGGTGACAAATGATTACCGCCTATATGGCTGGTTTATGGACAAATAATAATATCGCCTTTATGGCTGGTTTGACTTAAATGGGTAACAGTGACAATTTCTATATTATAATAAAATGATATTTCTACATTTGAAATATTAAAGGTGGATCCCCTAACCCAAATATTTTTATTTTTATTCTAGGGAAGTGATGAAGCACAATATTCACAAGTTTAATAATTGATTTTCTCTATATTATGTTTAATACTTTAATTTGTTTATTGAATCTTAAGCTTAATGCTTCTTGTTAACTGGTCATTAATAAGATTGATGTGGTAAACTTAAAATGAACTTGGAAAAGAGATTTTATGTTTCAGCTTTAGATATAATAGCTCACGATCTCACCTTAGGGCATGATGACCCTTAGGTAGATTTCCTTCCAGGATAGACATATACCTATCGGGCGGGGTAGCCACAATTGGAACTTGAACTTAATGAATTCATGTAACTTGGTTAACATAGACATATGATTAATTTGGTTATTATGGGTGTTTGCCTCTGACCATCAGAAGAGGCGTTTGCATATTTTTGTTTCCAGGTTAGCAAACTTATTTATTACACATATATAAGAGAATTAATTCATCATTAGAATAATATTGTGTGGAATCACAACCCTAGATATTTGTGTCTTTTGTTTATTTTTCTTAGTATTTTCTTTTGTTTTTTTATTTATTTAGCAAATCCACATTCAACCAACCAATCAAGCAATCATTCCATTCTCCCTTTAATTAGATACCTGTAAATAAATAGTATCATTAATTAATAACAACATTAGAAATTAAGTCCTCGTGGGATCAATATATTTATACTACTTGAGTGATACGTGCGCTTGCGTTACGTGTGTGATTTCACCGATCAGTTATCGACGATCAGTTAAATAACATAACTACCGTATTTTACGCATTTCTCAACAACCAAAGGTCAGATTTAGACAAACGAAGTGTCCAACTTGCGTATCTCGACAAAGGGAAGATTTTGGTCTGGGAGGTGTCGTACACGCACGGCAGCGCGTGGGGCGCGTCGCGATGGAAGCAAGGCGGTTCATGGGGCGCGTGTTGGCACGTGAGTGGGCGTCTCAGCGGCGGTCCGATAGAGTTGGATTTGTCTCATTGAGGGGATTCTTCATATGTGGTCACTCGTTGGAAATAGAGATCGGACAACGTCGAAAAACCACTTTCTCTCTCTGTCCACACACTTTATCTCTCTAGAAATTTTCCCTCAAAGCTCTCGATTTCTGTCTCTAAAATCCCCTAGAATTGCTCTCAATTGATCTTTGGAAATTTACACAAGGCAACCTCACTCTCTCACTCTCTCAACTTAGGATATTAATAAAAACTACGATTGCTTAAGTATTTCATTGATAGAGATTATGAGGGTTAGTAGAGTTAAAGTTGAGGTGAGTAGTTTTGTTTATTTTTAATGATATGGAGACATGTTTGGTGCATGAGTGCGATAATGTTGGAGGTTAAGAAGAAAGATACAAGTAGTTGTTTTATATAATATTTTTGTATAATGAAAGTGTTAACATGAAAATAATTATTAAAGGGCGAAAAGGCATGAGGTCATTTTGGACGAAGAAGGAATTGACCCAGAGCGACTCAACTCAGGATGATTCATCCAATGAGTAAAGAATCACAACGAACGAAGAAAGAATCTTCCAACAAGTGAAGAACGATGAAAGAAGAACGAATATGCGAAAGTACCCTACAGTTGGTTAGTTACAAGTAGATTCAGTTAACGATTATTGCACAATTTATCAGTAATCCCCACGATCTAGCAATTTATCAAAGTGTAACCCAGTAGTTGCACGCATGATCTAGCAGTTACATCCGAGTAGGAAACGTGGGAGTTTAATGGGTTGAAGACAGCGAAACCGCTTAAGCGGTTAGCGGAATCGTACGCTATAAAAAGGTTAGGCATAGTAAAGAAGAAAAAAAGAAAAAAAAAAGACTCAAAATGAGCAAGTAGTTTGAATTTAACGTATTTCTTAGCTTTGTAATCTTTAGGGCTGTAATCTATGTGCTTGCGCCCCTTGGAGGTATTTTCTTGGAATCAATCAACACTTTCTGGGACTATATCTCAGGAGGTTTGAAACCTTACACGTGTACTAGCAAAAAATTACTCGAATAGTTTTTGGCGACCACAGTGGGAGAATTTGGTGCAAGAAGTGAAGATGCCTCCGAAAAAGAATGTTCAGACTGGTTCAAGTACATAGGATGGGGATTGGAGTAAATAACCAAACTCACGTTCCGACTGTAGTGGGCCATTTTTAGGGTTTAGCAGAAACAAGTCGTTAGGACACTATGAGAGAGTTCAATCCTAACGTGATGCACATCTTGTTCGGTGAATTCACCCAGGACGTAGTCGAATAGGTTAGACTTCAAAATACTCATGTTATTGATAAGTTAATTTTCGACTAGCAATTCACATTATGAAAACATGGCCAAACACATGAGCTCATTAAATGATCTAATGGCTAAATGCGCAAACGGGGGGGGGGGGGGGGGGGGGCAATCCCATTTGGGATCACACCTCCTCCTGTGTTAGATATGAGAAGTAATCATGACCAAGATTGGGGAACTCGAATGGAGGCTGGACCAAGCAATGTTCCTCATCCACAATGGATTGCTGCCCCAACAATGTCCTGATGAGGGACAAATCCAGTTAGTTTTGGCCCACACCTAGGGCCGAACGTGATACAACATGAGGTAGCGCTGTCCCAAGGTTTACAAGGACATGGTCAAGACCATCACATTTATAAGGGGACCACAACCACCACATGTAGGGTGTCCATTCAATGGCAATGATGTATTTAAGAGAACAAATGACCGAGATTCTCCAAAATCAATTCGGTTTGGGGGGTGAGGCCAATTCGGCCGATATATCAGAAATCATATCCGGATTGGATTGATTTAGTGTATCCATGGCCCATGAATTATAAGATACCAGAATTCTTTATGTTCACGGGATTTGGGGAAGTTTCCATTATAGAACATATAGGCGATTTACTCTTCAGTGCGGAGAGACGAACGATTTCCATAAACTAGATTATTCCATGGTTCGTTGTCAGGAATAGCTTTTTCCTAGTATATCAGCTTACCACCCAATTCGGTGGAGAACTGGTACCAAATAGAACAGTTGTTCCATGAGGAGTTTTATAAAATCGAGTCTGAAGTGACCCTGGTTGATTTGGAAAATTTGAGGCAGTTGCCAGGTGAGTTGGGCCGAAATATTTTTTGCAAAGATTTAAAGCGGCCCGAAGCCGATGCTATATACCTTTGCCAGAAAAAGAATTTATAAAAATCGCTCAAAGTTGTCTTAACTTTGACTTAAAAAAAAAATTCAAAGATTGAGAGTTCTGGGACCTCCTCCAGCTCACCACTAGCGTAGTTAGATATGAGCGATTGTTGAGGGAAAAAGAGCATGAAGAATGCTAGAAAGCAAATGAAGAATGCGAGTAAGCAAATGAAGAATGCTAGTAAATGAACGTATTATAGGAATACAAACTACGAGGTAAGAGAAATGAATATTGAATCGGTCGACCTATGCATGGCCGAATTAATTAAGGGAAAGTCATATGTCTGTAAGACGTGGACCGAACCACGGCCATAGGTAGAAAATGATAAAAAAAATTAGGACTTTTTCTTTTGACGTCGCTAAAGTTGATGCCATTTTTGATCAATTATACAAGGATAAACAAATTAAATTAAGCGACCGCCACAAATTGCCAAGCCCCGAGCAAGTTAGCGGCAAGAAATATTATAAGTGGCATAATACATGTGTTGGGTTTCTAGTTAGTCCCAAGGATCAATTCAAGCAATGAACATGTGTGGATACAACAAAGAAGCATGGCAGAATCATACTTACATTGATCGGTTATGCGATGCGAGGAACGACAAAACTTTTCTCCCTTCCTTGAACTCTCGGCAATGGAATGTTTTTTCCTCGTCCATTTTCGGTCATCACTTCCATAGATGCTCCAAGCTCCAAGATTGGAAATGGTGATTCCATGCTCACAAGTTGGTTTCCCTATCACCTTCGAATGACCCTTCATGTCCAGCATTGGAAAAATTGCCATAATTTTTCCTTGTTCTTCTTCTATGTCTCGGCCAAGAAAGAAATGAGAAGAAAATTGGCTTCAAAAGCCGAATGGGAGAGAAGGGAAATTTTGGCTCCAAACCGTGTGAGTGATTAAGAGAGAGAGAAATTATGTTGTTGTATATGGTTTTAATTTTCCAAAAATCAAATACCAAAAATAATTACCAATTATCCAAAAAAGGTACAAGACTTAAAGTTTTCAACCACCTCCATCAATCAATGAATAGTGACTGGTTGTCAATCACTCAAAGTGACAAGACATCCATCACTTGAATGATGAGTGATGTGACTTGTGGGCCGCACTTGAATTCGAAATTCGAGTGCACCCGCAAAAACTCCCGGACTCGGGTTTGCTAATTCAGAATTAATGAATTTTCCATTGCGATGTAATTAAATCAAATTTAATTAAATAATTGTGCCTAGCAAAAATACTATTCACGTCGCTAGCGAATTAATTCTAAATTAACTCGTTTGCCCGAATTAAAATCTAATTTTAATTCCACGTCGAAATCCAATTTCTTATAATATATCAAATATATTATTTTATCGATTAATTCCAAATTAATCATTCTCTCTCTTTAAATAATATTTTATCCCAGATAAAATATCTCCGTAATTAATCCCAGATTAATTTTCTCTCTCTTATAATAAATCCCAGATTAATAAAGCGCGAGTCATACGTCATCGGTGAATCTTCGGAAGCGACCATGAGATCCCTAGATATGTTGGCAGTAAATCCGGTCGTCTGACTATCCGAACACGTACGTACCTAGTACTACGTTTTTTACCGATTTACAAGACATGGTTGGCATATAGTAAAGCATCGTGCCTACCCAATTTTCCAGAAATATTCTTATAGGTATATGTGATCTATATCAGGCGTAGTATACGTAGTATTGCATATTTCGATCCAGTATCGGATGTCACGTGCAAGGCCTGAGGCTAGAATTGTGTCTGCCCCATACGAAACACATATCGGATCTCTGGTAACTAGTCTCTATAATCGGATAATCATGACCTAGCCATATTATCCCGATGATTGCAGTACATAAGAGCACCAGTTCCGTATCCTACGTGATCATCATCTCCACTATGACTGGAGTGATACTTCCGTCTTGACATCACACCCAATACACTACGATTCTCAATATACCCAGAAGAGGCGTACACAGAACCTGTTAAAGCCCTGGACGACCAAAACCAAAGTATATTGATTGTCGCAAGTATTAGAGGTGCAAGTCTCAGGTTAAGACCAATACACCTACCTTGATTCGGACTTCCATAGACACATAGTCAAACTACCAATGGAATTCCGAGGGGTCTATCCAGAGTGAAGCTGTCCCGTACCATCGGTAAACACAACCTCCTATTACACTTGCATGAGTATCCTATACCCAAATAAATGAGAACTATGCTGTTATGCTCCCACAACGCGCGCACAAGTGTAATACTAGTCTTTTACGCATTATCGATGTCCAATCTCGATAATACTCTGACTGGGAGATATTTAATGATTAAACCTTTATGTACTGATACTGTCTCATATCATCTCAATCCGGAACTAATCATATGGACCTTTTATCATTTATATATCTTGGTAATCTAATTACAAATGATAAAAGAGTAATTTCCTTTCTCACATAGTTAATTTGTACAACACCATGATCTGTACAAATAATGATGCTATGGGTCATAATTGTCCAACAACATGGTCTCACTCAACTAACAGTTGCATTGTGTTTCGGAATATGTTATAGGATGCCATAGAGTCTGGACGAATAACGTTCGAAAAAAGGACAAGATGGATGTGGACGATAACTCGTTCCCTAAACCGTTGGAAATGAATATGATTCACTCTGACCTAACTAAGATGAATTTGCCAAAATTTAAGCTGGTCTTTGTTGGACAATTATGACCCATTGCATCACTGTTTGTACAGATCATAGTGTTGTTGTACAAATTAACTATGTGACAAAGGAAATTAGTCGTTTATCATTTGTAATTAGATTACCAAGATATATAAATGATAAAAAGGTCCTTATGATTAGTTCCAGATTGAGATGATATGAGACAGTATCAATCCACGAAGGTTTAATCATTAAATATCCATAGTCGTAGTATTTTCGAGATTGGACATCGATAATGCGGAATAAACTAGTATTACACTTGTGCGCGTTGTGGGTGCATAACAATATAGTTCTCATATATTTGGGTATAGGATACTCATGCAAGTGTAATAGGAGGTTGTGTTTATCGATGGTACAGAAATAGCTTCGCTCTGGATAGACCCCTCGGAATTCCATTGGTAGTATGACTATGTGTCTATGGAAGTCCGAATCAGGGTAGGTGTATTTGATCTAACCTGAGACTTGCACCGCTAATACTTGCGACAATCAATATACTTTGGTTATGGTCGTCCAGGGCTTTAACAGGTTCTGTGCACGCCTCTTCTGGTATATTGAGAATCGTAGTGTATGGGTGTGATGTCGAGAATGAAGTATCAATCCAGTCATAGTGGAGATGATGATCACGTAGGAAACAGAACTGGTTCTCTTATATGTTGCAGCTATCGGGATATTATGACTAGGTCATATTTATCCGATTATAGAGACTAGTTACCAGAGATCCGATATGTGCTTCGTACGGGGCAGACACAATTCCAGCCATATGCCTTGCACATGACATCCGATGCTGGATCGCAATATGTAATACTACGTATACAACTCCTGATATAGATCACATATTCCTTTAAGAATATTTCTGGAGAATTCGGTAGGTACGGTGCTTTGCTAGAAGCTAACTATGTCTCGTAAATCGGTAAAAATATAGTACTAGGTACGTACGTGTTCGGATAGTCCGACGACCGGATTTACTGCCAACATATTCGGGGATCTCATGGGTCACTTCCCGAAGATTCACCGATGACGTATGACTCGCACTTTATTAATCTGAGATTAATTAGAAGAGAGAGAAAATTAATCTGTGATTAATTAGGAGATATTTTATCTAGGATAAAATATTATTAAAAGAGAGAGAACGATTAATTTGAATTAATCGATAAAATAATATATTCGATATATTATACGAATTAGATTTCGACGCGGAATTAAAATTAGATTTTAATTCGAGCGAACGAGTTAATTTAGAATTAATTCGTTAGCGACGTGAATAGTAATTTTGCTAGGCATAATTATTTTATTAAATTTGATTTAATTACGCTGCAACGAAAAATTCGTTAATTCAGAATTAGTGAACTTGAGCCCGGGAGTGTTTGCGGGCCCACTCATATTTCGAATTCAAGTGTGGCCCACAAGTCACATCTAGCATCAAATCACTAGTCAATCAAGTGATGGATGTCTTGTCACTTTGAGTGATGTGATGTCAGTCACTATTCATGAGTGATGTGGGTAGTTGAAAGGCTTTATTGCCTTGTACTTTTTGACTTTGATTTTGGGTATTAGTTTTTTGAAAACCAAATACACAAAATCAATCTTTTTTTTTCCTCTCATCTCTCTCTCTCACGGCTTGGAAGCCAAAATTCTCTCAATTTCTTGGCAAGGCCGAGATATGTAAGAAGAAACAAGGAAGATTTGTGGCAAATCTTTCCAATGCTAGCACATGAAGAGTCATCCAAGGTGATAGAGAAACAAACCCTTGAGCATGGAATCACCAACACAAAGCTTGGAGCTTGGAGATCCATCCATAGAGTTGACTGAAAATGATGGAGCACAAAGAAGCACCATTGCCGAGAGCTTCAAGGATTTTTGTTGTTCCTCGCATCGCAAGAGCCGATCAATGTAAGTATGATTCCGCCATAATTCTTTTGAGTATTCACACATGATTCTATGCTTGAATTGATCTTGGAACTAACCTAGAAACCCAAAAATGGTATCAGAGCCATTTTGAGCGTCAAATATACTTAGGGTAAAATTTGAGTAAATTGGATTTGAGCATGTTTGACTAAATTACTTGTTTGAGCATGCTTGTATATGGATGACTTGGAGTTGTTTGTGATCAATTTTGTGAAAAATGGATTGGATCAATTTTTCCCCAAAATATAGGCTTGGCTGAAACTTGGAGGTGCCCTAATTTCATGGAATTTTTTATTTTTGATCATTGGATGAATTGAAAATACTTGGGATAAATTGATTTGAGATTTAATTAGATTGAAATCAAAATCAATTTTGAAAAACCCTAAATGCTGTGACTTGTAGCATGTAAAATGATTGATTTTTTGATTCAATTGTGTTGGACATAAGTTGATGATGATAAGCATAATTAATTGAGTAAATTAGTGTTTTGGAAATGTTAATTTGGTTAATTAATTATGGCTATACACTTAGGTTAATTTAATTATGAAATTTGGAATTTTGGAATTAAATTAATTGGGCTTATTTTGGAATTGGGCTTGTAAAAGTTGTATTTGGGCTTAATGGGCTTGGTTGGGCCAAGTTTGGTTTAGGCTAATTGGTTGGATCCAATTGGGCCGAAAACCATATCCATAAAGTCCAAATATTACTTAATGGACCTTAAAACTTTAATTGGGCCTAATGGGCCTAAATTGGTTTCTTGGAAAATAAGGGTGATTCCTTAAATGGGCTTTGGTATTTGGGTTTGACCTATATTGACCAAAAGTCCATGCCTTAAGAAATTAATGAAAGCCCATTGGACTTTAATTAAATTGACATTGGATGTTAATTGGGCTTTGAGACCCGTAACGATCAGATTTAGAATCTAAGTCGTAAAGACACATTAAAAATTGTAATTATTTAATTTAGAATTATATTAAATACAAATTAAATTGGATTTAATGTTGTAGTTTAATATAATTCGTGAATTCGCACTTTGAGTACTTATTCTTAAATCGAGTTGGACTCGCGCAAAATCAAATCGTTGTTTGAACATTGGATGGTCATAAATTTGAGATTAATTAATTAGATTAAATTGATTGATAACATGCTTTGTGTGAATACATGTATGCGATGTATGAATAATGCATATCGGATGGATATTAGATGGGTGAGGGAAATTTTGGAAATTGTTATAATAAATTTAGAATTTATTAAATTGGACCTGCTTGTCCAGCCTATTACTTTTTGACTCTTTGTATTTCTCTTCTCACCTATTCCCCTCAATGTAAATGAGGTTTCTTTAGAAGTGTTATGTAATTGGGTAGAAGTAATACTTGTGCTAGCGGAGGGAGAGAGAAATGGAGAGATTTGTTCTAGGAACAATGTGTTTAAATATCCATCCGCATATCATTATATTTTATTTATACGCTCCTTATTATACTTTTAGAATGCATGTTTAAGGGTGTGTGATGATGATGAGACCTAACAAAGATAATAAATTGGTTGCCAATTTACGCGAAAAAACCCTCAACATATATTAAGCGTTTTTTCTTCCATTGATTGATTCTTACTCAATATCCAAGATTGGCACTGGTTTGTTGGCAAAGTCAAGACCTTTTTTCGTCGCGGATGTGTTTGAATCATGAAGCTTTGTTCCATATCGGTGTCTTGTCCAAGTTGTGATTTGTTGGCCAAAGTCAAGATCACTTCTTGTCCATCGACATCGATTTCGAAGATTTCCAAGGTCAATGGGTTCCGCTTAACTGGGATCATTAAGTTTGTTGTGCCAAAGTCAAGACTTAGTTGATTCAGAGGAAAAATGTTAGGGAATATATTGGATATATTGGCATATATAAGATATATGTTTCGGACTTCGATGTCCACCTACTGGATCTAGGAATTGGATGTGATCCAATTGATCTTAGAGATCTACCTAGTTAATTATCATACAATTTGTTAGCCAAAGTCAAGATTGTGTGTTATTTAACGGGATCCTAGGCCACTAGGAAACAAGGTTTCCCGAGTACTCCACAGAGGGTTAGAGGCTCGCCGAAAAATAGTGGGAGGCAAGTATTAAATTTACAATATTCGTTTAGTTACTTGCCAATACGCGCTTATTTCAATTTTCGTCAATAAATTAATATATTAGTTGGACTAATATTTAATGTTGTTTTAAATTATACAGTTGGACTGTATTCAAACTACTTCAATTATAGTTGATTATATATTGGATTATAGTAATCAATATATTTGAAATTAACCAATTTAAATTATAGTTGATTATATAGTTAGACTATAATAATCATTATAATCTATAGTACCTAAAATCGTTGATTTGATAGTTGGACTATTGGAATCAAGATAACTGAAAGATTAGCGTTAAAATATACACCTGGGTGAAAATATTTTAAACGGATTTAATTTTCAAATTGGGATAAAATCTCAGGATAGTCTTGGGAACCGAGAAATTACTTTATTTGATATAGTGACGTCTCGAGCCTAAGCCGGAGTTGAGAAATAGTAGAACATGATATTTGGAATATTCATGTGATGATAACTTTAGTGCTTAATCCGTTATGCTTGCAGCAAAGACTCCTTAATTTCTTAGTCAGAACTAAGGATTAGATCCTTATAGTATGATAATGAATTGAAGGATCTTCATAGATCTATCCTTAGATCTTAGAAGTACAAATTGCAATAGAAACTACTCTTGAGAGTTAATGGCTATACTCAATGAGATAAAGCCAAGTTTTGCAATAGGGCAGGAAGCGCAAGACGCATCCTATTTCAACATTCCAGAAGGCCAAGGCTTGCCCGAAGGCTTTTGGGTGTGGAAAAGGGGCAAAGGCAAAATCATTATAATCTTCTGGGAAGACATAGGACATATCCCAATATTTCTGCCTAAACTGTGGCAAACGGGGTCACTGGAAGCGTGACTGCCGTATTGACAAGGCAGACATGAAGGAATTGAAGACGGGCAAGGCTCCGACTTAAATTATGTTTGTGATAAACATGTTCACTACTAGTATTAAAATTGGATTTTAGATACTGGATGTGGTACATAAATATATGTACTGGTGTGCAGAATCTGCTCATTAGCAGGATACTGATTTCAGTTGAGACTTCCTACGAATTGAAAACGGGACGAGAGTCACTGTTTTAACCGTAGATACCTAAGTTTAGGAACTACCATTTGGGTATGTACTTAAATTGAGAAACTATTAAAATGTAACTAGTTTGACTAGGAACATTATCTCTATATCAGGGTTAACCCGTTGCGGGTATATCTTTATATTCTAGAACACTAAAGTGTTTTATTTTATAAAGATGATATTGAGATACGCACATTAGATGTGAATAACAGTATTTATATTTTGAATATAAATAAATCTCAAACGTATAACAGGACAAACAAATAGCTCAAACTGGTTTAATCAGATGAGACTTATATGTGGCATTGTTATCTGAGACACAATAAACAAGACTCGTATATCCACACTTTCGAAGAGTGGATACTAGGACAGATTTGATTATATTCAAATAATGTCTACTACGAATCTAGTTTATTAGGCAAAATGTCTGAAATATTTTTTACTTGGTAAAAGTACAAATGCCACCGATCTGTTAGCCATCGTTCATAGTGACGTAAGTGGGCCCATGTATAGCTAGGCTAGAGGTGGATATGAATACTTCAAAACCTTTACGGATGTGGCATCGCGTTATGGTTACATGTTTCACAAGAAACACGGATCATAAACTTTTAGAGTTTCGACACGAAGTAGACAAACAGATCGGCTAAAGTATACAACACCATGATTGAACCATGATGAAAATACTTAAGCAATAATTTTCTCGAATACTTGAAAGTATAGTATTCTTTCAATGAGGACTCCTCCTGGAACACGTCAATATGACGGTGTGTCTGAACGGAGAAATCGAATTTTGTTAGACATGATAAGGTTAATCATGAGTCGCTCTGAGCTACCATTTCCTTCAAGGGATATGCATTAAACAGTGCAAAATTTATTTTGAATAAGGTTCCATGAAAATCTATTTGACAGACTTCATATTAGATATGAACAGGAAAAAAACCGGGTTTTCTGATTCCTGAAGATTTGGGAATGCTAGGCATATGTTTGGATGATACCAAACTAGAACCCAAATCGGATAAGTGCTTAAGTTGTGGGTTATCCTAGGGTAACCAAAGTATAGTACTTATACAACTCACAAGAGAACAATGTAATTGTTGCTCGCCATGCGGTTTTCCTAAGAGGAATACCAATATGCAGTGGTAAGGGGGGGAAAGTAAAACTCGATGATCGGAAAATCGGAGTAATACTGTTCCAGGCACCGATTCCTTAATGGAACACAAATAGTTCATCAGTGATGAAACTATACCAATAATCTTCGAATACATAAGAACCACGTAAGTCAGAGAGAGTCAGGAAATAACCTGGGAGGTATGGGTTTCTGATATCACCTCGTAAAGATGTCAATCTTATTGAGGAACACGAACTGACTACGTATGGGGAAGTGATACAAGGTATCGACTCCCTATTATGGCAAAATGCCATGATGTCCGAAATGGATTCCATGTATACCAACCAAGTTTGGTCACTGGTTGTTGTACTAGAAGGCATTGTGCCTGTTGGTACTATATAAGTCTTCAAGGAAGATATACATGGATGGCAACATACCAACGTACTAAGCTAGGCTTGTGTAGCGAAAAAGGTATCGTTATCAACATTATGTCGATTACGACGAAACCTTTTACTCGTTGCCATGGTTAAATCCATTTGTATAATGCTTGCTGATGCTGCATGTTTCATTCATGAAATATGGCAGCTGAACGTCAAAATCGCTTTCCTTAAATGGAAATCTTTTGGAGGATGTTTATATCATCCTGACGGTTTTGTCGTACCAACATGAGCAAACAAGGTTTGCAAGTTATTTGATCCATTAATGGATTGAAGCAAGCATTACGTTCTTGGAATTATCGTTTTGATGTAATCATAATGGTATATGATTTAATTCAAAACGAAAATGATTCTTGTGTATATAAGGAGGTTAGTGGGAGCGCACTGACAGTGAAAGTCCTAAATAATGATAATATGTCATTTCTTGGAAATGACATTCCCATAATACAATCGGTGAAAGCTTGGCTTTCATGAAAATTATCTATAGAATTCTTGGGAGAAACAACCTTTATTCTAGGAATAAGGATCTACTGAGATAGATCTAAAAGTTGTTGGCACTCTCCGAAAACTCGTACATTGAAATAAAGGTACGCGAGCTGGTGTCTCATATGTTTTGAGCATATGGAGTCACAATCGGGCCAATCCAAGTGATAGTCACTGGATTGATGTTAAGAACATCCTTTAGTGTCTTAGATGAACTAAGGATGCTTTCTTATACTATGGAGAAGGAGAACTTGAAGTGACTGGGTTCACCAATGCAAGTTTCCAAACCAATAATAATGACTATAACTCGTAACAAAGGTACTATACAATTTGAATAACGAAAAATGAGCTGTAAATCTTCTAAGCAAGATACTGTTGCCGAATAAACAACAAAAGCGGAATATTGCTGCAGCTGAGGCAGCACAATAGAAGCCTTTTGGATCTATAATAATCCTAATTAGATTAGGAGTAGTTCTGTTAGCAGCTGAGCTAGGCTACAACACAGGCTAAAAAATTAATGGTCTCATCAAAGATCCAGATATATACTTCAATATTCATCTGATTTGTTCGGATCATACATCGTGGCGATGTGATGATCGAATAAATCGCATCAGATGATAACCATGCAAATCCACTGACAACGAAGCATTTTCTCGGCAGAAGTTTGAGCGAACCGTACATAGTTCGGGTGTAGGACACTTGAGTGATTGGCTATAGGCCAAGTAAGATATTTTTGGACAATTATAACCATAACTTCACTATTTGTACAGATCATGGTGTTGTTGTATAAATTAACTATGTGACAAATGAAATTGCTCTTTTATCATTTGTAATTAGATTACCAAGATATATAAATGATAAAAGGTCCTTATGATTAGTTCCGGATTGAGATGATATGAGACAGTATCAATCCACGAAGGTTTAATCATTAAATATCCCTAGTCGTAGTATTATCAAGATTGGACATCGATAATGTGGAATAGACTAGTATTACACTTGTGCGCGTTGTGGGAGCATAACGACATAGTTCTCATATATTTGGGCATATGATACTCATGTAGGTGTAATAGGAGGTTATGTTTACCGATGGTACGGAAATAGCTTCGCTCTGGATAGACCCTTCGGAATTCCATTGGTAGTATGACTACGTGTCTATGGAAGTCCGAATCAGGGTAGGTGTATTTGGTCTTAACCTGAGACTTGCACCGCTAATACTTGTTACAATCAATATACTTTGGTTTTGGTCGTCCAGGGCTTTAACAGGTTCGGTGTACTCCTCTTCCGGGTATATTGAGAATCGTAATGTATTGGGTGTGATGTCAAGATGGAAGTATCACTTCAGTCATAATGGAGATAATGATCACGTAGGATACGAAACTGGTGCTCTTTTGTGCTGCAACTATCGGGATATTATGACTAGGTCATGTTTATCCGATTATAGAGACTAGTTACCAGAGATCCGATATATGATTCGTACGGGGCAGACACAATTCCAGCCACATGCCTTGCACATGACATCCGATGCTGGATCACAATACGTAATACTACGTATACAACGCCTGATATAGATCACATATTCCTTTAAGAATATTTCTGGAGAATTCGGTAGGCACGGTGCTTTGTTAGAAGCCAACTATGTCTCGTAAATCGGTAAAAATATAGTACTAGGTACGTACGTGTTCGGATAGTCCGACGACCGGATTTACTGCCAACATATTCGGGGATCTCATGGGTCGCTTCCCGAAGATTCACCGATGACGTATGACTCACACTTTATTAATCTGGGATTAATTAGAAGAGAGATAAAATTAATCTGGGATTAATTACGGAGATATTTTATCTGAGATAAAATATTATTAAAAGAGAGAGAACGATTAATTGGAATTATCGATAAAATAATATATTCGATATATTATACGAAATTAGATTTCGACGCGAATTAAAATTAGTTTTTAATTCGGGCGAGAACGAGTAATTTAGAATTATTTCTTTATCGACGTGAATAGTAATTTTGCTAGGCATAATTATTTTATTAAATTTGATTTAATTACGTCGCAACGGAAAATTCGATAATTCGGAATTAGCGAACCTGAGCCCGGGAGTGTTTGCGGGCCCACTCACATTTCGAATTCAAGTGCGGCCCACAAGTCACATCAAGCGTCAAATCACTAGTCAATCAAGTGATGGATGTCTTGTCACTTTGAGTGATGTGATGTCAGTCACTATTCATGAGTGATGTGGGTGGTTGAAATGCTTTATTGCCTTGTACTTTTTGACTTTGATTTTGGGTATTAGTTTTTTGAAAACCAAATACACAAAATCAATCTCATTTTTTTCCTCTATTCTCTCTCCCTCACGGCTTGGAAGCCAAAATTCTCTCAATTTCTTGGCAAGGCCGAGATATGTAAGAAGAAACAAGGAAGATTTGTGGCAAATCTTTCCAATGTTAGCACATGAAGAGTCATCCAAGGTGATAGGGAAACAAACCCTTGAGCATGGAATCACCAACACAAAGCTTGGAGCTTGGAGATCCATCCATGGAGTTGACCGAAAATGATGGAGCACAAAGAAGCACCATTGCCGAGAACTTCAAGGATTTTTGTTGTTCCTCGCATCGCAAGAGCCGATCAATGTAAGTATGATTCCGCCATACTTCTTTTGAGTATTCACACATGTTTCTATGCTTGAATTGATCTTGGGACTAACCTAGAAACCCAACAGTCTTAAATGAAGATCAGAACGACCAACGCCCTAGTGTCCTTGAGAGGATAAAGTTGCACCAAGAAGGAAAGGCTCGACAAAATTTGTGTATTCACTATTATAACAGGGAGCCGGCATCATGGCATCCGAAAACCTTCGCACCAAGGTTCTATGGGGAATACTCAAACTTCGTCAAGAATATCAGGACTTTTAGGCCGAAGTTTCACCGGCCCAACGTTTGGCATTCGTATAACCAGCAAGGAAAGAACTATGTTCCTTTGGATGAGATGACAAGGATGCAGTTAATACGACATCAAATGAATTGTGGCCGGATGATGCGCCAGTGGTGTGAGGTGAAAGCTCATATTAGCCATGAAAAACGAGGCCATGTCTTCGTAACTGACACCCATATGAAAAGAAAAATAGTCATGGAGGCCAAAGATGGTGGCGGCGAAGAAAGAATCGGTCAGGACTGCAAAGAACAGAACCAAGTTTGACTGACGGAAGAAGCGGGATGAAACAGACGATGAAGAACCACCCATTGTTATTCAGTTTGGCAGCATGCCACCGGTTGTGGCTAATCATTACTTGCTGTCTGAAAAATTCAAACGGGACAATGATGGGACCCCTAGAAGGAATGAAGACGTCTACGACGGTGAGGAGACAGAAGTTGCAATGCTTACCACGAAAAGTAGAGAGGTTTCAGGTAACGAGGTGACAGATGTAGAAGAAGAAATAGATGTGTATGCCGAAGTGCAGAGAAGGGGAACAACACAAAGTCGGCTTCTTAAGGAATTATACGAAGCCAGAAATCTAGTTATGGGGATACTGGGGGAAACTTGGGTCGATCCCCGTATCTCGTGCTATACGGAAAATCCAAAATAAAAAGGATCGTAACCAGAGCAGAGAAACAGATGATACTCACCGACGAGACTGGCATCTTTCGTATGAGATACATCATACAATGGCTCGGCCACATTGCCATCTTTCCGATGAGATATAGAGGATGAGTCACCTCGAGAGGGTGTAAATGATGGACGAATAATGGAAATAAGAGTACCTGGGAAAGTGACGTTCTCGAAATCTCTGCAGTAAATGACAAAGCATCTCTGACCACTGTATGTGAAGGAAAGGAAAATGGAATACCAATCACCAAAGTGTTGATCGATAACGGGGCGACCATTAACGTTATCCCAGTTAGGATGTTGAGACGATTAGAAAAATCAGTGGCTGATATCATCCCTACGAAAGTAATGCTCACAAGCTTCAATGGGGGAGTGATCGGTGAAATCACACACGTAACGCAAACGCACGTATCACTCAAGTAGTATAAAATATATCGATCCCACGAGGACTTAATACCTAGGCTATTAATTTATGACGTTAAATATTTACGAGTATATAATAGATTTGATTGTTGATTGAATGATGGTTTTAAACTAAAGACAATTAAATAAAACAGTACGAAAGTGAGTTCAAGGTAAAATCAATATTATAAAACTATCTAGGGTTGTGAATTCTTCCAATATCATTTAAAGATGAAGTGGTTATCTTATGTTTGTGCAATATATCGGTTTATTAACCTGGAACACGAAATTATGCAAAAGCCTCTGTCGATGGTCAGATGCAATCACCCAAATAACCCAATTAATCATATGTCTATGTTAACCAAGTTACCTGAATTCATTAAGACTAAGTTCCAATTGTGGCTACCCCCGTCCGACAGGTATATGTCTATCCTGGAAGGAAATCTATTAAGGGGTATTTAATCCTTAAGGGAGATCGTGGACTATTAAGTCTAAGGCTGAAACCTAAAATTCCTTCGTCAAGTTCATTTTAAGTTTACCATATCAATCTTATTTCATTAAGACTAAGTTCCAATTGTGGCTACCCCCGTCCGACAGGTATATGTCTATCCTGGAAGGAAATCTATTAAGGGGTATTTAATCCTTAAGGGAGATCGTGGACTATTAAGTCTAAGGCTGAAACCTAAAATTCCTTCGTCAAGTTCATTTTAAGTTTACCATATCAATCTTATTAATGGTCAGTTAACAAAAAGCATTAAGCTTAAGACTTAATAAATAAACCTTTATATTACCCAAGACACAAAATAACCTCTTATAAACCGGTGATATTGGAATCATCTCACCTCATATATGATATTTAGTTACAACACATATCTAGGACTAGTAAAAGCTTAAATAAAGTAAATGACATAAAGTAAAGCTTGGAAATTAAAAAGGTAAATAAAGCAAAAAAGAAAATGCTGTGGTTAGAGGGTCCACTTTTATTACTTCTAATTTAGATATCTCCCTTATTATAATATATTACTTTACATGACATTACCAACCGACCATATATGCGCTATCCTGATTAAGTCAGATTTATGATTAATTCCAACCGACCATAAAGGAGGTATACAATTTAGTCAGGTTAAAATCAATTTAATTAAGTCCAAACGACTATAAAAGCGGTATCCCATTAAGTCAGGTTTTAAATAATTTATATACTATTGCATAAAGTAAAAAATTAAATAAAAAGCTGTAAATAAACAAACAAGATACAATCTTCTTAGTATTCTTAAGGAAATCCCCAGAAGAATGTATGAATTGGAATTCTGATTTCGGCCACAATTTATAGGTAAAATTCTACCACGCGCGATGCGATGCGCCGTTGATTCAATAGGATCTTGACATGTGGCTGTCTGCATAATTATTGGCTTAGCGTCATGACGCATAATGCCTTGCGCGTCATGACGCTGACGTAAGCAATGACGTGTAGTGTCAGCAGTATGAGATGATGACACGTGTCCGACGCATGTTAGTAAGATTGCTGTAATATTGACATGTGGGAGACGTATTTTAGCGGTCGCAATGCAGAAGTGTTGCGTGTCGCGACGCTAAAATGATAATTTTTCCATTTTGCTCCATTTTTCACCGTTTAAGTCCTGATTTGATTCCAGAGAGTCCTGTTATTTTATTTATCTATAAAATAACACAAAACACATCAAAATATTCACAAAACCCAAGAAACTAAATAAAATATTAAGTCAAATGGATGGAAAATACTGATATATTTACCGCTTATCAGATAGCAACGACAGCTAAATGAGTCGTCACATTAGACCTACAGGTAGGAAGCACCACTAAGACCATGATATTTTTTGTTGTAGACAGACCAACCATATATAACATGCTTTTGGGACGAGATTGGTGTTGGGTTTCTAGGTTAGTCCCAAGATCGATTTCAAGGAAGAAACATGTGCGAATATAACAAAGAAGCATGGCAGAATCATACTTACAATGATCGGATTTGCGATGCATTGAACACAAAACTTTTGGCTCCTCATTGGAAGCTCTAGGCAATGGTGGTCTTTGTGTCCCTTTGATTTTCGGTCATCACTCTATTTATGCTCCAAGCTCCAAGCTTTGCGAATGGTGATTCCAAGATCACAAGTTGGTTTCTCTATCACCTTCGGATGACCCTTCATGTGCTAACATTGGAAAAATTTGCCACAAATTTTCCCATTCCAACTTGCTATTTTCGGCCTTGCCAAGAAAATGGAGAAAGAAGAAAACTTGGCCCTTGGCCGTGAGAGAGAGAGAAAAAGTGAGGAAGATGAGATTAGTTTGTGTATTTGGTTTTCCAAAAACGTAATACACAAATTCAAATTCCAAAAGTACAAGCATTAAAGCCATACAACCACTTACATCAATCAATGAATAGTGACTGGTTGTCAATCACTCAAAATGACAAGACATCCATCACTTGAATGACGAGTGATGTGAGGCTTGATGTGACTTGTGGGCCCCACTTGATTCGAAATGTGAGTGGGCCCGCAAACACTCCCGGGCTCGGGTTCTCTAATTCCGAATTAACGAATTTTCCGTTGCGATGTAATTAAATCAAATTTAATTAAATAATCATGCCTAGTAAAATTACTATTCACGTCGTTAACGAATTAATTCTAAATTAACTCGTTCGCCCGAATTAAAATCTAATTTCAATTCCGCGTTGAAATCCAATTTCGTATAATATATCGAATATATTATTTTATCGATTAATTCCAAATTAATCATTCTCTCTCTTTAAATGATATTTTATCCCAGATAAAATATCTCCGTAATTAATCCAAGATTAATTTTCTCTCTCTTTTAATTAATCACATATTAATAAAGTGCGAGTCATACGTCATCGGTGAATCTTCAAGAAGCGACCCATGAGATCCCCAAATATGTGTGCAGTAAACCCAGTCGTCGGACTATCCGAACACATACATACCTAATACTAAGTTTTTACCGATTTACAAGACATGGTTGGCTTCTAGCAAAGCATCGTGCCAACCAAATTCTCCAGAAATATTCTTATAGGAATATGTGATTAATATCAGGCGTAGTATACGTAGTATTGCGTATTTCGATCCAGCATCGGATGTCACGTGCAAGGCCTAGGGCTGGAATTTTGTCTGCCCCGTACGAAGCACATATCGGATCTCTGGTAACTAGTCTCTATTATCGAATAATCATGACCTAGTCATATTATCCCGATGACTGCAGTACATAGGAGCACCAGTTCTATATCCTACGTGATCATCTTCTCCACTATGACTGGAGTGATACTTCAATCTCGACCTCACACCCAATACACTACGATTCTCAATATACCCAGAAGAGGCGTACAAAGAAACTATTAAAGCCCTGGACGACCAAATCCAAAGTATATTGATTGTCGCAAGTATTAGTGGTGCAAGTCTCAGGTTAAGACCAAATACGCTTACCCTGATTCAGACTTCCATAGACATATAGTCATACTACCAATGGAATTCCGAGGGGTCTATCCAGAGCAAAGCTGTTTCCGTACCATCGGTAAACACAACCTCCAATTACACTTGCATGAGTATCCTATACCCAAAAATATGAGAACTATGCCGTTATACTCCACAACGTGCACAAGTGTAATACTAGTATTTTACGCATTATCGATGTCCAATCTCGATATTACTCTGATTATGGATATTTAATGATTAAACCTTTATGGATTGATACTGTCTCATATAATCTCATTCTGGAACTAATCATATGGATCTTCTATCATTTATACATCTTGGTAATCTAATTACAAATGATAAAAGAGCAATTTCCTTTGTCACAAAGTTAATTTGTAAAACAACACCATGATCTGTACAAATAGTGATGCTATGGGTCATAATTGTCCAACAATCTCCCACTTGGCCTATAGCCAATCACTCAAGTGTCCTACACCCGAACTATGTACGGTTTGCTCAAATTTCTGCTTAGATAAATGCTTTCGTCAGCGGATTTGCATGACTATCATTTGATGCGATTTATTCGATCATCACATCGCCACGATGTATGATCCGAACGAATCAGATGAATATTTGAAGTATATATCTTGATCGTTGATGAGACCATTAATTCTTTAACCTGTGTTGTAGCCTAGCTCAGCAGCTAACAGAACTACTTCTCATCTGATTAGGATTATTATCAATCCAAAAGGTTTCTATTCCTGCCTCAGCTGCAGCAATAATCCACTTTTGTTGTTTATATGGTAACAATATCTTGCTTGGAAGATTTCCAGCTTATTGTTCAGTTATTCAAACTGTATAGTACATTTATTACGACTTATAGTCGTTTATATCGGTTGGGAAACTTACAACGGTGAACCCAGTCACTTCAAGTTCTCTTTCTCCATAGCATAAGACAACATCCTTAGTTCATCTAAGATACTAAAGGATGTTCTTAACATCAATCCAGTGACTATCACTTGGATTGGCCCGATTATGACTTCATATGCTGAAAGCGTATGAGACACCAGGTCGTGTACATTTATTTCAATGTACGAGTTCTCGGAGAGTGCAAATAACTTTTAAATCTATCCCAGTAGATCTTTATTCCTAGAATGAAGGTTGTTTCTCCCAAGAATTCTACGGAGAATTTTTCATGAAAGCCAAGCTTTCACCGATTGTATTATGGGAATATCATTTCCAAGAAGTGATATGTCATCATTACTTAGGACATTCATTGTCAGTGCGCTCCCACTAACCTCCTTATATACACAAGAATCATTTTCATTTTGAATTAAATCATACACCATTATGATTACATCAAAACAACAATTCCAAGAACGTTATGCTTGCTTCAATCCATAAATAGATCGAATAACTTGCAAACCTTGTTTGCTTGTTTTGGTACGAAAAAACCGTCAGGATGTTGTAAACATCTTTCAAAAGGTTTCCGTTAAGGAAAACAGTTTTGGCATTCAGCTGTCATATTTCATAAATGAAACATGCAGCATTAGCAAGCATTATCCAATTGGATTTAACCATGGCAACGGGTAAAAGATTTCGTCGTAATCGACACAATGTTGATACCGATACCTTTTCACTACAAGCCTAGCTTAAAACGTTGGTATGTTGCCTTCCATGTATGTCTTCCTTGAAGACTTATATAGTACCAATACGCACAATGCCTTCTGGTACAACAACTAGTGTCCAAACTTGGTTGTTATACATGGAATCCATTTCGGATATCATGACACTTTGTCATAATAGGGAGTCGATACCTTGTATCACTTCCTTTTACGTAGTCAGTTCGTATTCCTCAATAATATTGACATCTTTATGAGGTGAGATCAGAAATCCATACCTCCCAGGTTGTTTTCTGACTCTCTCCGACTTGCGCGATTCTTGTGAATTCGAAGATTATTGGTATAGTTTCATCCTTGATGAACTATTTGTGTTCCATTAAGGAATCGGTGCCTGAAATAGTATTACTCCGATTTTCATCGAGTTTTACTTTCCTCTCACTTACCACTGCATATAGGTATTCCTCTTAGGAAAACCACATGGCGAACAACAATTACATTGTTCTCTTGTGAGTTGTATAAGTACTATACTTGGTTTCCCTAGAATAACCTATAACTTAGGCACTTATCCGATTTGGGTTTTAGTTTGGTATCATCCAAACATATGGCTAGCATTCCCAAATCTTCAGGAATGAGAAAACCCAGTTTCTTTCCTGTTCATATCTAATATGAAAGTATGCCAAACAGATTTTTATGGAACCTTATTCAAAATAGTTTTACACTGTTTAATGCGTATCCCTTGAAGGAAATGGTAACTTAAAGTGACTCATGATTGACCTTACTATGTCCAACAAGGTTCGGTTTCTCTGTTCGGACACACCGTCAATTTGACATGTACCGGGAGGAGTCCTCATTGAAAGACTACTATACTCTTTCAAGTATTTGAGAAACTTATTGCTTAAGTATTTTCATCACGGTCCAATCATGAGTTTTAATAGTTAGCAAATCTGTTTGTCTACTTCGTGTCGAAACTCTTTGAATTAATCAAAAGTTTTCGATTCGTGTTTTGAAAGAAACACATAACCATAACGCGATGCAACATCTGTAAAGGTTACGAAGTGTTCATATCCACCTCTAGCCTAGCTAGACATGGGCCCACTTACGTCACTATGAACGAGGGCTAACAGATCGGTGGCATTTACAATTTTACCAAGTAAAATGTGTTTTAGGCACTTTGCCCAATAAACTAGATTCGTAGACTTTATTTGAATAGAATCAAATCTGTCCTAGTATCCACTCTTTGAAAGTGTGGATATACGAGTCTTGTTTAATTGTGTCTCAGACAAAAATGCCACTTATAAGTCTCAACTGATTAAATCAGTTTGAGCTATTTGTTTGTCATGTTATACGTTTTAGATTTATTTATATTCAAATATAAATTCTGTTATTCACATCTAATGTGTTTATCTCAATATCATTTTTATAAAATAAACACTTTGGTGTTCTAAAATATAAAGGTATATCCGCAACGGGTTAAAACATGATATAGAGATAATGTTTCTAGTCAAATAGTTACATTGTAACAGTTTCCTAATTTAATAATAACACAGCCGAGGGTAGTTCCTAAACTTAGGTTTCTACGGTTAAAACAGCAACACCAGACCGTTCCGATTCGCAGATAGATCTCATCTGAAGTCAGTATCCTGCTCTCAGCAGATTCGGCACATCAACACATATTTATGTACCACATTTAGTATCTAAAATCCAATTTTAATACTAGTAGTGAACATGTTTATGACAAACATATTTGAAGCCGGAGCCTTGCCCCTCTTCACTTCCTTCATGTCTGCCTTGTCCATACGGCAATCACGCTTCAGTGACCCCGTTTTCCACAGTTTAGGAAGACATCTTGGGATTTGTCATTTGTCTTCCCAGAAGATTCTAATGACTTTTGCCTTTGCCACTTTTCCACACCCAGAAGCCTTCGGCCAAGCCTTGGCCTTCTAGAATATCGAAGTAAGATGCGCATTGCGCTTCTTGCCTATTGCAAACTCTGGCTTTGTCTCCTTGAGTATAGCCATTAACTCTCCAAGAGTTTTCTATTGCAATTTAGTACTCCTAAGATCTAAAGATAGATCTATGAAGATCCTTTAATTTCATTATCATACTATAAGGATCTAATCCTTAGTTCTGACTAAGAAATTAAGGAGTCTTTGCGACAAGCATAACAGATTAAGCACTAAAGTTATCATCACATGAATATTCCAAATATCATGTTTTACTCTTTGCTCAACTCCGGGCTTAGGCTCGAGAAGTCACTATATCAAATAAAGTAACTTCTCGTCCCAGGACTATCCTGAAATTTTATTCCCAATTTGAAAATTAAAGTCGTTTAATGACATTTTCACCCAGGATTATGTTTTAAACACTAATCTTTCAATTATCTTGATTCTAATAGTCCAACTATTTAATCAACGATTTTAGGTACTATTGATTATAATGATTACTATAGTCTAACTATATAATCAGCTATTAATTTAATTGGTTAATTTCAATTATATTGATTACTATAATCCAATTATAAAATCAACTATTAATTGAATAGTTTGAATACAGTCCAACTGTTTAATTAAAACAACAATTAAATATAGTCAAACTAATCATAATTAATTACGTATTTGACGAAAAAACGAAATGAGCGCGTATACAAGTACGAAAAAACGAATATTGCAAATTTTACTTGCCTCCCACTATTTTTCGGCGAGCCTCTAACCCTCTGTTGAGTACTCGGAAACCTTGTTTCCTAGTGGGCTAGGATCCCGTTAAATAACACACAATCTTGACTTTGGCCAACCATTGTATGATAATTAACTAGGTAGATCTCTAAGATCAATTAGATCCCATCCAATTCCTAGATCCAGTAGGTGGACATCCAAGTCCGAAACAATATATCTTATTATGCCAATATATCCAATATATTACCTAACCTTTTTCCTCTGAATCAACTAAGCCTTGGCTTTGGCACAACAAACTTAGTGATCCCAGTTAAGCGGAACCCATTGACCTTGGAAAGCTTCGTAATTGATGTCGATGGACAAGAAGTGATCTTGACTTTGGCCAACAAATCACAACTTGGACAGACACCGATATGGAACAAAGCCTTCATAATTCAAACACATCCGCGACGGACAAAGGTCTTTACTTTGGCCAACAAACCAGTGCCAGTCTTGGATCTTGAGTAAGAATCACTCAATGGAAGGAAAAACGCTTAATATGTGTTGAGGTTTTTTCACGTAAATGGGCAACCAATTTATTATCTTTGTTAAGGTCTCATCATCATACAACCCTTAAACATGCTTCTAAACACATAAATAGGCGCGTAAGTAAATAAATATAATAATGATATGCAGATGGATACTAAACATTGTTCCTAGAACAAATCTCTCCCTTTCCTCTCTCCGCTAGCACAAGTATTACTTCTACCCAATTACATAACACTTCTACAGAAACCCTCATTTACATTGAGGGGAATAGGTGAGAAGAGAATACACAAGAGTCAAGAGGTAATAGGCTGGACACGTAGGTCCAATTAATAAATTCTAAATTTATTACAATAATTTCAAAATTGCCTTCACCCATCTAATATCCATCCGATATGCATTATTCATACATCGCATCCATGTATTTACACAAGCATGTTATCAATCAATCTAATCCAATTAATTAATCTGAAAATTAATGACCATCCAATGTTCAAACAACGATTTGATTTTGCGCGAGTCCAAACTCGTTTTACGAATAAGTACTCAAAGTACGAATTCACGAATTGTACTAAACGCAACATTAAATCAATTCAATTTTGTATTTAATACTAATTCTATATTTAATTCTAAATTAAATAATTACACTTTTTAATGTGCCTTTACGACTTAGATTCTAAATCTAATTGTACGGGTCTCAAAGCCCAATTAACATCCAATGTCAATTTAATTAAAGTCCAATGAGCTTGTTAATTAATTTCTTAAGGCATGGACTTTTGGTCAATATGGTCAAACCCAAATACCAAAGCCCATTTAAGGAATCACCCTTATTTTCCAAGAAACCAATTTAGGCCCATTAGGCCCAATTAATATTAAAGGTCCATTCAATCATAATTGGAATTTATGGATATGGTTTTGGGCCCAATTGGATCCCACCAATTAGCCTAAACCAAACTTGGCCCAACCAAACCCATTAAGCCAAATTACAACTTTACAAGCCTAATTCCAAATTTGGCCCAATTAATTATATTACCAAAATTCCAAATTTCATAACTTAATTAACCTAAAGTGTATGCCAAAATTAATTAACCAAATTAACATTTTCAAAATACCAATTTACTCAATTAATTATGCTCATTATCATCAAGACATGTCCAACACATTTGAACAAAAAAATCATACATCATTTTACATGCTGTCACTCCACGGCAATTTATGTTTTTCATGTCCGATTCCGAATTCAATCCAATTAAATCCTAAATCAACATTCCCCAAATGATTTCAACTCATCCAATGATCAAAATAAAAAAATCACCATGGACATTAAGGCAAGCATACATTCGGCCAAGCCAAAAAATGGGGAAAAAATTTGATCCAATCCATTTTCATAAATTGATCATGCATAAACTATGTTATCATAATTTAAGCATATCCAAATAATCAATTTCACACAAAACACAAAGCTCAAATCATATATGCCTAATTTTACTCTAATTTCAATTTCATGCTCAAAATGGCTCAAATATCATTGTTGCGTTTCTAGGTTAGTCCCAAGATCGATTTCAAGCAAGAAACATGTGCGAATACAACAAAGAAGCATGGCAGAATAATACTTATACATAATCGGATTTGCGATGCGTTGAACACAAAACTTTTGGCTCCTCATTGGAAGCTCTCGGCAATGGTGGGTCTTTGTGTCCCTTTGATTTTCGGTCATCACACTCCATTTGTGCTCCAAGCTCCAAGCTTTGCGAATGGTGATTCCAAGCTCCAAGTCGTTTCCCTATCACCTTCGGATGACCCTTCATTTGCTAGCATTGGAAAAATTTTCCACAAATTTTCCCATTCCAACTTGCTATTTTCGGCCTTGCCAAGAAAATGGAGAAAGAAGAAAACATGGCCCTTGGCCGTGAGAGAGAGAGAAGAAGTGAGGAAGATGAGATTAGTTTTGTGTATTTGGTTTTCAAAAAACCTAATACCAAATTCAACATTCAAATCCATAGTACAAGCATTAAAGCCATACCACCACTTACATCAATCAATGAATAGTGACGGTTGTCAATCACTCAAAGTGACAAGACATCCATCACTTGAATGACGAGTGATGTGACACTTGATGTGACTTGTGGGCCCCACTTGATTCGAAATACGAGTGGGCCCGCAAACACTCCCGGGCTCGGGTTCGCTAATTCCGAATTAACGATTTTTCCGTTGCGACGTAATTAAATCAAATTTAATTAAATAATCATGCCTAGTAAAATTACTATTCACATCGCTAACGAATTAATTCTAAATTAACTCGTTCGCCTGAATTAAAATCTAATTTCAATTCAAGTTGTTGAAATCAATTTCGTATAATATATCGAATATATTATTTATCGATAAATTCTAAATTAATCGTTCTCTCTCTTTAAAAGATTTTATCCCAGATAAAATATCTCGTAATTAATCCCAGATTAATTTTCTCTCTCTTCTAATTAATCACAGATTAATAAAGTGTGAGTCATACGTCATCGGTGAATCTTCAAGAGCGACCCATGAGATCCCCAGATATGTTGGCAGTAAACCCGGTCGTCGGACTATCCGAACAAGTACGTACCTAGTACTAAGTTTTTACCGATTTACAAGACATGGTTGGATTCTAGCAAAGCACCGTGCCTACCAAATTCTCCAGAGAAATATTCTTATAGGAATATGTGATCTATATCAGGCGTAGTATACGTAGTATTGCGTATTTCGATCCAGCATCGGATGTCACGTGCAAGGCCTAGGGCTGGAATTGTGTCTGCCCCGTACGAAGCACATATCGTATCTCTGTTAACTAGTCTCTATTATCAGATAATCATGAGCTATTCATATTATCCCGATGACTGCAGTACATAAGAGCACCGTTTCCGTATCCTACGTGATCATCATCTCCACTATGACTGGAGTGATACTTCCATCTCGACATCACCCCCAATATAATACGATTCTCAATATACTCAGAAAAGGCGAACAAAGAACCTGTTAAAGCCCTGGACGACCAAAACAAAAGTATATTGATTGTCGCAAGTATTAGTGGTGCAAGTCTCAGGTTAAGACCAAATATACCTACCCTGATTCGGACTTCCATAGACACATAGTCAAACTAGCAATGGAATTTCGAGGGGTCTATCCAGAGCGAAGCTGTTTTTTATACCATCGGTAAACGCAACCTCCTATTACACTTGCATGAGTATCCTATACCCAAAAATATGAGAACTATGCCGTTATGCTCCCACAACGCGCACAAGTTTAATACTAGTCTTTTACGCATTATCGATGTCCAATCTCGATAATACTCTGACTAGGAATATTTAATGATTAAACCTTTATTGATTGATACCGTCTCATATAATCTCAATCCGGAACTAATCATATGGACCTTCTATCATTTATACATCTTGATAATCTAATTACAAATGATAAAAGAGCAATTTCCTTTGTCACATAGTTATTTTGTACAACAACATCATGATCTGTACAAATAGTGATGATATGGGTCATAATTGTCCAACAATCTTCCACTTGGCCTATATCCAATCACTCAAGTGTCCTACACCCGAACTATGTACGGTTGGCTCAAATTTCTGCTGAGATAAATGCTTTCGTCAGCGGATTTGCATGACTATCATCTAATGTGATTTATTCGATCATCACATCGCCTCGATGTATGATCCGAATGAATCAGATGAATATTTGAAGTATATATCTGGATCGTTGATGAGACAATTAATTCTTTAGCCTGTGTTGTAGCCTAGCTCAGCTGCTAACAGAACTACTCATAATCTGATTAGGATTATTATCAATCCAAAAGGCTTCTATTGCTGCCTCAACTGCAGTAATAATCCGATTTTGTTGTTTATCCGGTAACTGTATCTCGCTTGGAAGATTTCCAGCTCACTGTTCCGTTATTCAAACTGTATAATACCTTTATTACGACTTATAGTCATTTATATCGGTTGGGAAACTTACAACGATGAACCCAGTAACTTTAAGTTCTCCTTCTCCATAGTATAAGACAACATCCTTAGTTCATCTAAGATACTAAATGATGTTTTTAACATCAATCCAGTGACTATCACTTGGATTGGCCCGATTATGACTCTATATGCTGAAAGCGTATGAGACACCAGGTCGTGTATATTTATTTCAATTTATGAGTTCTCGGAGAGTGCGAACAACTTTTAGATCTATCTCAGTAGATCTTTATTCCTAGAATAAAAGTTGTTTCTCCCAAGAATTCTACGGAGAATTTTTCATGAAATCCAAGCTTTCATCGATTGTATTATGGGAATATCATTTCCAAGAAGTGATATGTCATCATTACTTAGGACATTCATTGTCAGTGTACTCCCACTAACCTCCTTATATACACAAGAATCATTTTCATTTTGAATTAAATCATACACCATTATGAAACATGCAGCATTAGCAAGCATTATCCAAATGGATTTAACCATGGCAACATGTAAAAGGTTTCATCGTAATCGACACAATATTGATAACGATACCTTTTCGCTACAAGCCTAGCTTAGTACGTTGGTATGTTTCCATCCATGTATGTCTTCCTTGAAGACTTATATAGTACCAATAGGCACAATGCCTTTCGGTTACAACAACTAGTGTCCAAACTTGGTTGTTATACATGGAATTCATTTCGGATATCATGGCACTTTGCCATAATAGGGAGTTGATACCTTGTATCACTTCCTCATACGTAGGATTCCCAAATCTTCAGGAATGAGAAAACCCAGTTTCTTTCCTGTTCATATCTAATATGAAAGTCTGTCAAACAGATTTTTATGGAACCTTATTCAAAATAAGTTTTGCACTGTTTAATGCGTATCCCTTGAAGGAAATCGTAACTCAGAGCGACTCATGATTGACCTTACTATGTCCAACAAGGTTCAGTTTCTCTGTTCGGACACACCGTCAAATTGACTGTTCCGGAGGAGTCCTCATTGAAAGAATACTATACTTTTTCAAGTATTTGAGAAACTTATTGCTTAAGTATTTCATCACGGTCCAATCATGATGTTTTAATACTTTAGCCAATCTGTTAGTCTACTTCATGTCGAAACTCTTTGAATTAATCAAAAGTTTCCGATTCGTGTTTCGAAAGAAACACATAACCATAACGCGATGCAACATCTGTAAAGGTTACGAAGTGTTCATATCCACCTCTAGCCTAGCTAGACATGGGCCCACTTATGTCACTATGAACGAGGGCTAACAGATCAGTGGCACTTACACTTTTACCAAAAAAAGTAAAAGGTGTTTTAGGCACTTTGCCCAATAAACTAGATTCGTAGACTTTATTTGAATAGAATCAATTCTGTCATAGTATCCACTCTTTGAAAGTGTGGATATACGAGTCTTGTTTAATTGTGTCCCATACAACAATGCCACTTATAAGTCTCAACTGATTAAATCAGTTTTAGCTATTTGTTTGTCATGTTATACGTTTGAGATTTATTTATATTCAAAATATAAATCTGTTATTCAATCTAATGTGTTATCTCAATATAATCTTTATAAAATAAAACATTTAGTGTTCTAGAATATAAGGTATATCCGAAACAGGTTAACCATGATATAGAGATAATATTTCTAGTCAAGCTAGTTACATTTTAACAGTTTCCTAATTTAAGTACACACCCGAAGGGTAGTTCCTAAACTTAGGTTTCTACGGTTAAAACATCAACACTAGTCCCGTTTCCGATTCGCAGATAGATCTCATCTGAAGTCAGTATCCTGCTCTCAGCAGATTCGGCACATCAGCAAATATTTATGTGCCACATTTAGTATCTAAAATCCAATTTTAATACTAGTAGTGAACATGTTTATGACAAACATATTTGAAGCCGGAGCCTTGCCCCTCTTCACTTCCTTCATGTCTGCCTTGTCCATACGGCAATCATGCTTCAGTGATCCCATTTTCCACAGTTTAGGAAGACATCTTGGGATTTATCCTTTGTCTTCCCAGAAGATTCTAATGACTTTTGCCTTTGCCACTTTTCCACACCCAGAAGCCTTCGGCCAAGCCTTGGCCTTCTAGAATATCGAAGTAAGATGCGCATTGCGCTTCTTTCCTATTGCAAACTCTGGCTGTGTCTCCTTGAGTATAGCCATTAACTCTCCAAGAGTTTTCTATTGCAATTTAGTACTTCTAAGATCTAAAGATAGATCTATGAAGATCCTTTAATTCATTATCATACTATAAGGATCTAATCCTTAGTTCTGACTAAGAAATTGAGGAGTCTTTGCGACAAGTATAACAGATTAAACACTAAAGTTATCATCACATGAATATTCCAAATATCATGTTCTACTCTTTGCTCAACTCCGGGCTTAGGCTCGTGACGTCACTATATCAAATAAAGTAACTTCTCGGTCTCCAGAACTATCTTGAGATTTTATTCCCAATTTGAAAATTAAAGTCGTTTAATGACATTTTCACCCAGGATTATGTTTTTAACACTAATCTTTCAATTATCTTGATTCTAATAGTCCAACTATTTAATCAACAATTTTAGGTACTATTGATTATAATGATTACTATAGTCTAACTATATAATCAACTATGATTTAATTGGTTAAATTCAATTATATTGATTACTATAATCCAATTTAAAAATCACAACTATTAATTGAAGTAGTTTGATTACAGTCCAACGTTTATTAAAACAACAATTAAATATTAGTCCAACTAATAAATAATTAATTACGTATTTGACGAAAAATTCGAAATGACCGCGTATGGCAAGTAACTACACGAACTTTGCAAATTTAATACTTGCCTCCCACTATTTTTCGGTGAGCCTCTAACCCTCTGTTGAGTACTCGGGAAACCTTGTTTCCTAGTGGGCTAGGATCCCGTTAAATAACACACAATCTTGACTTTGGCCAACCAATTGTATGATAATTAACTAGGTAGATCTCTAAGATCAATTATATCCCATCCAATTCCTAGATCCAGTAGGTGGACATCCAAGTCTGAAATATATATCTTATATATGCCAATATATCCAATATATTGCCTAACCTTTTTCCTCTGAATCAACTAAGCCTTGGCTTTGGCACAACAAACTTAGTGATCCCAGTTAAGCGCGACCCATTGACCATGGAAAGCTTCGTAATCAATGTCGATGGACAAGAAGTGGTCTTGACTTTGGCCAACAAACCACAACTTAGACAAGACACCAATATGGAACAAATCTTTCGTGATTCAAACACATTATCGATGGACAAAGGCATTGACTTTGGCCAACAAGCTAATGCCAGTCTTGGATCTTGAGTAAGAATCACTCAATGGAAGGAAAGACGTTTAATATTTTGTGAGGGTTTTTCGAGTGCAAATTGGCAACCAATTTATTATCTTTGTTAAGGTCTCATCATCATACACCCTTAAATATGCATTCTAAACACATAATAAAGCGCGTATAAATAAATAATAATGATATGCAGATGGATACTTTATACATGATCCTAGATCAAATCTCTCCATTTTCTCTCTCCCCGCTAGCACATGTATTACTTCTACCCGTACACTACACTTCTAAAGAAACCTCATTTACATTGAGGGGAATAGGTGAGAAGAGAAATACACAGAGTCAAAAGGTAATAGGCTGGACACGTAGGTCCAATTAATAAATTCTAAATTTATTACAACAATTTTCAAAATTGCCCTCACCCATCTAATATCCATCTGATATACATTATTCAAACATCGCATCCATGTATTCACACAAGCATGTTATCAATCAATCTAATCCAATTTATTAATCTGAAAATTAATGACCATCCAATATTCAAACAATGATTTGATTTTGCGCGAGTCTAACTCGTTTTTCGAATAAGTACTCAAAGTACGAATTCACGAATTATACTAAACTACAACATTATATCCAATTCAATTTGTATTTAATACTAATTCTATATTTAATTTTAAATTAAATAATTACACTTTTTAATGTGCCTTTAAGACTTAGATTCTAAATATAATTGTTACGGGTCTCAAAGCCCAATTAACATCCAATGTCAATTTAATTAAAGTCCAATGGGCTCTTAATTAATTTCCTAAGGCATGGACTTTTGTTCAATATGGGTCAAACCCAAATACCAAAGCCCATTTAAGGAATCACTCTTATTTGCCAAGAAACCAATTTAGGCCCTGTTGGACAATTATGACCAATAGCGTCACTATTTGTACAGATCATGGTGTTGTTGTACAAATTAACTATGTGACAAAAGAGATTGCACTCTTATCATTTGTTATTAGATCACGAAGATATATAAATGATAGGAGGTCCCTGTGATTTGTTCCTGGATTGAGAATGATATGAGACAATATCAGTTCACGAAGGATAAATCATTAAATATCCCTAGTCAGAGCATTATCGAGATTGGACATCGATAAATGCGTAAAAGACTAGTATTACACTTGTGCGCATGTGAGGGAGGGCACAACGACATAGTTATAATATATTTGGGTATAGGATACTCATGCAAGTGTAATATGAGATGTGTTTTTTACCGATGGTATGGGAAACAGTTTTGCTCTGGATAGACCCCCTCGAAATTCCATTGGTAGTATGACTATGTGTCTATGGAAGTCCGAAATCAAGGTATGTGTATTTGGTCTTAACCCGAGACTTGCACCACTAATACTTGCTACAATCAATATACTTTGGTTACGGTCGTCCAGAGCTTTAACAGGTTCTGTGTACGCCTATACTGGGTATATTGAGAATCGTAGTGTGTTGGGTGTGATGTCAAGACGGAAGTGTCACTCCAGTCCTATGGGATGATGATGATCGCGTATGGATACAGAACTGGTTCTCTAAAAAAGTTGCAACCGTCGGGAAAATCTGACTTGGTCATGATTATCCGATAATAAAGAGACTAGTTGCTCGTAACCCGATATGTGCTTCGTACGGGGCAGACACTATACCAGCCCCAGGACTTGCATGTGATCATCCGTATGGATAGAAATACACAATAATACGTATAGTACGCCTGATTTAGATCCTTTATTCCTGTAAGGATATTTCTGGAGAATTGGGAGGCATGAAGCTTTGCTAGAAGCCAACCTTGTCTTGTAAATCGGTATAAATATAGTACGAGGTACTTATGTGTTCGGATAGTCCGACGACCGAATTTACTGCCAACATATCTGGGGATCTCATGGGTCGCTTCCCGAAGATTCACCGATGACGTATGACTCGCACTTTTATTAATATGGGATTAATTAGATGAGAGAGAAAATTAATCTGGGATTAATAACAGAGATATTTTGTTTGGGATAAAATATCAATTAAAGAGAGAAAACGATTAATTTGGAATTAATCGGATAAATTAATATATTCGATATATTAAACGAAATTAGATTTCGACACGGAATTAAAATTAGATTTTAATTCGGGCGAACAAATTAATTTAGAATTAATTCGTTAGCGACTTGAATAGTGATTTCGCTAGGCGTAATCGTTTAATTGCGTCGCAATTGAAAATTCGTTAATTTGGAATTAGCGAACCCGAGCCCGGGATTATTTGCAAGCGCATTCGCATTTCGATTTCGAGTGCGGCATGCAAGTCAAATCAAGCGTCAAATCATTAGTCACATCAAGCGTCAAATCATTAGTCACATCAAGCGTCAAATCACTTGTCACTTTGAGTGATGTGACTTGACAACTTGTGATTGATGTGATTGAGTGATGTGTGTGGTTGGCATTTGTGGGCATTAATTGCTTTGACTTTTGGAACCAAAATTGTGTATTTGATTTAGAAATCAATTACCAATTTCACTTAACACAATTTTATCTCTCTCTCCTCAAAATTCTCCTTCACTCTCACGCCCACTAGGGCTGAAATTTTCTTCTGTTCTTGGCAGTGAACTACCGTGAAACATCTCCAAGTTTAACTCAGGCGTAGCTCGCTTCTTTTTGGGTGTGAAGCTCAAGCTCTCTATCTGCCGAGTTGCTGATCTGTGCCTGGCCATCTCTCTCGAAAATTACCTTGGAGAGCGCAGTACAACGGAGAGTTGTATGCTGCGTTCGGGAAGGATGAATCGCTCCCGAAAAGGAATCTGTTGATTCTCTCCCAATTGGTTGGACCGTAGGTGCGATGATTTACTTCACGGGCGAGGTCTCTGGTTCAAATCCAGGATGGCCCAGCTGCGCCAAGGAAAAGAAAAAGAATGGAGGAAGAAAATGGAAGCTAAAGTCGCGATTATGTGACAAAATCGGGAGTGCTAGCACACTACGAAGTCATGCGAAGGTGATAGGGAAGTCCACCAATGAGCCGGGAATCGTTCGACGAAGCTTGGAGCTTGATGAAGACATCCATGGCCGAAAATCAGTGAGCTGTGAACTGCCACTGCCGAATGCAGTAAAGAGTTGGCAGAAAAGTTTTGTTGCCTCGCGCGTCACTCAACCGATCGATGTGAGTATTCCACAACTCCCTCGTATGTATTCACATGTGTTTCATGCTTGTTTATTGATCCTTGGGACCTTAGTAAACTCCAACAATGGTATCAGAGCAAGGAAAAGAATGAAATTGATTTAGGGCTTAAAATTGGGTAAATTGATTTTGGGCATGTTTTAATGAATTTGGATGAATTAGTATGCTTAATTGATGTTTAATTGAAGATTGATTGGATCAATTTAATGAAATTATGTTTGGAACCTTTTTTCCCCAAATACCTTAGCTTGGCCGAGAGGTATATAAGCCCTAATGTCTTGGATTTTGAATTTTGATTCATTGGATGAGTTGGAAATCATTCGGGATATTGATTTAATGTCGATTGTGGAATTAATTGGATTGAATTCGATCGGACATAAAATCCCCAATATTACCGAGACATAAAGTAGCATGAATGAGTTTGATTTTTTGATAAAATGTGTTGGACATGTTTTGTTGTAATTGAGCATGATTAATTGTATAAATTAATGTTTTGAAAATATTGATTTAGGTGATTAATTGTGTTATACACTTTAGTGTAATTAAATTGGGAAAATTGGATTTTTGGAATTTAATTATTTGGGCCTTAAATTGGATTGGGGCTTAATCGGGCTTTGAGACCCGTAACGATTAAATTTGGAATTTAGTCGTAAAGTTTATTTATAAAGTGTAATTTTTAATTTGGAATTAAAAGCGAGTAGTATTAAATACAAATTGAATTGGATTTAATTATGTAGTTTATTTAATTCGAGAATTCGTACTTTAAGTACTTAATCGCAAAACGAGTTAGACTCGACCAAAATCAAATCGTTGTTTGAACATTGGATGGTCACTAATTATCAGATTAATTAATTTGATTAGATTGATTTATAACATGCTTGTGTGAATACATGGTTGCGATGCATGAATAATGTATATCAGATGGATATTAGATGGGTGGGACAATTTTAGAAATTATTGTAATAAATTTGATTTATTAATTGGACCTGCGTGTCCAGCATTATTACCTCATTATTCTTTGTATTTTCTTCTCACCTATTCCCCTCAATGTAAATGAGATTTCTTTAGAAGGGTAGTGTAACGGGTAGAAGTAATACATGTGCTAGCGGGAGAGAGAAAGGGAGAGATTTGATCTAGGATCAATGTGTAAAGTATCCATCCGCATATCATTCTTATTTATTTATACGCGCTTTATTATGTGTTTAGAATGCATGTTTAAGGGTGTATGATGATGAGACCTTAACAAAGATAATAAATTGGTTGCCAATTTGCACTCGAAAAACCCTCGCAAAATATTAAACGTCTTTCCTTCCATTGAGTGATTCTTACTCAAGATCCAAGACTGGCATAGGCTTGTTGGCCAAAGTCAAGGCCTTTGTCCGTCGATGATGTGTTTGAATCACGAGAGCTTTGTTCCATATTGGTGTCTTGTCTAAGTTTTGGTTTGTTGGCCAAAGTCAAGACCACTTCTTATCCATCGACATTGATTACGAAGTTTTCCATGGTCAATGGGTCGCGCTTAACTGGGATCACTAAGTTTGTTGTGCCAAAGCCAATGCTTAGTTGATTCAGAGGAAAAATGTTAGGTAATACATTTGATGTATTGGCATATATAAGATATATGTTTCGGACTTGGATGTCCCCCTACCGGATATAGGAATTGGATTGGATCCAATTGATCTTAGAGATCTACCTAGTTAATTATCATAAAATTTATTGGCCAAAGTCAAGATTGTGTGATATTTAACGGGATCCTAGCCCGCTAGGAAACACATTTTCCCGAGTACTCGACAGAGGGTTAGAGGCTCGCCGAAAAATAGTGGGAGGCAAGAATTGAATTCACAATATTCGTTTAATTACTTGCTATACGCGCTCAAACAAATATCATTCGTCAAATAAATTAAATGTTAGTTGGACTAATATTTAAATTGTTGTTTTAATAAATAGTTGGACTATATTCAAACTATTCATTTATAGTTGATTTTATAATTGGATTATTGTAATCAATATAATTGATTTTAATCTATTAAATTATAGTTGATTAAATAGTTGGACCATTGTAATCATTATAATAAATAGTACCGAAATCGTTGATTAAACAGTTGGACTATTAAAATCAAGATAAAATGAAAGATTGACATTTAAAAAATATTTTCCTGGGGAAAATGTATTTAAATGGTTTAATTTTCATATTGGGAATATATTTCAGGATGGTCCTGGAAACTAATAAGTTATTTTATTTGATAAAATAACATATTAGGCCTAAAGCCTCGAGTTAAGCAAATAGTAGAGCATGATATTTGGAAGATCATGTAATGATAACTTAAGTGCTTAATCCATTAAGCTTGTCATAGTAGACTCCTTAATTTCTGAATCAGAACTAAGGATTAGATCCTTAAAATATATAAGGAAATTGAAGGATCTTCATAAATCTATGCTTAGATTTTAGAAGTACTAAAATTGCAATAATAACTCTTGGAGAGTTAATGACTATTCTCAAGGAGACAAAGTCAAAGTTTGCAATAAGGCAAATAGCGCAAAGGCGCACCTTACTTCAATATTCTAGAAGGCCAAGGCTCGGCCAAAGGCTTCTAGAGTGTTGAAAAGGGCAAAGGCAAAATCATTATAATCTTCTAGGAAGATAAATGACATATCCCAAAATGTCTGCCTAAATGTGGCAAACGGGATCGCGGAAGCGTGACTGCCATTTGGACAAAGCAAACATGAAGGAATTGAAGACGAGCAAGGCTCCGACTTCAAATATGTTTTTCATAAAAAATATTCACTACTAGTATTAAAATTGGATTTTAGATACTTAGTGTGACATATATATATATATATATTGATGTTCAGAATCTGCTTTGAGCAGGATACTGACTTCATATGAGATTAATCTGCGAATTGGAAACGGGATGAAAGTCGCTGTTTTAACCGTAGATACCTAAGTTTAGGAACTACCTTCGGGTGTGTACCTAAATTTAGAAAGTGTTATAATGTAACTAGTTTGACTAGAAACATTATCTCTATATCAGTGTTTAACCCACTGTGGGTTTACCTTTATATTCTAGAACACTAAAGTGTTTTATTATATAAAGATGATATTGAGATAAACACATTAGATGTGAATAACAGCATTTATATTTTGAATATAAATGAATCTCAAACGTAAGTCATGAAAAACAATAGCTCATACTGATTTGATCAGAAGAAACTAATTTGTGGCGTTGTTGTCTGGGACACAATTAAACAAGACTCGTATATCCACACTTTTGAAGAGTGGGTACTAGGACTGATTTGATTCCATTCAAATAAAGTCTATGAATCCAGTTTATTGGGCAATGTGCCTAAAACACTATTTACTTGGTAAAAGTGCAAATGCCACTGATCTATAAGCCCTAGTTCATAGTGAAGCAAGTGGGCCCATGTCTAGCTAGGCTAGAGGTGGATATGAATATTTCGTGACCTTTACGGATTGTAGCATCGCGTTATGGTTATGTGTTTCTTTTGAAGAACACAAATCGGAAACTTTTACAATTTCGACACGAAATAGACAAACAGATTGGCTAAATTATTAAACCGTCACGGTAAGACCGTAATTAAAATACTTAAACAATAAGTTTCTACTATACTTGAAAGAGTATAGTATTCTTTCAATGAGGACTCCTCCCGGAACACGTCAAAATGACGGTTGTGTCCGAACCGAGTAACCAAATTTTGTTAGACATGATAAAGTTAATCATGAGTCGCTCTGAGCTACCATTTCCTTCAACGGATAAGCATAAACAGTGCAGAACTTATTTAGAATAAAGTTCTATAAAATCTATTTGACAGATATCATATTAGATATGAACGGGAAAGAAACCGGGTTTCTCATTCCTGAATATTTGGGTATGCTAGGCATATGTTTGGATGATACCAAACTAAAACCCAAATTGGATATGTGCCAATTGTAGGTTATCTTAGGGATACCAAAGTATCGTATTATACATATCACTAGAGAACAATTAGATTGTTTCTCACCATGCATTTTTCCTAAGAGGAATACCTATATGCAGTGGTAAGTGGGAGGATAGTAAAACTCGATGCAAATCGGAGTAATCTTATTAAAGGCACTGAATCTTAATGGAACACAAATAGTTCATCAAGGATGAAACTATGACCATTAATCTTCGAATACACAAGAACCACGTAAGTCAGAGAGAGTCAGAAAACAACCTGGGGTATGAGTTTCTGATCTCACCTCATAAAGATGTCTATCTTTTTGAGGTATACCAACTGACTACGTATGAGGAAGTGATACAAGGTATCGACTCCCTATTATGGCAAAGTGCCATGATATCCGAATTGGATTCCATGTATATCAACAAGTTTGGATACTAGTTGATGTACCGCAAGGCATTGTACCTACTGGTAATTTATAAGTCTTCAAGGAAGACATACATGGATGACAACATACCAACGTACTAAGCTAGGCTTGTAGCGGAAATGTATCGTTATCAACATTGTGTTGATTACGATTCAACCTTTTAACTGTTGCCATGGTAAATCCATTTGGATAATGCTTGCTAAAGCTGCATGTTTCATTTATGAAATATGACAGCTTAACGGAAAAATCGCTTTCCTGAAAAGGAAACCTCTCGGAGGATGTTTACAACATCCTGTCGATTTTGTCGTACCAAAACTAGTAAACAAGGTTTGTGGGATATTCGATCCATGTTTGGATTGAAGCAAGCATAGGTTCTTGGAATTATTGTTTTGATGTAATCATAATTGTTTATGATTTAATTCAAAACGAAAATGATTCTTGTGTATATAAGAGGGTTAGTGGGAGCGCACTGACAGTGACTGTCCTATAAATAATGATAATATGTCATTTCTTGGAAATAATATTCCCATAATACTATCGGCGAAAGCTTGGCTTTCGAGAAAATTCTCCGAGAAATCGTACATTGAAAAATATACGCGACATGGTGTCTCATACGCTTTGAGCATATGGAAACACAATCAGGACAATCCAAGTGATAGTCACTGGATTGATATTAAGAACATCCATTAGTATCTTAGAGATCTAAGGATGTTGTCTTAATCTGTGGAGATGGAGAACTTGAAGTGACTGGGATCACTACTGCAAGTTTCCTAAACCGATAAAAACGACTATAAGTCGCAAATGGTACTATACAGTTTGAATAACGGAATAGTGAGCTGGAAATCTTCCAAGCACGATACTGTTGCCGTATAAACAACAAATGCGAGTTATTACTGCAGTTGAAGCGGCAATAGAAGCCTTCTGGGTCGATACAAAATATAATTAGATTAGATATAATTATGTTAGCAGCTGAGCTAGGCTTGAGCACAGGCTAAAGAATTAATGGTCTCATCAACGATCCAGATATATACTTCGATATTCATCTGATTCATTCGGATCATACATCATGGCGATGTGATGATCGTATAAATCGCATCAGACGATAATCATGCAAATCCGCTGACGAAAGCATTTTCTCAACAGTTTGAGCCAACCGTACATAGTTCGGGTGTAAGACACTCGAGTGACTGGCTATAGGCCAAGTGGGAGATTGTTGGACAATTATGTCTCATAGCGTCACTATTTGTACATATCATGGTGTTGTTGTACAAATTAACTATGTGACAAAGGAGATTGCACTCTTATCATTTGTGATTAGATCACCAAGATATATAAATGATCGGAGGTCCCTGTGATTTGTTCCTCGATTGAGAATGATATGAGACAGTATCAGTCCAAGAAGGATAAATCATTAAATATCCCTAGTCAGAGCATTATCGAGATTGGACATCGATGAATTCGTAAAAGACTAGTATTACACTTGTATGCATTGTGAGGGCACAATGGCATAGTTCTCATATATTTTGGTATAGGATACTCATGCAAGTGTAATAGGAGATTGTGTTTTACCGATGGTACGGGAAACAACTTCGTCTGGATAGACCCCATCGGAATTCCATTGGTAGTATGACTATGTGTCTATGGAAGTCCGAAATCAGGGTAGGTGTATTTGGTCTTAACTTGAGACTTGCACTGCTAATACTTGCGACAATCAATATACTTTGGTTGCGGTCGTCCAGGGCTTTAACAGGTTCTGTGTACGCCTATACTGGGTATATTGAGAATCGTAGTGTGTTGGGTGTGATGTCAAGATGGAAGTGTCACTCCAGTCATATGGAGATGATGATCGCGTAGGGATACAAAACTGGTTCTCTAAAAAGATTGCAACTGTTGGGATAATATGACTTGGTCATGATTATCCGATAATAAAGAGACTAGTTGCTCGTAATCCGATATGTGCTTCATACGGGGCAGACACTGTACCAGCCCCAGGCCTTGCATGTGATCATCCGATACTGGACAGAAATACACAATACTACGTATACTACGTCTGATATAGATCATTTATTCCTGTAAGGATATTTCTGGAGAATTGGGAGGCATGGCGCTTTGCTAGAAGCCAACATTGTCTTGTAAATCTGTATAAACGTAGTACGAGGTACTTACGTGTTTGGATAGTCCGACGATCGAATTTACTGCCAACATATACAGGGATCTCATGGGTCGCTTCCCGAAGATTCACCGATCGTATGACTCGCACTTTTATTAATATGGGATTAATTAGATGAGAGAGAAAATTAATCTGGGATTAATAGCGGAGATATTTTATCTGGGATAAAATATCAATTAAAGAGAGAAAATGATTAATTTGGAATTAATCGGATAAATTAATATATTCGATATATTAAACGAAATTAGATTTCGACGCGGAATTAAAATTAGAATTAATTCGTTAGCGACGTGAATAGTGATTTTGCTAGGCGTAATCGTTTAATTGCGTCGCAACGAAAAATTTGTTAATTTGGAATTAGCGAACCCGAGCCTGGGATTGTTTGCAACCGCATTCGCATTTCGAATTCGAGTGCGGCACGCAAGTCAAATCGAGCGTCAAATCATTAGTCACATCAAGTGTCAAATCACTTGTCACTTTGAGTGATGTCACTTGACAACTTGTGATTGAGTGATGTGTGTGGTTGGCATTTGTGGGCATTAATTGCTTTGACTTTTGGAACCAAATTGTGTATTTGATTTTAGAAATCAATTACCAATTTCACTTAACACAATTTTATCTCTCTCTCCTCAAAATTCTTCTTCTCTCTCACGCCCACTAGGGCTGAAATTTTCTTCTGTTTTTGGCAGTGAACTGCCGTGAAAATGGAGGAAGAAAATGGAAGCTAAAGTCACAATTTTGTGGCAAAATCGGTAGTGCTAGCACACTATGAAGTCATGCGAAGGTGATAGGGAAGTCCACCCATGAGCCGGGAATCGTTCAACGAAGCTTGGAGCTTGACGAAGACATCCATGGCCGAAAATCAGTGAGATGTGAACTGCCACTGCCGAATGCAGTAAAGAAGAGGCAGAAAAGTTTTGTTGCCTCGCGCGTCGCTCAACCGATCGATGTGAGTATTCCGCAACTCTCTCGTATGTATTCACATTTGTTTCATGCTTGTTTATTGATCATTGAGACCTTAGTAAACTCCAACAGGCCCATTAGGCCCAATTAATATTAAAGGTCCATTCAGTCATAATTGGACTTTATGGATATGGTTTTGGGCCCAATTGGATTCAACTAATTAGCCTAAACCAAACTTGGCCCAACCAAGCCCATTAAGCCCAATTACAACTTTACAAGCCCAATTCCAAATTTGACCCAATTAATTAAATTACCAAAATTCCAAATTTCATAACTTAATTAACCTAAAGTGTATGCCAAAATTAATTAACCAAATTAACATTTACAAAATATCAATTTACTCTATTAATTATGTTCATTATCATCAAAACATGTCCAACACATTTGAATCAAAAAATCACATCATTTTACATGCTATCACTCACGGCAATTTATGGTTTTTCATGTCCGATTCCGAATTCAATCCAATTAAATCATAAATCAACATTCCCCAAATGATTTCAATTCATCCAATGATCAAAATCAAAAAATCACCATGACATTAAGGCAAACATACATTCGGCCAAGCCAAAAAATGGGGAAAAATTTGATCCAATCCAATTTTCATCAAATTGATCATGCATAACACTATGTTATCATAATTTAAGCATATCCAAATAATCAATTTCACTCAAACATGCTCAAATCAATTTTGCCCAATTTTACCCTAATTTCAATTTCATGCTCAAAATGGCTCAAGATACCATTGCTGGGTTTCTAGGTTAGTCCCAAGATCTATTTCAAGCAAGAAACATGTGCGAATACAACAAAGAAGCATGGCGGAATCATACTTATAATGATCGGATTTGCGATGTGTTGAACATAAAACTTTTGGCTCCTGCTTGGAAGCTCTCGGCAATGGTGGTCTTTGTGTCCCTTTGATTTTCGGTCATCACTCCATTTATGCTCCAAGCTCCAAGCTTTGCGAATGGTGATTCCAAGCTCACGAGTTGGTTTCCATATCACCTTCGGATGACCCTTCATTTGCTAGCATTGGAAAAATTTGCCACAAATTTTCCCATTCCAACTTGCTATTTTCGGCCTTGCCAAGAAAATGTAGAAAGAAGAAAACTTGGCCCTTGGCCGTGAGAGAGAGAGAAGAAGTGAGGAAGATGAGATTAGTTTGTGTATTTGGTTTTCCAAAAACCTAATACACAAATTCAAATTCCAAAAGTACAAGCATTAAAGCCATACAACCACTTACATCAATCAGTGAATAGTGATTGGTTGTCAATTACTCAAAGTGACAAGACATCCATCACTTGAATGACGAGTGATGTGACGCTTGATGTGACTTGTGGGCCCCACTTGCTTCAAAATATGAGTGGGCCCGCAAACACTCCCGGGCTCGGGTTCGCTAATTTCGAATTAACGAATTTTCCGTTGCGACATAATTAAATCAAATTTAATTAAATAATCATGCCTAGCAAAATTACTATTCACGTCGCTAACGAATTAATTCAAAATTAACTCATTCCCCCGAATTAAAATCTAATTTCAATTCCGCATCGAAATCCAATTTCGTATAATGTATCGAATATATTATTTTATCGATTAATTCCAAATTAATCGGTCTCTCTCTTTAAATGATATTTTATCCAAGATAAAATATCTCCGTAATTAATCCCATATTAATTTTCTCTCTCTTCTAATTAATCCCAGATTAATAAAGTGCGAGTCATACGTCATCGGTGAATCTTCGGGAAGCGACCCATGAGATCCCCGGATATATTGGCAGTAAACCCGGTCGTCGGACTATCCGAACACGTACGTACCTAGTACTACGTTTTTACCGATTTACAAGATATGGTTGGCTTCTAGCAAAGCACCGTGCCTACCCAATTCTCCAGAAATATTCTTATAGGAATATGTGATCTATATCAGACGTAATATACGTAGTATTGCTTATTTCGATCCAGCATCAGATGTCACGTGCAAGGCCTGAGGCTGGAATTGTGTCTGCCCCGTACGAAGCACATATCAGATCTCTGGTAACTAGTCTCTATTATCGGATAATCATGACCTAGTCATATTATCTCGATGACTGCAATACATAAGAGCACCAGTTCCGTATCCTACGTGATCATCATCTCCACTATGACTGGAGTGATACTTCCATCTCGACATCACACCCAATACACTACGATTCTCAATATACCCAGAAGAGGCGTACAAAGAACCCGGTAAAGCCTTGGACGACCAAAACCAAAGTATATTGAATGTCGCAAGTATTAGCGGTGCAAGTCTCAGGTTAAAACCAAATACACGTACCCTGATTCGGACTTCCATAGACACATAGTCATACTACCAATGGAATTCCGAGGGGTCTATCCAGAACGAAGCTGTTTCCGTACCATCGGTAAACACAATCTCATATTACACTTGCATGAGTATCCTATACCCAAATATATGAGAACTATGACGTTATGCTCCCACAACGCGCACAAGTGTAATACTAGTCTTTTACGCATTATCGATGTCCAATCTCGATAATACTCTGACTATGGATATTTAATGATTAAACCTTTATAGATTGACACAGTCTCATATAATCTCAATCCGGAACTAATCATATGGACCTTTTATCATTTATACATCTTGGTAATCTAATTACAAATGATAAAAGAGCAATTTCCTTTGTCACAAAGTTAATTTGTACAACAACCCCATGATCTGTACAAATATTGATGTTATGGGTCATAATTGTCCAACAATCTCCCACTTGGCCTATAGCCAATCACTCAAGTGTCCTACACCCAAACTTTGTACGGTTCGCTCAAATTTCTGCTGAGATAAATGCTTTCGTCAGCGGATTTGCATGACTATCATCTGATGCGATTTATTCGATCATCACATCGCCACGATGTATGATCCGAACGAATCAAATGAATATTTGAAGTATATATCTGGATCCTTGATGAGACCATTAATTCTTTAGCCTGTGTTGTAGCCTAGCTCAGCTGCTAACAGAACTACTCCTAATCTGATTAGGATTATTATCAATCCAAAAGGCTTCTATTGCTGCCTCAGCTGCAGCAATAATCCACTTTTGTTGTTTATCCGGTAACAGTATCTTGCTTGGAAGATTTCCAGCTCATTGTTCCGTTATTCAAACTGTATAGTACCTTTATTACGACTTATAGTCGTTTATATCGGTTGGGAAACTTACAACGGTGAACCCAGTCACATCAAGTTCTCCTTCTCCATAACATAAGACATCATCCTTAGTTCATCTAAGATACTAAATGATGTTCTTAACATCAATCCAGTGACTATCACTTTGATTGGCCCGATTATGACTACATATGCTGAAAGCGTATGAGACACCAGATCGTGTATATTATTTCAATGTACGAGTTCTCAGAGAGTGCGAACAACTTTTAAATCTATCACAGTAGATCTTTATTCCTAGAATAAAGGTTGTTTCTCCCAAGAATTCTACGGAGAATTTTTCATGAAAGCCAAGCTTTCACCGATTGTATTATAGGAATATCATTTCCAAGAAGTGATATGTCATCATTACTTAGGACATTCATTGTCAGTGCGCTCCCACTAACCTCCTTATATACACAAGAATCATTTTCATTTTGAATTAAATCATACATCATTATGATTACATCAAAACGATAATTCCAAGAACGTTATGCTTGCTTCAATCCATAAATGGATCGAATAACTTGCAAACCTTGTTTGCTTGTTTTGGTACGATAAAACCGTCAGGATGTTGTAAACATCTTCCAAAAGGTTTCCGTTAAGGAAAACGGTTTTGGCATTCAGCTGCCATATTTCATAATGAAACACAGCATGCATTAGCAAGCATTATACAAATGGATTTAACCATGGCAACAGGTAAAAGGTTTCGTCGTAATCGACACAATGTTGATAAAGATACATTTTCGCTACAAGCCTAGCTTAGTACGTTGGTATGTTGCCTTCCTTGTATGTCTTCATTGGAGACTTATATAGTACCAATAGGCACAATGCCTTATGGTACAACAACTAGTGTCCAAACTTGGTTGTTATACATGGAATCCATTTCGGATATCATGGCACTTTGCCATAATAGGGAGTCGATACCTTGTATCACTTCCTCATACGTAGTCAGTTCGTATTCCTCAATAAGATTGACATCTTTATGAGGTGAGATCAGAAATCCATACCTCCCAGGTTGTTTTCTGACTCTCTCCGACTTGCGCGGTTCCTGAAATGTGACCTGTCAAAAGCCAAGATGATAGCAAACACCACAGATGGAGGAGGGGAAGGTTTCGAGTTTGTGATGAAGAAGTGGCAGCCTTACTACTTTGCTTGCGGCGAACACGACGGCATTCATTGCAGAGACGGTAGGATGAAGTTCATGGTGTTGCCGCTGCTCCGTCGCTGGCATTACTAGTAGTATTTTCATATTTACGTACAAGCTCAGGAACCTCATCATATCTTGTCTTTATTTGATGAGCATACTATTGCTACACTAGTTGGGTTAAATAAAGAGTTTCGAGGGAGTTTTAAATTATTGTACCATGGCTAGGTACTAATGTTATACCATTGTACTAGCTAGTTACTTGCATCTTTGTGTAATTTTCATACAATATTCTACTATTTGATGATTATATAACAATGTTTTTCCAATTTCGTTGTTAAGTGGAAAGCACTGATTGTAACCTTAATATATCTATAAGAGGGTATAGGTGTAAATAATATAGAATTAAAAAAAAAACCTATATGGGACAGTCTCACGAGTTCAGCATGAGCTGGTAGAATAAATAGGCCCCATAATATTCTTTTAAATTAAAATTATGAGACCCACTGAAATTATGATTCCCACTAAGGTCTGTCTACTTTGCCGTTTGATATAGCATGATTGGCCAACCCCATCAGCTTGCGAGCTGCTGGAGTTTCCATACATAAGGTTTTCTCCCTATATTAATTTTCTATAGCTGAGTCTAGTTACCTGGCGGATCTACTTGGGGACCAGTCGGGCAGGTACCCCCATTGGCCCCACAAAAATTATTGTTAATTTTATATTATATATATATATATATATATATATATATAGTATATATATATATAAGGAAATAAAAACAATTAAACAACACTCATAAATACATTATTTATTAATTTTTTAAATTATATTCTTAACATAATATATAGGCCCAAGCCCAAATTAGTTAAAAAAAAATTCAACACACTTTTGCATCAATCCTATTTCTTAAACATGTCTAAAATAAATAATAATGTAACACCCCAAACAAATTTACGGACTAAATTATTAAGTTTGTGGAAGTTGGAATTAAAATGCGGTTAAGGTCAAATTTAGGGTGGCAAACGAATTTTGCCATATTAGTATTTATTTATTTTACACACACTGTTAGCATATACAAAAAAAAAAAAAGATAAGAAAGAAGATAAGAAGCAGACGTGAGAGACGTGAGAGAGAAAGAAAGAGAAAAGAAGAAAAAAAAGAGGAAATATAGTTTTGGTCCCGATCCGACCAATCCGTATCTCAAACCCGATCGAGTCCTTAAGGAAAAGTGTAGATCTCGTCGAGAGGATCATTTTGGTGGTGGTTTCATCTTGGGAAACTTCCAAATTTTGTAGAGATCTCGGTAAGAAACTTTTTATGGTTATTCTTGATTTCCCGTTGATCCGGAACTCCGATCGACGAACCGTCAGCGCCATTAGATCCGGGAGAGAGAGGGGAACGCTCGGCCGTCGTAAAATTTCCGATCGGACCGGCGCGTGGAGCTCACGCGCGCCCTATGAGGCGGCTCGTGGGGGCCACGCGCGGCCTGGCCAATCGGCGCGTGTCCACCACGCGCCGGACAGAATTCTCGTGTTGTTTTCCCGAGTCTCTTCCGCGAATTTCAGACCATTCCGAGTAGTTACGGACCTCCGAATCTTAAATTTCGTTAGGAGCGAGAGACGACCGAATCACGTTTCTTGCATTTTCTTTCATTTATTCTAGTTAGGATTATGTTCCTTATAGTAAATTCTTTTGTCTGTTAGGTGATCGTGATACCGTAAGCAGGACGGTCCTGCTGCCTAGTTCCTTTCTCAGTAGTCAGCTCACCAGGTGCGTGGATAAACCTGTAACATTGATGTTTTCAAAAGAATATAGTATGTATGTTTTCTTAAATGAATTTTAAGGTAATGCATTAAATGAGTTTGTTTTCAGAAAGTTTATATTTTGATATAAGTATGGATCATATTGATTATGTTGAAAGCATGATTTGTGATATATGAGAATCTTGCATGATTTGAGATATATGAGCATGTGTTTTAGAAATGGTTTTTATGTTAGGATGCACCCCGTGTACTTATATGTGCCAGATTATTGCCATGAGATAAGGTCTCATGTTGCCAGTTATTGCCGTGAGATAAGGTCTCACGTTGCCAGTTTGCTCCGGATGCCAGTTTTGCCGTGGGGAAGCCCCATGTTGCCAGCTTTGCCGTATTTGTCATGAGGTTGTGCATATAGATGAATAAAGAGATTTATCATTACAGATTATTTTTGAGCAGTATGAGCTTTATGAGAAATGAGATTTATGATTTGAGTTTTATGAGAAATGAGATTTACGATTTCAAGTAAATGTTTGAGATATCAATTTACAGCTTATGTATTTATTTATATTATGAAAGACTTGTTCGATCCACTTTGTTACTTGATTATCCACGGCACTGAGCTGTGATCCATTGCACTAAGCGTGAGCTTACCCCCAATTTCCTTCCTTAACATTTCAGGTTCAGCAGTTTAGTAGATCGTTCTTTCATCTGCTGTTTCCTCATCATTCTTCCAGTAGAGAAAAGGTTGTGCCAACAGTAGAGTGTCTTTATTATGTTTTGAGACTGTATTTCTAGATATGTATTTCTTGGGAGAATTTGTTATGTGGTTTTAGGCATTGAGCCTTTAATTGATTCTGAGGATTATTGTGTTTCCTTTATGGATATTATGATGAGTTGGATCATGGAGATCCTATGTTATGATATTTTATTTTCCAGTTTAGTTTTCCTTGTATTTGGAGGATTAGTCCATATTACAGGGGAAACTCTGCCAGTTTCTAGTCTCCGTCTCACCCCTACCCTACCTAAGGGGACGGGTGTGACATTTAATGGTATCAGAGCCAGGTTGAGTTCATAGATTCTGTAGACACTTCATTTTCTTTATTAGTTATTCTATGTCTTCTAGCGGTTGACATCTTTCATGTGTTTTCAGATGCCTCTGCGTCTCAGAGTTCGAGGTGCAGGTCGAGTTCGTACTCGTAGGATATAAAATGTTGGCCAACCTTCTAGGGCACCTCCAGTTGATGAGGAGGTTAATTCTTATGATGGGGAAACCTTTGAAGGGAACCCTAATCCTGTTGTAGAAGATTCCATAGCCTCGGTTTTCGGGGATAGTACCCTAGTTCATCATTCTCCTCGTAGTAATGTTCCTCCAGCCCCTGCAGCACCTCAGGGAAATATTTCAGCACCTCCTCCACCTCCTCCAGTAAATCAGGGTTATCCTATACCTCCTCCAGGTTACTACCATCCACATTATTATGCTCCTCCACCAGCAGATGTTCCTCCTGGTGCTTACCCTTATCCGTATTACTACCCTCCAGCATGGGGTCATGGTTCCAGCTCAGGTAACTCCTATAGTTAATGAAGATAATATTGCTAAAGGAATGAAAGAAAAGAAGCTGTTGAGTTTGATGGGAAGAAGGAATCCCATTGTAGCTGGAAATTTCTTAGACAGGATTGAGAAGGCTTTTGAGTTGATGAGATTAACTGATGAACAGAAATGCCACCATGTGTATCAACTTTTGACTGAGCAAGCTGATCAATGGTGGAAGAGTGTAAGAGGAGGTAATTCTCAGAGACTAATGTGTTAACTTGGGAGAAGTTCAAGAGGGAGTTCATGAGTAATTATATGAATTCTGCTTTTATGGATGAAAAGAAGGGATTTTATAGGTTGACTCAGAGTAGCCGCACAGTTGATCAGTATGACACCGCATTCCATGAGTTAGTGCAGTTTGTTCCACATTTGAGAGACCATGACAGGGCAAGATTGATCATTTTCTTAACGGTCTGAATGCAGAATTGAGATCCAGGATCAGATTATTTCCTATAACAGTTTGACAAGATATGGTAGATTTTGCTAGAAAAGCAGAGTTTGCAGAAAGAGATGACAAGTTGGGCTAGATTTTCAGATAGGAAGAGAAACAGGGAGCATCGATCTTTTGGAGAAGGAAATCAGAGTAAGAAATGGGGTGACTCAAGACCCAGTGGTAGTTATCAGTTGAGTTCTGGCCAGCCGCAGAAACAAAGTCGACCTACAGTTAGTCAGAGTTCAGTGAGAGTTCCACTAGTGGTTTTCTAGTGGTCAGCAAGGCCAAGCTCCAGATAGAAGATTTCCACCATGTACTATTTGTGGGAAGAATCATCATGGAGAGTGCAGATTGGGTACCAAAGGTTGCTATTTGTGCGGAGAAGTGGGCCACTTGAAGAGAGATTGTCCTAATGTTAAGTAGAGTACAGACTCAGAGGACAGTTGTTCCTCCAGCTCAGAATTTCAGAGGCAATTTTAGTCAGAGTGGGGTTCATGGACAGACTTCTGGAGCTCACACAGGTTCAGGTGCTCAGAGTAGAGTTGCTCCAAGTGGTCAGACTAGCAGACCTAGAGCCCAAGGCAGAGTGTTCGCTATGACGCAGTAGGAAGGTTTAGCAGCACCAGAGGTTATCACAGGTATGGTGTCTATCTTTGGTCGGAATGCCCGAATACTTATTGATCCCGGTGCTACACATTCTTTTGTTTCAAAATCTTTTGCATTGCATGCCGATAGAGAAGGAATTGAGTTAGATTGTGAGTTAGTTGTTGCTACCCCTGTCGGATATTCCTTTATTGCTAAGCAAGTTTACAGAGGATGTGTAATCCGTGTTGGTGAGCATGATTTGTTAGCAGATTTGATTTGTGTGGAGATACATGATTTTGATGTCATTTTGGTATGGATTGGTTATCTTTTCATCGAGCAACAGTAAATTGTCATGAGAAAGTTGTGGATTTTGAGGGTCTGGATGGACAAAGATTTTCCTTTAGAGGGGAGAGAAGATTTGTTCCCTCCTATGTGATATCTGCAATACGAGCCAGTAAGTTGTTGCGGAAAGGTTGTGATGCATATTTAGCTCACATAGTAGATACCAGAATAGGTACATCAGAATTACATGAGATTTCGGTTGTGAGGGAATTTGCATATGTATTTCCAGATGAACTACCTGGTTTACCACCGAATAGAGAAGTTGATTTCGGCATCGATGTAATTCCTGGTACAGCCCATTTATCCCTTACTCCTTACAGGATGGCTCCTGTAGAGTTGAAGGAGTTGAAGATACAATTGCAAGAACTGCTAGATAAAGGCTTTATAAAGCCTAGTTCTTCACCATGGGGTGCACCAGTGTTATTCGTGAAGAAGAAAGATGGTTCCATGAGATTGTGTATCGATTATCGGAAATTGAATAAGGTTACTATTCGTAATAAATATCCTTTGCCTCGGATTGATGATCTTTTCGATCAATTACGGGGAGCCAAGGTATTCTCCAAAATAGACTTGAGATCCGGGTACCATCAGCTAAAGGTGAAGGAAGCAGATATACCTAAGACGGCTTTTAGAACTCGATATGGACATTATGAGTTTTTAGTAATGCCATTTGGTTTAACTAATGCACCAGCTGTTTTTATGGACTTGATGAATCGGGTATTCAAACATTATTTGGATAAGTTTGTCATTGTGTTTATTGACGATATCTTAGTGTATTCTAGTAGCAAAGATGAGCATGAAGAACATCTAAGAATCGTTTTACAGACTCTGAGGGAGAAGGAGTTGTATGCCAAATTTAGCAAGTGTGAGTTTTAGCTTGACAGAATTGCATTCTTAGGCCATGTCATTTCTACAGATGGCATTTTAGTAGATCCCAAAAAGATAGAAGCAGTGGTTAATTGGGAATCGCCTACCAATGCGACTGAGATACGGAGTTTCTTGGGTTTAGCAGGCTACTACCGACGTTTTGTTCAGGGATTTTCTATCATTGCAGCACCATTGACAAAACTTTTGAAGAAGAATGCAAAATTTGAGTGGACTGAGGAGTGTCAGCAAAGTTTTGATAAGCTTAAGAAGTGTTTGACAACTGCTCCAGTGCTTACTCTTCCATCAAACATTGGTGAATTTTTGGTGTATAATGATGCCTCGAGGAAAGGTTTGGGTTGTGTGTTGATGCAGCATGGGAAGGTGATATCTTATGCTTCTCGACAGCTTAGACCTCATGAATTGAATTATCCTACTCATGATTTGGAGTTAGCTGCAGTAGTGTTCGCACTGAAGATTTGGAGACATTATTTGTATGGAGAGAAATGTGAAATATTCACAGATCATAAGAGTCTCAAGTATTTACTCACGCAGAAGGAGTTAAATATGAGACAGAGACGCTGGATCAAGTTATTGAAAGATTATGATTGTACTATTGACTATCATCCGGGGAAGGCTAATGTAGTAGCAGACGCCCTTAGTAGGAAGTCATCGAGTATTCTGGCTCATATGGAAGTTCTACGGTTGCCATTGCTAGTGGAACTCAGATCTTTGAGAGTTGACTTATCAGTTGGTGATTCAGGATCTCTTTTAGCAACTCTTAAAGTCAGGCCCATTTTAGTAGAGAGGGTCAGGGAAGCTCAGACTCAGGATGCTAGTTTTATGAAGATTATCGATGAAGTAAAAAGGAAAGAACGTTCAGATTTCTTGCTTAAAGATGACATCACATTGATGTATGAAGATAGATTATGTGTACCTGAAGTTGAGAGCTTGAAGAGAGAGATCATGGAAGAAGCCCATTGTTCTGCTTATTCTATGCATCCAGGCAGCACTAAGATGTATAGAACTCTCAAGGAGAATTATTGGTGGAAATGCATGAAGAAAGAGATAGCAGATTTTGTATCAAAGTGTTTATCGTGTCAGCAGATTAAAGCAGAACATCAGCATCCAGCAGGTATTTTGCAATCACTTCCTATTCCTGAGTGGAAGTGGGAACACATCACTATGGACTTCGTGTCAGGACTGCCTCGTACGAAGAAAGGACATGATTCAGCATGGGTGATTGTTGACAGGTTGACTAAATCAGCTCATTTTCTACCTGTCAGAGTAAATTATTCTTTGAATAAGTTAGCAGAGCTCTCTGTTGATGAGATAGTGAGACTTCATGGAACTCCAGTGTCAATCATATCATACAGAGATCCAAGATTTACTTCCAGATTCTGGCCAAGTCTACAAGAGGCTTTGGGTACTAAAGTGAAGTTCAGTACTTCTTTTCATCCTCAGACAGATGGGCAGTCAGAGAGAACCATTCAGACTTTAGAAGATATGTTGAGAGCTTGTGTTATGGAATTTAAAGGTAGTTGGGATCAACATCTATCTTTGATGGAGTTTGCTTACAATAATAGTTACCATGCTAGTTTGGGCATGGCACCTTATGAGGCATTATATGGAAGGAAATGTAGAACTCCTATATGTTGGGATGAAGCAGGTGAGAGGGAAACTCTTAGGTCCTGAGATTGTTCAGATTACTGTTGGTAAGATAGAAGTGATCAGATCAAAGTTGAAGACAGCTTAAGATAGACAGAAAAGTTACGCAGATCTAAAAAGGAAGACATCTAGTATCAGGTGGGAGACAAGGTATTTTTGAAAATTTCTCCTTGGAAGAGTGTCATGAGATTTGGCAAGAAAGGAAAGTTGAGTCCTCGGTTTATTGGGCCGTATGAGATCGTGGAGCGAATTGGACCAGTTGCCTACAGATTAGCATTGCCACAGGAATTGTCAAAGATTCACAATGTTTTCCACGTGTCCATGTTGAGGAAGTACAGATCAGATCCCTCCCACATTTTGCAGGAGCAACCACTTGAGTTGAGAGAAGACTTGACATATACTGAAGAACCAGTGGGAATTCTAGCTAGAGAGTTGAGACAGCTGAGAAACAGGACGATTCCATTGGTAAAAGTCTTGTGGGGTAAACACTCGAAGGCAGAAGCAACTTGGGAGCTTGAGGAAGACATGAGGATTAAATATCCTCACTTGTTTCCACCCTCTGGTATGTGAATTTTGAGGACGAAATTCTTTTAAGGGGGAGAGAGTTGTAACACTCCAAATAAATTTACGGACTAAATTATTAAGTTTGTGGAAGTTGGAATTAAAATGCGGTTAAGGTCAAGTTTAGGGTGGCAAACGAATTTTGACATATTAGTATTTATTTATTTTACACACACTGTTAGCATATAAAAAAAAAAAAAAGAAGAAGATAAGAAGCAGACGTGAGAGACGTGAGAGAGAAAGAAAAGAAAGAAGAAAAAAAAGAGGAAATATAGTTTTGGTCCCGATCCGACCAATCCGTAGCTCAAACCCGACCGAGTCCTTAAGGAAAAGTGTAGATCTCGTCGAGGGGATCATTTTGGTGGTGGTTTCATCTTGGGAAACTTCCAATTTTTGTAGAGATCTCGGTAAGAAACTTTTTATGGTTTTTCTTGATTTCCCGTTGATCCGGAACTCCGATCGACGAACCGTCAGCGCCATTAGATCCGGGAGAGAGAGGGGAACGCTCGGCCGTCGGAAAATTTCTGATCGGACCGGCGCGTGGAGCTCACGCGCGCCCTATGAGGCGGCTCGTGAGGCCCACGCGCGGCCTGGCCAATCGGCGCGTGTCCACCACGCGCCGGACAGAATTCTCGTGCTGTTTTCCCGAGTCTCTTCCGTGAATTTCAGACCATTCCGAGTAGTTACGGACCTCCGAATCTTAAATTTCGTTAGGATTGCGAGAACGACCGAATCACGTTTCGTGCACATTCTTTCATTTATTCTAGTTAGGATTATGTTCCTTATAGTAAATTTTTTTGTCTGTTAGGTGATCGTGATACCGTAAGCAGGGACGGTCCTGCTGCCTAGTTCCTTTCTCAGTAGTCAGCTCACCAGGTGCGTGGATAAACCTGTAACATTGATGTTTTCAAAAGAATATAGTATGTATGTTTTCTTAAATGAATTTTAAGGTAATGCATTAAATGAGTTTGTTTTCAGAAAGTTTATATATTTTGATATAAGTATGGATCAGATGTTGATTATGTTGAAAGCATGATTTGTGATATATGAGAATCTTGCATGATTTGAGATATATGAGCATGTGTTTTAGAAATGGTTTTTATGTTAGGATGCACCCCGTGTACTTATATGTGCCAGATTATTGCCATGAGATAAGGTCTCATGTTGCCAGTTATTGCCGTGAGATAAGGTCTCACGTTGCCAGTTTGCTCCGGATGCTAGTTTTGCCGTGGGGAAGCCCCATGTTGACAGCTTTGCCGTATTTGTCATGAGGTTGTGCATATAGATGATAAACAGATTTATCATTACAGATTATTTTTGAGCAGTATGAGCTTTATGAGAAATGAGATTTATGATTTGAGTTTTATGAGAAATGAGATTTACGATTTCAAGTAAATGTTTGAGATATCGATTTACAGCTTATGTATTTATTTATATTATGAAAGACTTGTTCGATCCACTTTGTTACTTGATTATCCAGGCACTGAGCTGTGATCCATTGCACTAAGCGTGAGCTTACCCCCAATTTCCTTAACATTTCAGGTTCAGCAGTTTAGTAGATCGTTCTTTCATCTGCTGTTTCGTCATCATTCCTTCCAGTAGAGAAAAGGTTGTGCCAACAGTAGAGTGTCTTTATTATGTTTTGAGACTGTATTTCTAGATATGTATTTCTTGGGAGAATTTGTTATGTGGTTTTAGGCATTGAGCCTTTAATTGATTCTGAGATTATTGTGTTTCCTTTATGGATATTATGATGAGTTGGATCATGGAGATCCTATGTTATGATATTTTATTTTCCAGTTTAGATTTTTCCTTGTATTTGGAGGATTAGTCCATATTACAGGGGAAACTCTGCCAGTTTCTAGTCTCCGTCTCACCCCTACCCTACCTAAGGGGACGGGTGTGACAAATAACCTTGAATTTATTTAGATCATTATATTTAATTTGTTTGTGTATAGATAATTGACTACTTTTCATTTTAAATCCACTCATTTATGAGTTTTTCCATTTGCAAAAGAATAGCGATTTCATTCCATTTAAATAAAAATAAAAATAACCATGTTTATACTTGGGTTTGATTATTGACTTCTAATTTATTGGTATATTTATAGTGATTTTGTTTTTATTAAACCAAGTCGTATATACTTGTTATGTATAAAATATTCACATATCAATATAAATATAATTATTTTGTATATTTTTTATTTATATTTATTTTCCATAACTTTGCCCCCACTAACTTGATTTTCTGGTTACTCCACTGAGTCTAATCATAAGCAAACCCACTCTTAAGCTAAGTAGTAAGTAAAGTTGTTAAAATGTAGAAAGTAAACAAAGAACTCCAAGATTTATATACGAAATGGAAAACTATTTGTAGAGAAAAACGACTCTACGTATAACTATCACTTGAATTCAT
>SKCR01021837.1:0-105618 GCA_019454045.1 Zanthoxylum bungeanum
CGTGTTCGGGGCAGAAGACGTGAGGAAGTTCAGGGGAGGCAACTTGAAGATACCATATGAAAACCTGGTTTAGAAAGGAAATGAAAAAGTGGGAAGAAAACCTAAAGGCGGGTAAAAGGGATGGTCAGGACGGAGAGATGACATCTCCCTTCACAGAAGAAATCCTGTCCGCTGAATTTCCTAGGCGGTTCACCATGCCTTCTATGAGCTCCTACATGGGCCATACTGACACACATTTGAATAAAGCCGATGACTCAGATCGTGAAGGAAATTCAAGGTATGGGCCTTTTGATGGAACCCGATCTGAGGAAGTATCCGGTGGAAAAGAAGAGTGAGAAATATTATTGTGTGCATCACAATATGAGGGGACACTCAGCGGAAATAGGGGTGTTCGCGGTGCGGTTTTGGTCGATTTTTTCATTTTTCACTTCAAACAGCGCGAGTTGGCGGTTTGGGAAATTAGAAAATGAAATCGCATTTTGATAAGGAAAACCGCGGCGGTTCAGGTTCGCGGTTTAGCGGTTTGGGCGGTTCGGGTCGGCGGTTTGGATTATAATTTTTTAAGGAAAACCACCATGTCGTGTTATTATTTAAAGCTAAAGTTTCCCACCCGAGCTGGGATCGGGGTTGTATGTGGAAGTCAGAAGGTAGCCATGAGTTATTTCGCAACCGTTTCAAAAGAGACTCTTTGTATCGAGAAGGATAGTCGGAGGAAGAAAAGAAGGAAATGAGGGAGGAGACAGATGAATCTCCAGATGCGCAGTCCGAGGAGTTTGCCCAATTGGGGGCAGCAGAAGAGTTGGAGTCAATGGAACTCTTCGGCCCAGGGAAAGTCATTAAGATAGGAGCGGGTTTGGAGGAAAACCTGAAGCAGGACCTTCTGAAGTTTTTAAAGCAGTATGCAGATATTTTTACTTGGGGGCATAGTGACATGCTCGTGATAGACCCTAAATTTATCAGCTACCATTTAACGGTGGATCCAGCTCACAAGCCGATCAAGCAGAAGAGAAGAATATTCAATCAAGAACGATGTGAAGCAGTAGGGGCCGAGGTGGAAAGATTGCTAAAGGCCGGTTTCATCAGAGAGGTGAAATACCCGGAGTGGGTATCAAATGTGGTTTTAGTGAAGAAACCTAGTGGGAAGTGGATGATGTGTGTGGACTTCTCCAACCCTTACAAGGTCTGCCCGAATGATAGTTTCCCGCTCCCAAAAGTGGATCAGTTGGTAGATTCAACTGTGTGTCATAAACTGCTCAGTTTCATGGACGCATTCTCAGGATATAACCAGGTAAAAATGCATCATATGGACGAGGAGAAGACATCTTTCATCACAGATCGAGGGCTGTACTGTTATAAGGTGATGCCTTTCGGCTTGAAGAATGATGGGGCTACATTTCAGAGGTTGGTAAACAAAGTTTTTAAGCCCCTCATTGGTAAAACCATGCAAGTATATGTTGATGACATGATAACGATGACCAAGGAACCGGAGGGTCTCTGGCCGACCTCGCGGAAACTTTTGAGCTGATAAGAAAACATAGTATGAGGCTGAACCCAGAGAAGTGTGCATTCGGTGTAGCATCGGGAAAATTTCTGGGGTATATGGTCAGTGCGCGAGGAATAGAGGCTAACCCACAGAAGATCCAAGCTGTTCTGGATTTGAAATCTCTCAAGACGGTCAAAGAGGTGCAAAGCTTGACGGGCCGAGTGGCTGCACTAAACCGGTTCATATCCCGTGCAACCGAAAAATGTCACCCCTTTTTCAAGTTGATCAAGAAGATTAAGACGGATGTCAACTGGACGGAGAGTGCGAGGAAGCATTCATGCAACTCAAGCAGTACTTAGCTTAACCCGCTCTTGGCTAAACCGATCCCGGGTGAGACTTTATTTTTGTACTTAGCTGTTTCAATACATGCAGTAAGTTCGGTACTAGTACATGAGGCCGATAAGACACAAATGCCGATGTATTATATTAGCAAGCCTTGCTAGATGCAGAGACAAGATACCTGACCCATGACTGGTAGTTTTGTCCTTGGTTACAGCTGCTCGGAAGCTAGGACCCTACTTCCAAGCCCACCCTATTGGGGTCTACACCAATCATCCATTGAGGCAGATTCTGCATAAACCGGAGGTCTCGGGTAGGTTAGTGAAGTGGTCGGTGGAGTTGAGCGAGTATGATATATCATATCTGCCCATAGTGGCAGTAAAAGGATAGGCCCTAGCTGATTTTGTGGCCGAGTTTACTGGACCCCAGATTTTAGAAGTTTTAGAGACCAAGTGGGAGTTGTCGGTGGACGGTTCTGTCAGTTCACAAGGCTGTGGGGCTGGGGTCGTCTTACGAAGTAGTGATGGCGAATAAATGATATACGCCTTGAGATTTGCTTTCGAGGTCACCAATAATAAAGCGGAGTATGAGGCCATTTTGGCCGAATTGAGGTTGTGTATGACAGTGGGTGTCCGAGATATGATCGTAAAGAGCGACTCCCAGCTGGCCATCCAGCAGCTGATGGGCGAGTTTCAGGCCATATAGCCTAACATGGTGGCCTATATGGCCAATGTGAAGAAGTTGGCCGGAGAAATGGGTAGTGTGCAATTCAAGCAGATTTGTCGGGAAAATAACCATCAGACAGATTCTCTAGCCCGACTGGCGTCCCATTAAATCGGAGAAGCCCATAACCATCCCCTTGATTTGCTTGCAGGAAAGAAGTGTTGGGAAACTAGAGGTAATGGAAGTGGAAGTAGGAGATGAGGCCTCTTGGATGGACCCGATCAAAAATTACTTAGAAACTGGGGAGACCCCTGAAGATAGGAAGGAAGCGAGAAAGCTGAGGTACCGAAGCTCAAAGTTTTGCCTGATTAAATGAGTAATGTACCGGAGGGCATATACTGTGCCGCTTTTGAGATGCCTCGCGACAGAAGAAGCCGATTTTGGGCTCAGAGAGATTCATGGAGGTATTTGTGGGAGTCATGTAAGGGGCAGTCTATTGCGTATAAGACTATAAGGCGTTGAGGTAGGGATTCTACAGGCCGACCATGCACTAAGACAAGATGAAGGTAGTTCAGAAATGTGAAGGATGCCAGAAGAATGCAAACATTCATCACCAGCCAGCAGAGCAGTTAACTTCACTGGTCAGCCCCTAGTCGTTCGTCCAGTGGGGGCTGTACATCATCGGGCCAATGCCAGCGGGGCGGGGGCAAGCCAAGTACGCTATTGTTGCCATTGACTATTTCACCAAATGGGCGGAGGCCGAACCCCTAACTACAATCACAAAGAAGAAAGCGACAGATTTTGTGAGAAAGAATATCATCTGTCGGTTTGGAATTCCCCGAGCCATCATCACTGATAATGAGAAGCAGTTCGACAACAAGGGTTTTAGGAAGCTATGTGAAGATCTTTAGATAGCCTTGAGATTCGCTTCACCTGCTCATCCCAAGTCCAACAGGTAGGTCGAGGCTACCAACAAAATGATCAAGGCAAATTTGAAGGCCCGGTTCGGATCTTGTAAGGGGTTGCGGGTCGAAGAATTACCGAAAGTATTATGGGCACATCGGACGACCTACAAGGACTCCACCGAGGAGACATATTTTTCTTTGGCTTACGGGTGTGAAACAGTTATTCCAGCAGAGATCGGGATGATCACCCACCAGGTCCGGCATTTTGAGACCGATCAGAATGAAGAACTCATCAGGAATCACCTCGACCTAATCGAAGAGAAACATGAGAAGTCGGCTATGAAAGTGACTGTCTGTAAACAGAGAATGACCCTACAATAAGAAGGTTCAGATTCGATCTTTCCTCCATGGAGATTTGGTTTTAAGGAGGGTCACATTAAATACCCGAAAACCGGAGGAAGATTCACTGGGCGCCAAATGGGAAGGGCCATACCGAGTGGTTGAGATAGTAAGATCGGGTACCTATCTTCTGGAGCAGTTGGACGGTACCTGACTCAAGAAGCCTTGGAACGCTGAGATGTTGAGGAAGTACTTCCAGTAGACATTTTCTTTGAACCACCAAACTATTAGATGAGCTGGCCAAAACCAGAAATTTTTTATAAAGCCTCTTTTGAAATGACCCACCAAGAGTTGTAAGAAGGGGTATTATGTCATATGAATATGAACATGACTTTCTCGTCCACTTTACTTGTTGTTGAAATTGAATGCGAAAGTCATGTTCAATATTCTTAGGATGTGCTCGATGCGAAGGGGTAATCGGTAGCTGGGAAGGGCACCAAGCCCGTGGCACGCCAATCCCATGTGTCATTATCAAACAACGGGGGAAGTGTTCTGACCTGACTCCTTTTACCTTTGAGGATCTAGAACGCATCAAGGGATGAGACATATACGGGAGACGCGCGAACCCCTCGTGGCACGCCAATCCCGGGTGTCATTATCAAACCCCCCAGGTCGGAGCATTACTACCCATGACTCGTATTTTTGAGGAGCACCTCGGGTAAATCGAACCCATAGAGGTTTCTTCCCCTGCGATTCGGCTGGTGAGTCCCATTGAGAACCATCAGACCACCTGACTTGGGTATAGCTGAATGATCCCCTTGATTACAGGAGTCTCGGGTAAACCGGACATAGAGAGGTTCAAAATTGTGTTTTGGGAGGCATCGGGCATGACGCTGCCTCGGAGCGCCCGAGTTGTTATTTTTTTCATGAATTTGTGTGGAGTATGTGTTAAGTCACCTCCATTTTGATAACTTTACCTTGTTCCGTTTTTTATTTTTCACCGATGTCTGGCAAGGGGACGCTCGCGCCAGGATCTGCAGAGCCTCAGAGGTTGCAAATCTCCCCTCGTGTAAGTCTCAAATGTCCCACCTGCTCGGGGCTAGATTTGTTCCGCCGATGCATTGTTCCACCTGCTCGGGGTTGGATTTGTTCCGCCGATGCATTGTTCCACCTGCTCGGGGCTGGATTCGTTTTGCCGATGCATTATTCCACCTGCCCGGGGCTGGATTCGTTCCGCCGATGTATTGTTCCACCTGCTCGGGGCTGGATTCGTTCCGTTGATGCATTGTTCCACCTGCTCATCATTCTATCAGCTCGGGGTCTGGCTACATCCCACCGAGTCCATCTCATTGGTTGGGGGGGATATATTTCCCCAGAGCCAAGTGTCATTTTCACCTCGGGGTCGGGTTATGTCCCACCGAGTGCCTGATTTTGGCTTGAGGACGGACCATACGAAGACACTGATGATGACCTGAGGTGGCACCAGAGTAGTTTCTGCATACTTCCCAAGGACAGCCACCTGATGGCCGAGCAACAAGCTTCTGATTTTCGTAGTTCTCAGCACCAACTCGCACACTCGTTGGACCCAAGAACTAGAAGACAGATATTGATGGGGATTTCTGCGGCTAAGGTTTCTGAACAGTTCAGTAAGGGCAGAAAAGGAAGTTCTCCTCACCAGGACCAGCGCTCAGAGAGTATGTGTTATTTTTCAACCCGGCTTGGAGCTCGGGTAAAGTTTCCTCGGTATGACCGACCAGAGGAAGCAGCACATCACAGATTTTAGAAACCGACAACAGCAGAGCCGAGGCCGACCATAATAGACCGACAGCTCGGCTTGGTTTTAATTCACCTCCTAGAAACAATTGATGAGTTCAGATATTTCAGGTCAGGACAGTATTAGTTTGGGAAGCCCGACAAGTCACTTGGCCGACCTCTTGAAAGACCGGTGTGGGATCAGAGTAGTTGGATTTTTCCCTCCAAAATCAACTCTCACATTCGAAATTCGACAGACTGTCATCATTAATGAAAAGGCTTGACAGTGTATTTTTACGACGTGATGTGACAGGAAAAGAAGGGGTAGACTTTGCTTTCGGCGATGACAAATTGGGGAAGAGAACCTGTCAAATCGCCGGAAATCCGCAGACCTGCAGGGCTGGCGTCACAAAGATATGAAAACATTGTTGAATATCCATTAGCATATAAGGGAAAGTTGATCACATTTGTAAGGGTTACAAAATTTCCCATTTGAGAATCACTTGTAAGAAATATTGAAAGAGAAAAAACTGCTCGGTTTCTTTAGACATTTACTAAAACAGGTCGGCCGAGCTCGGTTTGGTAATAAAACGAACCCCACCCCACTTTGTGCCCGTGGACGTAGGCAGTTTTAGCTCCGCCGAACCACGTTAAACACTCTATGTTCGATTTCTTGTGTTTGTCTTGTCTTTCACCAAATTTACCTTTGGTCTCCCCATAATCAAACAAATTCAAAGCTGAAAGAGGATTATCTCGGACGGGTTATCTCGAAACTACCCCTAAAAAGAAAATCACCCGTCAACAAATGATCTTAATGAAAATCTTACACATATTTCATGTTTATCTCACTAACGTTTTAAAAAAAACCTCGCAAATTGACTTGGGGTTATATGCATGGTTCTCATTATATTGACCGCATTCTTTGATATAACCGACTATTCTTTATCTTGGAACCAAATAAAGGATTAGGTAGTCAAAATTGTAACAAGCGTGTCAAAAACAGTTCTGGTGATAAGATGTGGAATCAGCAAATTGGATACTTAAATTGGCTAAATAATTAATTGATGAAAATAAGTACGTATTCGACGAAATGACACACAGACAACAATTGATTGTAACCGAATTCGCAGTGACAAGCAAATGAACTAATTGAACGTGCTTAATGAATTGTTGCAGTTTGAACTTTTATTTTTGCCTTAAAAATATATTCGTGAGATGCTAAATGCTATTTTCATATGTTTTACTATTTTATTTGCACTTTATTTATAATTATATCTCTAGTAATAAAAGACAAATTCAAAACTAATTACTAAAAAAATAAATATAAAAAAAAAACAACCAAATGCATTTTCATCTTTTTCATATTTTCGGGCAAACAACCAAATGCATTTTACTATCAAATCCATGGCACGCCAATCCCGGATGTCATTATTAAACCCCCAGGTGAAAGTGTTCGGACCTGGCTCCTTTCACCTTTGAGGATCCAGAAAGCATCAAAGGATGTGGTACATTCAGGAAACATGCGAACCCCTCGTGGCACGTCAATCTCGGATGTCATTATCAAACCCCCGAGGCCGGAGCGTTACTACCCCATGGCTCGCATTTTTGAGGAGCACCTCGGGTAAACCAGACCCAGAGAGGTTTCTTCCCCTCCCTGCAAGTCGGCTGGTGAATCCCACCGAGAACTATCAGACCACCTGGCTTGGGTACGGCCGAATGACCCATTTGATTACATGAGTCTCGTGTAAACCGGACCCAGAGAGGTTTATCCCTCAGCGAGTCGGCTGGTGAGTCCCGTTGAGAACCATCAGACCACCTGGCTTGGGTATGGCCGAATGGTCCCCCTTGATTACAGGAGTCTCGGGTAAACCGGACACAGATAGTTTATTCCCATGCGAGTCGGATGGTGAGTCCCGTTGATAACCACCCAGGAAGGGCACACACGGGGTGTCTTCCTCCCCCGTGGGGATTTGCCTGACCGCCTCGGATCGGCGTATCCGTAGTCTGTTAACCGGGACACTGAATTGTAAGGTTCATAATTGTGTTTTGGGAGGCATCGGGCATGACGCTGGCTCGTAGAGCCCGCGTTGTTGTTTTTTCATGAATTTGTGTGGAGTATGTGCTAAGTCACCTCCATTTTGATAACTTTACCTTATTCCGTTTTTTATTTTTCGCCGATGTCTAGCAAGGGGACGCCCGCGCTTGGATCCACAGAGCCTCAGAGGTTGAAAATCTTCCCTCGTGTAAGTCTCAAATGTTCCACCTGTTCGGGGCTGGATTCGTTCCGCCGATGCATTGTTCCACCTGCTCGGGGCTGGATTCGTTCCGCCGATGCATTGTTCCACCTACTTGGGGCTGGATTCATTCCGCCGATGCATCGTTCCACCAGCTCGGGGCTGGATTCATTCTGCCGATGCATTGTTCCACCTGCTCGGGGCTGGATTCGTTCCGCCGATGTATCGTTCCACCTGCTCGGGGCTGGATTCGTTCCGCCGATGCATTGTTCCACCTGCTCGGGGCTGGATTCGTTTCTTCGATGCATCATTCCATCAGCTCGGGGTCGGGCTACATCCTATCGAGTCCATCTCATTGGTCTGGGGACGTAACATTCCCCCAGAGCCAAATGTCGTTTTCACCTCGGGGTCGGGTTACGTCCCACCGAGTGCCTGATTTTGGCTTGAGGACGGACCGTACAAAGACAATGAGGATGACCTGAGGTGGCACCAGAGCAGTTTATGCATACTTCCCAAGGATAGCCATCTGACGGCCGAGCAACACGCTTCTGATTTTCGTAGTTCTCAGCACCAACTCGCACACTCGTTGGACCCAAGAAATAGGGGACATATGTTGATGGAGATTTCTGTGGCTAAGGTTTTTGAACAGTTCAGTAAGGGCAGAAAAGGAAGTTCTCCTCACACGGTGGACCAGCGCTCAGAGAGTATACGTTGTTTTTCAACCCGGCTTGGAGCTCGGGTAAAGTTTTCTCGGTATGACCGACCAGAGGAAGCAGCAAATCATATATTTTAGAAACCGACAACAGCAGAGCCGGGGCCGACCACAGTAGACCGACAACTCGGCTTGGTTTTACTTCACCTCCTAGAAACGATTGATGAGTTCAGATATTTCGGGTAAGGACGGTATTAGTTTGGGAATCCCGACAAGTCACTTGGCCGACCTATTGAAAGACCGATGTGGGATCATAGTAGTTGAATTTTCCCTCCAAAATCATCTCTCACATTCGGAATTCGACAGGTTGTCATCATTAATGAAAAGGCTTGACAATGTACTTTTACGGCGTGATGTGACAGGAAAATAGGGGGTAGACTTTGCTTTCGGCGATGACAAATTGGGGAAGAGAACCTGTCAAATCGCCGGAAATCCGCAGACCTGCAGGGCTGGCGTCACAAAGATACAGAGACAATATTGAATATCCATTAGCATATAAGGGAAGGTTGATCACACTTGTAAGGGTTACAAAATTTTCCATTTGAGAATCACTTGTAAGAATATTGAAAGAGAACAAACTGCTCGGTTTCTTTAGACCTTCACTAAACAGGTCGGCCGAGCTCGGTTTGGTAATAAAACGAACCCCCACCCCACTTTGTGCCCGTGGACGTAGGCAGTTTTAGTTCCGCCGAACCACGTTAAACACTCTCTGTTCGATTTCTTGTGTTTGTCTTGTCTTCACACAAACCAAATTTGCCTTTGGTCTCCCCATAATCAAACAAATTCAAAGCTGAAAGAAGATTATCTCGGACGGGTTATCTCGAAACTACCCTTAAAAAGAAAATCACCCGTCAACAAATGATCTTAATGAAAATCTTACACATATTTCATGTTTATCTCACTAACGTTTAAAAAAAAACCTCGCAAATTGACTTGGATTATATGCATGGTTCTCATTATATTGACCGCATTCTTTGATATAACCGACTATTCTTTATCTTGGAACCAAATAAAGGATTAGGTAGTCAAAATGTAAAAAGCGTGTCAAAAACAGTTCTGGTAATAAGATGTGGAATCAGCAAATTGGATACTTAAATTGGCTAAATAATTAATTGATGAAAATAAGTACGTATTCGACGAAATGACACACAGACAACAATTGATTGTAACCGAATTCGCAGTGACAAGCAAATGAACTAATTGAACGTGCTTAATGAATTGTCGCAGTTTGAACTTTTATTTTTGCCTTAAAAATATATTCGTGAGATGCTAAATGCTATTTTCATATGTTTTACTATTTTATTTGCACTTTATTTATAATTATATCTCTAGTAATAAAAGACAAATTCAAAACTAATTACTATTATAATAATTTTTTAAAAAAAACAACCAAATGCATTTTTACTGTTTTTAGTTTTAGATATTGTTTTAAGTACGAGCTAACAAGATATCAAACGCGTTTTTAGATACACCAACAGCTAACTACCATTCTAATTATCATATAAAAATAAATACGAAAGCACCATTTGGAAAACAATAGGAAACGAACAAATATTTTGATTAATTAAAATATGTTCTGTACAATCTTGAAAGACCATATCAGAACCAAAAATACTATTAGGAGACTATAAAAAATTTCATGAAAAAAATAAAGAAAATAAAATAACAAGAAGGTGAATTTAATAGATTACAATTGAGTAACTATAGGTTTATTGTTCCCGAGGGACGTGACTTGATGTTGTAAGGTTTAAGATCTTACATTGAGGTCATGAGTTCGAATTCAGGGAGTGCGTTTTCTTGTAAGAGTCTGAAATAGTAGATGATTTTACTTGCTCCACTGAAATTGGAATGAGTGATTTGACGGTAAGATTTCAACGATTTCAAAAAAAAAAAAAAAAAACTATAGGTGTATTGATTTTATGACGGATTCCATAAAAAACGAGCATATTATGAAGGCAGGCCATTATTTTGTCATATCCTCAAATGTTATTTTAACATAGAGTTTGTGTCATGACACAATATAGTAATGTAAAAAAAGATCTACAATAAAATTAGATACAAGTGCATATTTGGAATCTTTATTTTGATGAGATAATAAAAAAAAAACTTTTATTTTATCAAAAACTAAAGTAAACATTGTGCGTGCAACAGGCTCTGCAGTTTAATATTACAGAAATACCCCTACAGATGAGCTCATAGTAAATGACATGCAAGACAAAAGTATTATTAAAAGCTTGTGTATACTATAATTGACCAGAGAAATGAAGGAGACGGCAGGCCGAGCTGTATCACCGGCCGTGAGTCTGGCAAAAAATCGGCCGATTTTATCAGTTTTTTGGACGCAGTTCAACCGATGAATGAATGATCCAAAGAATCTTTTACATCACCGATTATCGGTCTGGTTATAAAAATAATGGATATTTTTACTAAAAATTATGTTAGAATTGGACATTCTAAGTAGTCTAATAATCGAGTTGAGTTTGTGTTTAATAATAGAATCAACAAGCAATAGATAAGTAGAACTCAGGTACATTGATGGTTAATTCATTGCACTGAATCCTTATTTGTTGTTAATAGATGTCCCTAGTCTTCAACTAAATATCCCAAAAATATGCTAAAGCATTATGATGAGTATAAGAGCAACTGAGTTTTATTGATCAACTTCATGTAAGTTTCGACTGATTACACGATTGGAGGGAGGCCCAAAAAGGAAAAAAAAAACTAGAATGACAATATGTAATCAACCAATCTCTCTAGAGATTGATATGAAGAACCACCTTGTCTTAGACAAAGATCCACTTTCTCCTTCAAGTACATAATCCTTTCTCTCATTTCCTGGCCCTCAGGGTCCACGATCACTCTTTTGATTGTTCTTTCAATTTCCTTTCTCTCCAGCTCCCTCTCTAAGTACAACCCAATTCTCCAAACATGATAAACATATCTTGCATTCACCATTTGATCACCAAAACCAGGCTGGCAAATCATGGGGACCCCTTCACATATACTCTCCAATGTTGAGTTCCATCCACTGTGTGTCCAAAATCCTCCAACAGCAGGATGAGCTAGCACTTCTTGTTGCGGAGCCCATTTTACTATGTGGCCTCTTCCATCAAGCATTTCTAAGAACCCTTTTGGCAATGGTTCGATCCATTCTGCTCCACGGACTAATCCTGGTCGAACCACCCAGAGAAAAAGCACCTTGCTATTGGCTAGCCCCCAAGCCATTTCCAAAAATTCAGACTCATTTACAGTAACAATACTTCCAAAACTGACATACATAACAGTTTTAGCTGCTTGTTTATCTAACCAGGAAATACAGCTTTGGTCTTGTGACAGTAAGCTGCTTGAAGAAGCTGGAAAGTACTTGTGAAATGGGCCAATAGGAAACATTGGGATGGGATAGTCTTTCTGTAATCTGGTGAGTTCAGCTTGTTCAAGGTCTTGAAAAGAGTTCCATAACAATCCTGAAGAAGCCTTTGTCTGACTAACCGCGGCTAATATCAATTGATAAAGATTCCCCGGATCATGTGCTTCAATAATCGGAATGTCTTTCACTCTCAGTGGTGGAAACTCCGTCATTGGTTCTTCTAATTGGGAATCTGATGAAAATATTGAAACCCGTAAATGAAAAATGAAATTTCCAGTCACTACTTATTAGTACAAACAAATACAAACCTTGTCTTGGTAGGTAACCCTTTTCCAGTAGAATTTGAATGGCAGAAAAAACGATAAAGGAAGAGATGCTACTAGTTCTTAACACAATCCTTGGAAGCTTAAGGCCATCAGCAACAACTTGTGTGAAGTGCCAGATAGCATCTGCAATTAAGCAGGCAATGGGCTCCTTATGATCGGCATTTGCCAGCAACTTTGCCAAGCAATCCTGAAATGGGACAACACACTTTTCATTAAGGATTGTGAGAAGAGCAATGATATCTGTGGTGGAGGCTTCGCTTTCCAATAACCCATCAGAGATAGAATTGAAGTTGAAGTGAGGGTAGTTAGAAGAGTTTGGATAGTTGAATTTGGTGTGAATTATGGTGATGGAAAAGCCTTTGCTATAAAGAATGCTTGCAAGCTGAAGCATGGGATTTATGTGGCCTTGCAAAGGCAGAGGAAAAAGTATCACTCGACGCCCCTTCTTTTGTTGCATATTGGATTCTCTTTGGCTCTCCATTAATCTGCCTCCAGCTTGAGGTGTATGCACCTTCTGTTCAAGATATATATAAATAATTTAAATAAAACTATTCCTTGATGTTGAAATTTAAATTGTATAACATGAATAAGGTATCACGGAACAAATTAAAATGGAGGAGACGGCCAATATTATCATGCTCACATAAATCAGGAAGTTTGTGTACAAATTGACTTCTTCTGAGGCCACAAGGCAAGCTATCATTGATCTCTCGTTTGACGGAGCATTAACGCTAGCGTTTTAACGTTCCACCAAACACATTCTTTAATGTTAACGTTAATGTTCACAAAATCATAATCTTATAATATAATATTATTTTTTTGTCTTTAGATTATCATATAACATTTGTTTCATACCTTACAAATTAATTTATATTTTTTTCAGAATTTATGACAGGATGGTGAATTCATTGATGGCAGTGATGCAGTCAATGATGTCATACCTTAAAACGAAGATGATGAGTCGATTTCTCATTGATAACATCCTGACATGGACCCAAAAATTTGTTATCAATTTTCTTGTGTCACTTTATACATGGCAACCGGCTGAGCTTTGATAAGCCCGGCCTTGAGCCCGGCAAAAAAAAAAAAATTTGGCCTGGGCCGGAGCTTTCATCCGTATGTCACTTTGAATTGACTACAGATGCAATGCATACTGCTTGATACCATCAATGGACACAACAGAGTAAACTGAAGAACCCCACTTGATAAAACGTGTTTTTCAAGTGACAAATAAGTCACTATATGATAATCTACATGCATGATGTTTTTAAAGAACAAGAAAAATATTGTTCTTGAAAAGTTCCTTGAGACAGGGCAAAGGAAATTTTAAAATTCTAAGAAAAAATAACAAATAAATGTCAACATATTCTAAAAAATAACATTTTTATAATTGAAATTTTAAAAATAGATACCCTAACCCATCATTTTATTTTATTATTGCAACAATTGACTTTTTTTTTTTTACTCAAATTATTATTTTATCTTATTAAATCTATTCCTTATGGATCGACCCCGGACTTACTGGGTTATTTTATTATTTCGACACTCTTATACTTGAGAGTAAAATAACCACTTTGTGAGTGTGTCAAATTTTTGGCGCCGTTGTTGGAGAATATAATTTAATAGATAAAATAATAATTTAACATTCTTGCCTTTTTTTCTTTTCTTTTACTTTTATTTATTATTATTATTATTATTATTATTATTATTATTATTTTTTGTCATTTATTTTTACTTTTTTCACTTGTTTATTATTTTCATTTATAAATTTTAACATATAGTTTGCATTTAAATTGCATGAAACATTGGTCTCGATTAGCTAGTGGTAGATTAAATAGATAGTCTCCATCACCTTCATCGTCAGTCAAAATGATCGAGAATCAAAATAAAATCCACCTACCCGAGATGAAAATCCGATTGATCAGGTAGAACATGTGTCTCAACATGGCGATCTTAATCATCCTAGGACACTCAGACAATTCATGAATCCCACTAGGACATGATCACCATCTTGCATTGTTTTTCCCCAAGATGTATCACGTTTCAATTTTAAATAAAGTGTCACCCAACTTTTACCCACATTTCATGATCTAGAATGAGAAAATCATTATCAACACTTAAGGGAATTTGAAGAGGTATATAAAACTTGCACATACCAAAATTATAACATGAATATAATTCGACTCAAGTTTTTTCCTTTTTCTTTAAAGGATAAAGCTAAAATTTGACTGTAGAACCTTAGGTCAGGATCCATCAGAACATGGGATGATTTACAAGAGCAATTTCTGAAAAAAAAAATTATCTCTCACAGGACAAACTCCTTTAAGAGGAGAATCATAAATTTCATATAAGAGTCGAGGGAAACACTTTACCAATATTGAGAGAGATTTAAAGAGATGTTAAATATTTGTCCACATCACGGGTTTGAAACATGGAGGCCGGTTTCCTACTTCCACGAGGGTTTAACACCTCAAGGTAAACAAGTAGTGGCAATGATGTGTAATGGTGAGTTTAGGGATAAAAATCTCGAAGATGCACTAGATTACCTAAAACACATAGCAGAGAATGCACAACAATAAGATACAGTTGGCATTTATGAGTTGCCTGTAAAACCACAGTTATCTGGTAGAGGTATGTTTAACCTTAGGGAAAATCATGACTTTTTTGCTAAATATGCATCTTTAGCTAAAAAAAGTCGAGGCATTAGAAATGAGGAAAAGTGATCATGTCAAGTCAATTCAAGAAGTCACATGTCAAATCTGTAATTCAAATGAACATTTCACACAAGTTTGCCTAATATTGCCAGCCCTGCAAGAATGTCTCCACAACCAAGTCAGTTCCATAAACACCTTCAAGAGACCAAATCCAAACCCATACTCCCAAACCTACAATTCTGGTTGGAGAAACCATCCAAACTTCAATTGGAGGAATGATAACCAAGCACAACCATCACAACAACCTCCTCAGCTACACCAGAATTTCCAAAATTCTCATAATTATGCACCATATGTCCCATCGCCTAGGAAAACCCTTGAAGATACCTTGCATGCATTCATTGAGAAACATGAAGGCATCAATAACCAAAATGTGCAAACATGAATTGATCTGAAAGATACTTTATCCAAAATCACATATGTATTGACCATTAATGAGAAAAGAAAGTTTCATGTACAACCACATCCAAACCCCAAAAGTCATCAAAACCCCCACGATGGTAGTTCTCGTAGTCAACACATTGACCAAGTCAAATATGTTATTACTTTTTGCAGTGGTAAGGTCATCCACGGACTTATTTTTGAACCTCGCGAAGCTGAAAATAAATTAGATTCAGAGGGTAAGGAATGAGTTGATGAACCATTACATATCGTTGATGATAATGATTTTTCTCATGCACCTTCATTTCCTCAAGCGTTGAAAATAAAGAAATTGAATCATTCCTCATAGATATATGAAATATTCAAACAAATGAAGTTCAATATTCCTTTATTAGATGCCATCAAACTAATCTTATGTCAAATTTCTGAAAGACTTGTGTACCGTTAAAATAAACATCAGGTAAGAAAAAAAAACTTTTCTAGCTGAACAAGTAAGTTTCATTCTCTCAACCAATAATACATTGAAATACAAAGACCCTGATTGTCCTACTATTTCTTGTATTATTGAAAATCATAAATTTGAACATGCATTGTTTGATCTTGGAGCCAGTGTCAATTTGCTTCCATTTTTGGTTTACCAACAACTTAATATTGGCGAGTTAAAACCAATTTCAACTACTATTTTACTTGTCGATAAATAAGTTAAAGTACCGAAAAGAATTATGGAAAATATGTTATTACAAGTCGATAAATTCATATATCATGTGGATTTTATAATCTTAGAAACACAATCTGTAGTAGATAATTACTAACCAGTTCATGTAATACTTGGTCGTCCTTTTTTAGCAACGGCTAATGCTTTAATTAACTACAATAATAATGAAATCATGAATTTATCTTTTGGTAATATGACTTTGAAGCTTAATATTTTTAATATAAGCAAACAACCACATACGATGATGACTGTGAAAATGAGAACATGGAACTAATTGAACCAATTTGGAAGAACATATTCAGGGGCGTGAATTTAATACTATGAAAATCTATACAACTAATTTTCTTAAATCAAGTATGTAATAGATTCATATATTTCTAATATTTTTTCTTTACTTGATTCTACACATGTTTTGGAAGACGATGGAGGGAAATAAAATTTTGACAAATTAGGAACAATTGAAGAAGAGAAACATGAAGAAGCACCCAAATTGGAATTAAATACTTTGCTTGAAGGATTGAAATATACATTTCTTGGAGATAATAAAATTACCTTGTGGTAATTTCTTCTTCTCTTACAAGCGAAGAAAGTAAGTTGTTAAATGTGTTGAGAGAACATAAATAGGGAATTGGATGGACTTTAAAAAATATAAAATGCATTAATCCTTTAAAATGGACACACATAATACATTTCAAAGATAATATCAGAACACGTCGACCTCCAAAAAATGTTAAACTTTTCCAAGAAGTAAGTGGTTAAAACATGAATCCTTAAATTTCTTGATTCATTCATCTCTTACATACCTGGTTTGGAGAAAAGCACATATGCTAAGAAACGGAGAACTAAACAATTAGGTGTTTGTTATAAATACTCACGATGGACATGCAACACTTATTGTCGTTCTTTTGGAATGATGTTTAATAATCGCGAAGAAAAAAATCAACCCATTAGAGATTGCTTGAGTAATGAATCATTAGATAATATATCATTGACTCTTGAGACGCATCCTAGTGGATTTGATAGATTGATTCGCAACTTACATACATAATTTCAAAAAGAAAGACAACAATACAGTCTCAGGAACCTGACTTTAAAAGACCATGTTTGCCAATTTATAAGAAAATTGGATGTGAAGCATATCCTCGACCCATTAAGGACGTTCAAGCCATTACTGGACGTAAAACCAGAGGAAGATGTGAGCCACAATCACAACTATCAGTACATATTGTTTCACTTTATTATTTTGATTTCATTTACTTTAAATTACTGTTTTGATGTACTTTAATTTACTATTTTGATTTCCTCTACTTTTACCGACAATATCTAAATTTTTTAACTTTCACGATCTATTTTACTGTTCATCTGACAATTATCATTTTGCAGGTACTAGTGCATTTATTACTCACCATTTTTCAGGATCCATAAATAAAGCTCGTCATTTCTATATTCGACACATTTAGATAAGAGAGAGAACAAAAATGGAAAAAATTTCAAGACGACGGGTCACTAATATCTATGGAATTAGCTCTGGAACTAAATTAGAATTTGTTGAAGCTGTAAAAGAATTGGGTAGAGTTATGGCGGAAAGAACATGTACTTAGTATATGGCAGTGGCAATCTTGGATTGATGGGATGTGTTTCAAATGGAGTGCAAGAAGGTGACAATCAAGTTTTGAGGATCATTTCAAAGCCTTTGGTAGACGAAAACCTAATCGAAAAATCAAATGGAGAATAATACATTGTCTCAGGTATGTCTGAAAGACTTACTGAAATGATTAATCATGCTAACATTTTTATTACTTTACCAGGTGGGTTGGGCACTCTAGAAGAAATATTCACAGTTGCATCATAGGCGAACTTGAACATTCACCGAAAACCAATTGGACGACTTAATGTTGACCATTTTTTCGATTTTCTTTTAGTATTTCTTGAGGATGCCAAAAGACTTGGGTTCACTTTGAAACTGATAAAAGATATCATCATAACTACAGAAAAAGAATGAATTAGTTGACCAACTCTTAGTTTAATGAACCTAAAATCGACTTCATTCTTTCCAAGTTGATCTGGTCTGATAACGATCGTGGCAAAAAGCGTAGAGTGGACTTAGATCTTAATCTGTAATTTTTATTTTAAATAGTCATGGATTCAATTGTCAATTCCACACTAATCAGGTGATGTCTTCTAAACTATACTTCTTCTTTTCAGTTGACTAGATAGTTTTCATTTTTATATTTCATTGTTGTATTTTTCTTTAAAAAAAAAGTTTTCGTTTTTGTGTTGTTGTTTTATGTAAAAAAAAAAAAAAGCCTTTTTTATATTGATTTTGCTTTGTTGTTATTTTCCGTGAAAAAAAAAATTTTGTGTTGATTTTCTTTTGTGCTTTAAAAAACTACACACAAATCAACAATAATTTTTTGACTAACCAAATGGAATTGTTATTCAGATATGGCTGTGTAATGAATTTTCGCTCATGAGACACATCTCAATGTAATTTGTAACAAGTTATTTTTGTTCCTTTCTTTTTGAATCATTTAAATATGTGAATTCTCCATAATATTGATTAAATTTGATCTTCATATGCTCATTTGACATGTATTATCAACATACACAGTAACATATGATCATGGGTTGTAAGTGGAAATTTTGTAATATTCAGTTCTCTAGTTTGTTAGAGGTAGCACCTAAAGGCAGTGAAATTTTTATTTTTATTCAAAAAATAATCATGTTTTTACTTAGTAACCGGACATATTGCCTCAGAAAGCAGTCATTGTTCGTGTAAAACGGTAGAGCTTGAGTTAGTTTAAAAACAATGATAATAATAATCAAGTTTTTACTTAGTAACCGGACGTCTTGCCTCAGCAAACAGTGAATGTTCGCATAAAACGGTAAAACTTGAGTTGATATAAAAAAAATATGCGAATACGTTCGATTTCGTAGCCTTTCTAACTCGAGCAATTAATTATGTACGGGTGTCTTAACAATGTGTGCCTTACGGTCATCTGGTTTGGAGTCACTGACCCAAAGCTTGTTAAATGGGTTAAAGAGAAAGCTTAAGGAAATCTGACACTTCTTTTTTTAAAATCTAATATCCGAGCAATTAAGTCTGTATGGGTGTCTTAACACATAGTGCCCTAAAGCTAACTGGTTTGAGAGTCACTGGCCCAAAGCTCGTTACAAGGATTGAAGATGTATTATTATTTAAAAAAAAAAAAATATTTTTATATTTATAAATAAACTTTCATTGCCAAAAAGGTGTGAATTTAGTTTTATGACAAAAATATTACTCTTTTTTCAACAAGACCTATGAATATTATGGGCACAATGAATTGATTAATACCTTATTTTATGTGTGTATGGAAGAAGGGTAAAAAAGTACAGGAGAATTTACTTATTTGATTATTTAGAAAGAAAAAAATAATTTTTAATTTGGATAAGAATTTTTCTTTTAAGTTTTCGCTTAAATTACTAGGGACTAGTAATAAGCTGGTTTAGGGGAGTGCTGAACATAAAAGTGTGAAATTAATAAAGAAACTAATCATTTTACCTTATAATTTCATTAATCCCTTTAATTTAGCACATTTGTAAATTAATAATTATATTTATATTTTATTGAGATTTTTATTTATTGTGTAGGTAAAATACTGCTTCGGAAGCTCAACAGAAAAATGGATATGAGATCTGAATTTCAGGAACCAAAAAATCCAAAAAGAGTGTGATAGCTAGATTCAAATCGGACTTGGAAATCATTCACCATGTTTAGATTGTCGACAAAATTAGCTTATGATGTATTTACACACACATGAATTTTATTATTATTATTATTATTATTATTATTATTATAATATATATATATAATATTTTGGAAAACCCACCAAGATTTTATATATAAAATATTTTATATATATATTATATTGAATGTCCCACCAAGATTATATATATTATAATATATTAATAAATAATTAAAAATAAAAAAAAAGTTGCCATCAGCTTTCGGTGATGGAAACAAATTTCCTTTGAAAAGGAAAAATAATAAAAAAAATAAAAGAAAGAAGTAAGAAGGAAGAAGAAAGAAGATTGAGGTGTTGAGCCTTCCACTATAAATAGAGGTGTTTAACACCTCATTTTCTCAACCCATGAGTCCATAGTTTTTCTCTCGAAAATTTATGGATTTCCAACTCTTATGTGTTTTAATTTTTAAAGCTTTCTTATAATTTTTTTTCTTTCAATAATAAAATCATGAGTAGCTAATTTTATTTTGATGGGTAAATAGTGAAGCTTTTAATATAAAAATATAGATTAATCTTATTTATATTATAATATTAAATTATAATATAATGATTAATATTTAATTTAAATCTAAATTAATTATTGACAAACTTTGTTACCGCCTATATGGCCGGTTTTATTTATTTGACATAATTGAGTACCTAACTGGACTTGTTATTGACAAATATTATCACCGCCTTTATGGCTGGTTTTATATGTTTTGGAATAATTAATACATGAAATAAATTAATTGGGTATTAATTGTTGGAGTTGATGTTTAGAGCATCAATCCAGATAATGTATAGTACATTATATTTTATTATTTATTAATAAAATAACTACATTTTCATTTCAAACCTTATTAATGGTATTGTCATTATGCATATTAGATTGATGTATAAATATGCTAAGAATGACATCGACCTTAGAATGATCGTGTAGTAATAATGGACACTAGGTAGTCCGACATTGGGATAAGTATTACTATTATAAACTATTCTTAAAATATATATATTACTAGTCGTTGGTTTTGGAATACGGTCGAGTTCCTATAACCTAGAAGACTAGCACATATCGTATATTGGAATTGGAGTTCCAATGGTTTAACCCAATGTACCATGAGTTTTGGAAGCTCGTATAGACATGTGAGCATTGGTTGGACCGAATACTGAATGCCTCACAGGTGATTCATAATAGTTGAAAGTACACACCATCGTCAATAGGAATCTTCTTGAGTCGAGTAGCATATGTGATGCTTTGACTATAGGATAACATTGATTTTGTGTGAGATTCTCCACACTTTGATACCATGTATGTCATAAACATTTTATGGTCTGGCCTCTAGATGTTCGTTGGGTGTGGACCGATGCACTCGTTAATCAAGTGTGGATCAAGACTTTGATCTGTCGGCCATATGTGTACCATAAGGGGTTTAGGTATCCATGTGAGTAAGTCACGATTCTTAAGACTTTGGCCAAAGCCGATCACCGAGGGTGGATAGCATCAGTTGTAAAGAATCATGGACATGTCAACATAAGATGTGCGTCTCAGAAATTTGACGGTGTATTCTATATTTCCTAAGCACAACTCGGATAGCCTACGACAGAGGGATTGTTAAACATATATGATGACCTCGACTTGTATAGTTCAGAAAGATCGTTCGTGTTCTTCGTGAATTCAGAGGTGGCCGAATTGCGTACATACTAGCTAGGCTTATATGACGAATGTGTCTGAACTTAGAGAGTCCCAATATGAAGTGTACTCGTTGAGCACTTGGGTAGCCGATTAATTTTGATAAAAGATAATTTTCGATATTATAATTATCAACTAAGATAATCAAGTGTCATTGGATAACATTGATTATTTACTTTGACTTAATTGGATTAATTGGATTAATTCAATATTTACACAAGGACTTTGTCGTAATTTCATAATTATCTCTACCATTTGAGAATATTATGATAATTGCAAGTATGTAATTATAGGTGTTTTTAACTTGATTTAATTAGATTAAATCAAAGTGGCAAACATTGAACTAATCAATTTCCTAATCTTTGTCTTGATTTTATTGGATTAAATCAAAGTGGTAGACAAAAGTGATTAGTCACACCTAATGATAAATATTTGGACAAATTATATTAAGCTCACATAAAAGTTGATTAGAACTTGTATTAGTTAAAAATTTCCTAAGTTTTGCTATAAATAGCAAACTGTAGGAAGGTTTTAATTAAGCTAAGTTTAAGCAAAATGAGCTTGAGAATGTGATAAGTGTGGTTTATACCCACTTATTCCAATATCTTTAGCTTATTATTTTGTTATAATTCGAGATATTTAATATCATTTATAATTTATTTTATGTTTTATTTGTAGGAGCATTAATATATGGATCGGGGAATAATTGCACGTGTTTTGGGAAGTTTCGGGAACACAAGACGAGCATAGGGGCATTGACGAATCAAAAGGCGCCTTGGCGCCCATTGCTCACACATATTCCAGACACAATGGCGCCAAGGCGCCATTGAAGCCATTAAAGTTACTAAGGCGCCATGGCGCCACTTACATGCATAAGCATTGGCGCCATGGCGCCAAGGTTAAATTGAAAGAAATACTAATGGCGCCATGGCGCCATTTAAATGAAGAAAAGCAGGCGCCATGTTGCCTCCCCAAGTTGCACGCATCCATACAAATTTCCCGAGACTTTGGCGCCGTGGCGCCACTCAACCAGGACCGCGGCGCTGCAGGACGCGCATTCTAGAAATCACTTTTTAGGGTTTTTAATAATCCTAATGACACCCAAAGACTCTCAGACTCAACTATAAATATAACAGTCCATCCAACACTCAAGGAGGCTAATACAGAGCACAAAACACATAAACGCATATTTTTAGAGATCCAAGGAGAGGATTGAAGAGCGACAAGAGGAGATTAAGGCTGTGACATCCGAAAAGGAAGAGATTCAATTCGGGTTTTATCTTCTTATTTCTTTCTTAAAACTCTAATGATTTCCATTAGATTCGTGGCTTGATTATTTATTGTTTTATCTTTTGTCATGAATTTACTCATTAATTCTGGAGAATGATGTAATTGATGCTTGAACCTTGTATTTCGTTTATCAATTTTGTTATGAAGTTTTATTAATTTATTTATATTCTTTTGAGTTTAATGCTTCTTGATTGCTGGCCACAATTTGAGATGATGAATGTTTAGAATCTATCATCGAGAGAGGGGATTTTGAATAGATCTAGAGAATATAACCTAGGATTTTATAGAGTTCGAGAGAATCTGTAATCCTTTGAAGTCGTTAATATAGAATCACAAAGCGTAATGAGTTGTTAACTATTGGATTTTTATAGAGATATCGAAGTCTGTAGTTGATGATATTTTCACTGATGCTCGAGAGAGGGAGTGAATATTTTAGGAGTCTTGACTTATAAACAATATAATTGAACAAAGATTAATTGGCATAACAAATACATAGGTGACAGCTAGGTGAAATCAGGATCTAGAATATCTATCGTATTAGTTCCTCATATATAATTATTTTTATTTTTATATTTATTTATTTATAAAAATCTTTATTAATTGTTTTCTAAATAAAGTTAGGATTATCAATTGTAGTACTTAGTGCGAGTTAACGCAATCCCTGTGGGTTCGACACTCTAAACTCATTTATACTAAAACTTGACACCGTATACTTGCGGTACGATATAAAAATATCACAACAAGTTTTTGGCGCCGTTGCCGGGGATTGTTTGTTTAATTCACATTAATACTACTACCAAGTAATCTTAGCTTTAATTTAGAAATTTTTTTTTATTTCCGTTATTTTTGTCTTAAGTTTTAATTTTTTTTATTTCTTTTTATTTTATTTTATTTTACTTTTTTTGTTTTATTTTTTTTCTGACGAGGTGAGTTTGAAAAGAAGCAATGACAGATCTTGTTAGTGCACTGATAGCTCAAGTATCGTCCCTCACGACTCATCTGGCAATATTGACAAATCAACCGTCTATTGAAGCTGCTTCTGCTAATGGAATGTTTTTACCCAACAGAGGAGCAGGATTTGAACAAGTACAATATGTGAACAATCGGAACTTCAACAACTATAGAGACAGTCCTATGCCTATTTATTATCATCCGAATTTTTCATATGCTGATATGGAAAACATTTTGCAACCTCCCCATGGCTTCAATTATCCAAGAGCTGAGCAGAAACCTTCCTTAGAAGACCTCACGTTTGTAGCTACAGCTTCAGAGAGGTTTGAGAAGAATGAGTCAATGCTGGATAATATCGAAACACGAATGGGCAATATAGAGGCAAATATGAAATCTTTAGAAGCACAAATTAGGTTGCTAGTTTCTTCCATGGCCAATCAACAGACATGGGTTTTTCCGAGTGATATTGAAATCAACCACAATGAGCAATGTCAAATCAGAACCTGTAGGAGCGGAAAAGAGTTTAAAGACACCTCTCATGACTTAGGCAGTAAAGAAAATGAAATGGTATTTCATGAGGAAACAGTAACAGAAGAAGAGAACAAAGGTGAATTGATAATGAGAGGTCAATATGAAGAAATCACCTTCAGTGTTTTCAGAGCCATGCCGAGTTCTCAAAGTGATACAGACTGTCACATGATAGATACAGTAGAAAAGGGAGTTGAAACCAGACAGGGTGAATCAGTATTTCAACAGCCTATGAGCATAATGCAGCCATGCATAAAGGAAAATTCTCTGCAGCTAAACTCGAAACCACTCCCAAAGGGCCGTAAAAAGAGGAAAAGAAAGGCCAGTTCTCACTTAGAGATAATTCCTGGAAGATTAAAAAGAAAACCGAGCCAATTTTGCTGAATGTGCAGTCCAGAATTTCCAATTGAAGGGAAATCTACATATCCTGGGGGACCATCTATAGATAAATTACCACAGTCTGCCAAGCTATCTCTTTCATGTCATAAGAACCGGTGGATACCAAAGAAGAAAACATATGAGATTACCCGGTTCACTACTTTTAAGCCACCATAACCATTTGGGTGGTTGCGTCTGGCTGAAGACGTTAAACTTAGCGCTAGCGGGGAGGCAACCCTTGCATTTATTTTACAATCATTTCCTTTATTTTTAATTTTTATTTTATTGTGTGCTATTTATTAATTTGCATGTTATTTATACAGGTAGCACGAGACACACAAAGCCCGCGCAACCAAATTCTAACCAGCAAGAGTCTGATCAACTCCATGCACGGTAGTGTTGTTCCTCACTCTTGCTCTTGATATTTATCTTACATTGAGGACAATGCAAATTTTAAGTTTGGGGGTGTGTGCATGTTGTTTACTTGCTATTTAGTTGTTTAAATTTATTGAAAAAAAAAAAATTTAGTCATAGATAGTAAAGCATAAATCCTGTGATAATATTGTTTGTTTATGGGTGAAATTTCAGAAACGATAAGTGCCCGATTTACTTTTATCTGATGCCTTGAATAGTTGATCTATGTTAGACTCGTAAGCACTTAAAAACAGGTTTTTAGCAGTGAAAACTTAAGTAGTTGACAAGGTGACTAGTTGAAGAAATTGCATGTCGATGAATGACCGTTAGCTTAGATATCTATCTTGATTTGCTAGTGTTATGAAGTGTGGTATAGCTAAAAAGAAAAATATCTCTAAAGAAAGAAAATAAACCACCTATAACCGATAAGCGTGAAGCTACCCATGGGCGAGTATTAGGACCACCATGAGGAGAAATGCTACCTTAAAGGGTATGTGAGTTGAAAGAAAAAAAAATTTGAGTGCAAAATGAGAATAGCAAAAAGAGACAAGAAAAGAAAAAAAAATCATACCATACTGAGCACGAAATAAAGCAATTACAGAGCATAATTGAGATATCTAGGTTGGTTTGACCCATCGATTCTAATTTTTAAACGAAATCATTAAGTTGGCTTACTTATGAGTCGAGCTGTGAACGAACCTTTACACACACACACGTGAGTCTAGCTTAGATAATTTATTCGAGAATTTGGATTCGAGTTGCAATTGCGTACTTTGAAGATTCTTTGATTTCATTTATAAGCTTTCTTTGAGGATATATTTATGTGTAACTATCGGGACTATCTTTTATTATTTTTTATATTTTTTTTGCATGATTGTGTGTGAATGACGTTTATGGGTGTCGTCGTTGTAAGCCCTCACGAGACTATAACTCGTCCACTAGGGCCACCTAGGGGTTTAAAGGCTTGTTGCATACGCTAAATGCAATTGTGATCCCTACGAAAGTGGCTTAGTTAATTTAGTGATCTTTATTTGTTAATTTGAATTTAGTTTTTATTTTTATATTTTGCTCGGGACTAGCAAAACCTTAAGTTTGGGGGTGTTTGATAAGTGTGGTTTATACCCACTTATTCCAATATCTTTAGCTTATTATTTTGTTATAATTCGAGATATTTAATATCATTTATAATTTATTTTATGTTTTATTTGTAGGAGCATTAATATATGGATCGGGGAATAATTGCATGTTTTTGGGAAGTTTCAGGAACACAAGACGAGCATAGGAGCATTGACGAATCAAAAGTCGCCTTGGCGCCCATTGCTCACACATATTCCAGACACAATGGCGCCAAGGCGCCATTGAAGCCATTGAAGTTACTAAGGCGCCAAGACGCCACTTACATGCATAAGCATTGGCGCCAAGGTTAAATTGAAAGAAATACTAATGGCGCCATTTAAATGAAGAAAAGCAGGCGCCATGGCGCCTCCCCAAGTTGCACGCATCCATACAAATTTCCCAAGACTTTGGCGCCATGGCGCCACTCAACCAGGGCCGCGGCGCTGCGGGAAACGCATTCCAGAAATCACTTTTTAGGGTTTTTAATAATCCTAATGACACCCAAAGACTCTCAGACTCAACTATAAATATAACAGTCCATCCAACACTCAAGGAGGCTAATACAGAGCACAAAACACATAAACGCATATTTTTAGAGATCCAAGGAGAGGATTGAAGAGAGACAAGAGGAGATTAAGGCTGTGACATCCGAAAAGGAAGAGATTCAATTCGGGTTTTATCTTCTTATTTCTTTCTTAAAACTCTAATGATTTCCATTAGATTCGTGGCTTGATTATTTATTGTTTTATCTTTTGTCATGAATTTACTCCTTAATTCTGGAGAATGACGTAATTGATGCTTGAACCTTGTATTTCGTTTATCAATTTTGTTATGAAGTTTTATTAATTTATTTATATTCTTTTGAGTTTAATGCTTCTTGATTGCTGGCCACAATTTGAGATGATGAATGTTTAGAATCTATCACTCGAGAGAGGAGATTTTGAATAGATCTAGAGAATATAACCTAGGATTTTATAGAGTTCGAGAGAATCTGTAATCCTTTGAAGTCGTTAATATAGAATCACAAAGCGTAATGAGTTGTTAACTATTGGATTTTTATAGAGATATCGAAGTCTGTAGTTGATGATATTTTCACTGATGCTCGAGAGAGGGAGTTAATATTTTAGGAGTCTTGACTTATAAACAATATAACTGAACAAAGATTAATTGGCATAACAAATACATAGGTGACAGCTAGGTGAAATCAGGATCCAGAATATCTATCGTATTAGTTCCTCCTATATAATTATTATTATTTTTATATTTATTTATTTATAAAAATCTTTATTAATTGTTTTCTAAATAAAGTTAGGATTATCAATTGTAGTACTTAGTGCGAGTTAACGCAATCCCTGTGGGTTCGACACTCTAAACTCATTTATACTAAAACTTGACACCGTACACTTGCGGTACGATATAAAAATATCACAACAGAATGCTAAGCTAAATACAAGCAATTCTTGGAGAAATTAGCCTAATGGGCAAGTTGGAGAAATGTTTAGAAAAGTATTGTTAGGTCTCTACAATATTTCTTCTTGGAAAAATCAAGATTGGATCTTGGAGTTAAGTTTTCTTGCATTGGAATCAAGATTGGATTTTGGAATGAAGCTTGCTAAACCTTGGAAGTTCTCCAACAATTTCAACAAAGAGAAGAAGATTTGATCTTTGTATCAAGCTTACTAGGTAATGTTTGATCTTCTCCTAAGTTATGTTCTTCATTAGTGAGTTTTTCATTAGTGAGACATATAGTAATGAATTATATATTGGATACATGATTACATAGCTTAAAGTTGAAATAAGGCTAATGAATTGTGTTATGATGCTTTGAAAGTATAAACACAATATGCTTGTAATTGGGTCAAAGATGTTCATGTTGGACATGGAATAAATTAATTAGAGTTTGGAACTCTAGATTAAAGCTTACAGCTATGGCTACCATTCTAAAATCATTTGACCACCTTTGGGTGAACCAGAATTGTTCATGATATATTTCATAGTGGGATTCTAAATTGGTTTGTGTTTTGATTCAAACAAATGCATATAAGTATTTTGAATACATGTATGCCAGTTGTATAACATGTGTTGATGGTGGTTATGAATCTAAAATTGGATTTTAGGTATATTTGAAGTATTATGAGAAAATTGGAAGTGTTTAGTATAGATTTGAAGTAGAAAAATGCTCACTGCCTAGGGAGTGTCGTGACACGGAGCATCAGACCTGGGCGCGTCGCGACTCCCACCCTTCCACGTCACGATGTCGAGACATTCATCTCTGTCTATTGCTCTCGTACTTTGGAGCGTCTCGACTCCTCAGCTCCCGCATCACGACACGCAGAGCTGACACATATTGAAACTTCATTTTCTCCGTTCCGGAGTTTTTGAACTCCGTTTGGGTCCCTGTTTTTTCCTACAGACTCGAAGCGGAATGTAGTTTTACATAAAAATATTTTAAAATACATCTGATCCGACCCTAGGGGTTCCACATCTGCTCTAACATTAATGATAAATTATATATTATAAAAAGTAAGATTTCTATAATTGAAATATTAAAAGTGAATCTCCTATCCTCACCATTTCATTTTATTATTACAGTTTAATTTAAATTTTTCAGTCATTTCAAACAATTCACTCTTTTTATTTTTACCTAAATTATTATTTTATCTTATAAATCTATTCCATGTGGATCGACCCTGGACTTATCGGATTATTTAACACTCTTATACTTTGGAGTAAAAGAACCATTTTATGAGTGTGTCAACTGTCACAACAACTTATTCAATTTGAAGACAACAACTCTAATCACTTATTGATCGTGATTTTATACCACACGCAAGCGCATGCATCGCTCAAGTAATATAATAATTAATAATAAGATATCGTACCCATAATTACTTATTATTCCTATTATTTATTAGAAGATCGGGGGTTGAAGCTGACACGCAAGTAAAGTGAAATTAAGAATAATTGTTAGTTTAAGAGGTTTTGCCTACCATATAACAGTACAATAATAATTAGGAGGCTTAGCCTACCATAAATATTAATAATAAATAAAATAATGCGACAAAAATTTAACGTGGTAAAACCATCAATGTGGGGGAAATATCAACGGGCAATTGTAGAAGGATTTTACTATAGTCGAAAGAATTTTAAAACTTCTCTCTAAACACAACGAGTGAACAATCTCACTCTCTTAGAATAGGAGAACTACAACTCTCTCACAAACTCTTTAGAAGAAATCATATTTTTCTCTCTTAAAATACATAGGATTTGAGTGAGAATGAAATGAAGAAAATAATGAAATGAAGCTTCTATTTATAAGTATGAGATTCACTATACAAATAGTGAATTTTAATTTTTTATTATTTTCTTTCTATGTGTGGGACCCACCCAGAATAATTTTTAATAACCATTATATCACCTTTTGTTGGGTGTAATAATTAAAAAATCTCTCACTTGGAAATTTGATTGAGAACCAATCAGTTTCCACACCATCCATTCTACTTTGTCGTATTCAAGCTGCTTACGTTTCTGCTAACCCATAAGAGGATCTACACAATACAAACTTATATGTATTGATAGGTTTGGTCATTACGTCTGCAAGGTTCTCATTGATGTTAACTTTCAATAAGTCCACATTGCATTCTTCCACTATTTCATGAACAAAGTGGTATTGTACCTCTATATGCTTTGTTCTTGAATGAAAAGACAGATTCTTTGAAATATACAAAGCACTCTGACTGTCACAAAATAAATGAATCTTCTATTGTTTGTGCCCGAGCTCCTCCAATAACATTTGAAACTAAATAGATTCCTTGCAGGCTTATGTAACTGCCTTGTACTCAGCTTTTGTTGTAGACAAAGCCACAACACTCTGTAACTTGGATACCCAGCTCAATGTTCCTCCTACAAGTACAAACACATAACTGGTAGTGGATTTTCTTTTGCCAATATCTCCTGTAAAATTTGAATCCTCGTAACCTCTGAAAACTAATTCTGATCCTCCATAACATAATGCAGCATCTGAGGTTCCTTTGATATATCTAAGGATCCTCTTAACAGTATTCAAATACTCTCTACCAAGATTCACCATAAAACGACTAATTGTTCCCACTACTTGTGCAATATCTGGTCTTATACAAATCATGACGTACATTAAGCTTCCCACTACTGATGCATACGGTACTCAAGTCGAGACATCTCTTTCTTATCAAATTCATTGCTAGGATACATAAATGAGAATAACTTGAAATTAATAGGAAGTGTGGTAGAAATTGGCTTTTAATCTTCCATGTCAAACTGCCGTAAGATTTTCTTCAAGTAATTTTTTTAAGAAAGCCAAATCTTCATGTTATTTCTGTATCGGTGTATTTGCATCCCTAGAATCTTGTTTGCTGGTCCCAGGTCCTTTTTTTTCAAACTCCCTAGCTAATTGTGTCTTTAATTTTTGAACTCGATCTTTGTTAGGGCCTGCTACTAACATGTCATCCATATACAACAACAAAATAATAAAGTCATTATTTTCATACCTCTTGTAATATGCAGAATGGTCTGAACTGAATCTGCTATACCCAAGGCAAATAATGAATGCATCAAATCTCTTATACCAATATCTCAGCGCTAGTTTGAGACCATATATAGATTTGTTCAACCTGCAAACCAAGTTCTCATTGTCTATTTCAGCAAAACCTTCTGGTTGGAGCATATAAATTTCTTCTTCAAGTTCTCCATAAAGAAATGCAGTTTTTACATCCAACTGTTCAAGATGTAGGTCAAAAGTAGCACACATAGCCAGGACCACTCTGACTATTGTAAGTCGAACCACCGGAGAAAATATCTCGTTGAAATCAATCAATTCTTTATGAGCATATTATTTTACCATCAATCGTGCATGATACAACTGTAGGAAACGACTTTCCTTAGCGCAGCGGAAGTTGCTAATGTGGGCATCGGCTCCGGTATGGACCTTTAAAATTTTATTTGCCTTCTCGTTTTGTTGTAGCCGAAATCCTCCAACACTTGAAGAATGTATTTTACTCCTTTGATGTAGATAAGTTTTCTTTGATGTCCAACACTTAGATCAACCACCCGATCTTCTGAACTATGACTCGAAACCAAAAAATCGAAGTGTGGGCTTCACTCACAAAGATCAACTCTAAACAATTTAGAGATTAATGTTGTCACAATGGTGTTTGGCGTTTGGAATTTCAAACACTCTCACAACACTTGTGAATCTTTGAACACTCTCTCTTTTATCTTTTTTTCACTTGTGTAAATGAATGCAAATGCTAACCATTATAAGTGAGAGAAATGGTAGAGATTATATTCTCTTACACAAGCCAATTAACCTTGTCATTAAGCATCTAATGCTTTCTTGCAATGGCAAACACAAAAATATGAATGTCATACCAAAGCATAAGAAATATTAAGCTAAAAACAAAGTCTTTGTCATTAAGCATCTAATGTTTTTTTTGCAATGGCAAACACATAAATTTGAAGGTCATACCAAAGCATAAGAATAGATTTGCTAATGACAACCATTAGGTGTATACATGCCACCTAATAGACATAATAAGTTGGAGAGCATGGAAAGCTATATGGATTTGTCTCCAAGGTAAATAAAAAATTATTATCTTAATAATGAATTAATTACCATCAATTATGTTGTAGTAATTATCTCATAATCATTACTAACATGATTATCTCATAATCATGATTTGATTATCTCATAATCAAATAATTCAAGAAAATATTAAGTTAAACTAATTTAACATAGTTTTCATTTGTGACAAAAATATTATTAATCTGATTAATAATATATAAATATAATGTGAGCATATTATTAGATAATCTAATTATATTAGGTTTACTACAGTTAATCGAGGTAGCACGGGAACCAAATGGACCTACTGTTCCGAGCTCCAATAATTCCGAAATATTAATTAAACTCTTTAATTAAATATTACGAATTATTAACTCCGCGTTATTCCACTAAAAACTCGAAGTTGAACTCATGTTACCATAGATGGAAAATAAAAGCCGAACAACTTCGGTGTCCATCGATATAATCATTACATATGGATATAGCCCTTCACGAATATCTCATAAATAGAGCTGGGTCATAAGTCCGTTAAACCCCTCTAAATATTTTGTCTCTGAAGAACCATTGATTCTATAATGAACAATTAATTCATAACAATTATGAATATAAAACTTTCTATTCGTAATAGAAAAGTTGAGCGCTCAAATTGTTCAAGTTCCGTATCAATTCTTAAAAGAGATATTCTTATGTTTCTCGTAAGAAGAAGTGAATTCCATATCTATGTAAAACGTTCCCAGCTACACACCAAACCATATCCCCAAAATACGTAGTTATTGGCCGGGAATGCAACACCAACCTCACCATAGTAAATCAAAGGACATAGCATGTCATGCAGGAGTTCGTTATACACTCAGGATTAAGATCGAATCCATATATGGCCATCTATTAGATAAAATGAATTTCTTCGGTTAACGGATATTAAAAGAAATTTGTATTTATCTTAGTTCAGTCCTATATGATCTCATCATACAAGGTGCCTCTATTCTCATGTCACTACATGAACTATCCCGAATCAAGGTCGTCATACAAGTATAGAATGAACTGCATCTATAGATAAGCCACAAACAAAGTACCATTTTTTGTTTGCTCTTCATGGACTATTTAGATTACTAACTTCAGACTTAAATCCTCTCGTGCATCAAACATACAATAAGTCTGAAAATACAAGAGTAATCAAGGTAAATAAGACAACTGGACAATATGCGATATATATCAAACAACTTTGATAAAATGAATAATGCATTTATTATTACTACAATAATCAATTCTGTTTATAATACATGAAGCTCTAGGACATAAATACTAACAATCTCCCATTTGAACTAGAGCAAATGGGACATGTCATGTAATCCTAAACCATTAGGTGACCATCAAAACTTTAGCCAATAAGGTCTTTGTAAACGGATCAGCCAGGTTGTCTGCGGATGGAATCTGCGTGACAACGACATCTCATCTATACACTATCTCCCTAATGAGGTGATATTTTCTCTCAATATGCTTACCCCGCTTGTGGCTTCTTGGTTATTTGGAATTCGCCACTGCACCACTATTATCACAATAAAGTGTGAGCGGTTTATCCCTGTCTGAAACTGTTGGGGTTTTAGCGCTAGTGCAGCAGAAGCTCGTGGTTCGGGTGAGATCGTAACTTTAAAAACTTTTAAAATTACCAAATAAATTATTCAATATCCAATATGAATAATTCATTCATATTTCACATAAACATATTTATTCGATATCAAATAATGACATAAATAGATTAGAAATATCGCAAAATTTTTACAAAAATGTTTTTTCGCAAAATGGCATAAAATGCATTTTTGTTCGAACCGACAACCAATACACATGAGGGCTGCCCAGGTCAGCCCCAATAGTATTTGGGAAGTTCATGGGCTGCCTGAACAGTGACCAATTCACTGTTTGGACATCAAACACCCGGTAAGCCCGAAACTCACCCAGTAATGTCGTTTTTCATCGTTTTCGTATATTTCAACTCCAAAACAATTTTCGGTAATTTTTCCAATGCCCAAAACACATCCAATACATTTATACAACATACTTTTCATCACCAAAATTACAGAAATTCCATATCTGATTTGGTAACCAAAAATATCATTTTTATTGCTTTAAATCCAATTTTCTCAACATTAATCATATTAATATTTACACCAACCAAAGTCACCACAAATAAAGAACTCAAGAGTAATTCTAGGAGTTACAAGAGTGGTCATAACACTCTAGAATGGAAACAAGTCAGCAAATGATAAAATTGAACTAATATTACACTAATATTATTCAATCTAACTTCACACATGCATCTAGCCTCCAAATTCATCCTCCAAATCAAAAAGCCCCAAAATATAAGAAAGGAAGAAACCCTAGAACTATTCTAGATTCTCAAGAACAAGAAATAAACTTTCTAAGCTTAAGAATATTAAAAATTACCTCAAAATCTCCTAATTTCCTTAAGCTTTCTTCTTGATTTCATCATTTTCTCTCAAGTTTCTTCAAGAAATATTTTGGGAGCTTTTCCATGGAGGAGGTTTCGACCAAGGCTTCTAATGAATGGAGAAAATAAAATTTTCAACTTAAAAAATCAAGGCCAAATCGACTTTGGGGTTTAAAGAAGGGTATTTTGGTCATTTGGTCAATTAATCTAATTAATTGATAATAATAACCTTTAAGTTAACAAATCCAATTTGTAAACTTTAATCTTAATAAAATCATGCCACATGTAACCAATAATAATCAAACATATTGCATAACAATTATGTAATATTGAAATAATTTAATTATCTAGATATTTAACATTTAAACATCTAAATAATTAATAAATGCGATTATTATTATATATGTATTTTTATTAAATTAAATAACAAATACATATATTAATGGCATGTGTCAAAGCCTCATTTGACAATTAATTAAAATGTATCAAATCAAATCTTGTATCAAATACAAATACATATTAATTATTAATTGACTGAAATGTCCCTAATGCATGTATTTTCGTTTAACTGTTTAAACGACTCAAATTAACTCATTTAATTCGGTGAAGTATTATGAATTATCTATATTATTCATAACGCATTGCCCAAGTGCTCAACGAGTACACTTCATATTGTGGGACTCTCTAAGTTTAGGTTTATTCGTCACAGAATCCAATTTCGTGTCCATAATTCACCCACTCATGAATTATGATGACCACGGATAATCTCGCTAAACTATATAAGTCGAGGTCATTGCATACGTATAATCCATCTGTCACAGGCTATCAATATTATACCGAAGATATAGATAAGAACGTCAAATACCTAAGGTATAATATAGTCAACTTTCAAATTTAAGATCTCTAAATAACACTCGGAACTCGCTTCCGAAGTTATACCACGGCCATGGATTTACTAGATCGCAAACACGTATAGGATACATATGCCCTGTACACAGGACTGACGGATTCTATCTGATACTCACAGGATATCATGAGCATCAATCCACACCCAACGAATAGGCGAAGGCCTGATCTAAATAGATCGGTGACGTGACTGCCATCAAAATATGGAGGATATCTCATATATCCACAGTGGTATCTCAAGTCGAATGACCACTATGCTACTCAACTCGAGAAGATTCCTATTGACGTTGGTGTACCATCTACTAGGAAATCTTTAGTGAGTCGTTAAATGTTTATCAAATAAACACCTACATGTCTATACGAGTCTCCCAAGACTCATGGTTCATTCGGATAAACCATCGGACCAAGTCTCGATATACGACATGTACCAGTCTCAACAGATTTTACTAACCGACCCGTGTTAGTAAATCTTGACCATTAACTTTATTTGATAATTTACTTTTAGTAGTGACACTTCCCAATGTCAATTACAAACTATTTTGTAACTGTGCACTACAAATATATTATCGGGTCTTTGTCTAATATATACATATCACTAAACTATTTTTAGTTTCAATCTAATCGTAATTAGATCGAATATGTATATAAAAGCAAGAAGTACTACCATAAATAAGTAATATTATGGAAAAATGAATTGTTTGTATTCATGAATGGGACATAAATACGATCCGGATTGGCACTCCGAGCACCAACCCTAACAGAAACAACTTCCAGATCTGCCAAGAACTTATGGAGCCAGACTACTTTCTTAGCTGCTTCACAAGCTGCTATATATTCAGCCTCCATGGTAGAGTCAGCAATACAAGATTGCTTAATTCTCATCCATATTATAGCCCCACCACCTAGGGTGAACACTGATCCAGATGTTGATTTCCTAGAATCGACATCCGTCTGAAAATCAAAGTCAGTATACCCTCTTAGGATCATATCCTGACTAGAATATACCAGCATATAATTTCTCGTTCTCCTAAGATACTTGAGAATGTGTTTCACCGCCACCCAATGATCTAATTCTGGGTTGGATTGAAACCTACTGACTACTCCCACTGTAAAATAGATGTCCGATCTCGTGCATAACATAGCATACATAAGACTTCCAACTGCTGAAGCATATGGTATATGTCTCATCTCATCAACTACTTGAGGTGTCTTAGGAGATTGTTCTCTTGGAATTCTGCATACCAAATCGCAAAGAATCTTGTCGATATAGGTTGCTTGAGACATTACTAACAGTCGTTTCTTGCGATCCCAAATAATATAAATCCCAAGTACATAACTTGCATCTCCCAAATCTTTCATTTGGAATTGATTAGCTAGCCAGATTTTCATATCCGATAATATCTTTACATCATTCCCAATGAGTAAAATATCATCGACATATAACACAAGGAAAACCATCTTACCATCAATGATTCGCTTGTAGACACAAGGCTCATCGATGTTCTGCTCAAAGTTATAAGACTTGATCGTAGTATCAAACCTTATGTTCCAAGATATAGATGCTTGCTTGAGCCCATAAATGGACATTTGCAACTTGCAAACTTTTTGCTCTTGACCTTGGGTTATAAACCCCTCTGGTTGTACCATATATATGTTAGGGTTGGTGCTCGGAGTGCCAATCCGGATCGTATTTATGTCCGATTCATGAATACGAATAATTCACTAAATCTGATTTATTTTCCATAATATTACTTATTTAATGGTACCACCTCTTGTCTTTTATATACATATTCGATCTAATTAAGATTAGATATCTAATTATGATTAGATTGAAACTAAATCTGATTTAGTGATACGTGTATATTAGACAAAGACCCTAGGATTTACAATGTAGTGTGCAGTTACAACGTAGTTTGTAATTGACATTGGGAAGCGTCATTATAAATGGTATATCCCTAAATAAAGTTTCTGGTCAAGATTTACTAACACGGGTCGGTTAGTAAAATCCACTGAGACCAGTACATGTCGTATATCGTGACTTGGTTAGATGGTTTATCCCAATGAACCATGAGTCTCGGGATACTCGTATAGACATGTAGGTGTTTATTTGATAAACACTGAACGACTCACTGAAGATTTCCTAATAGATGGTACACCAACGTCAATAGGAATCTTCTCGAGTTGAGCGAGCATAGTGGTCATTCGACTTGAGATACCACAGTGGATATATGAGTTATCCTCCACACTTTGATGGTAGTCACGTCACCTATCTATTTAAATCATACCTCCACATATTCGTTGGGTGTGGACTGATGCTCATGATATCCAGTGCGTATCAAGATAGAATCCGTCAGTCCTGTGTACAGGGCATAGGTATCCTACACGTGTTTGCAATCTAGTAAATCCATGGCCGTGGTATTATTTTGGAAGCGAGTTCCGAGTGTTATTTAGAGATCGTAAATTTGAAAGTCGACTATATTATACCATAAAGATTTGACGTTCTTATCTATATCACATGTATAATATGGATAGCCTGTGACGGAGGGATTATACGTATGTAATGACCTCTACTTGCATAGTTTAGCGAGATTATTCGTGGTCGTCATAATTCATGAGTGGGTGAATTATGGACACGAAATTGGATTTCGTGACGGATAAACCTAAACTTAGAGAGTCCCACAATATGAAGTGTACTCGTTGAGCACTTGGGCAACGCCTTATGAATAATACAGATTATTCATAATATTTCACCGGATTAAATGAGTTAATTCGAATCGTTTAATTGGTTAAATGAAAACACATGCTTTAGGGGTTTTTGATCAATTAATAATTAATATATTTGATACAAAATTTGATTGATACATATTAATTAATTGTCAAATGAGACTTTGACACATGCCATTAATATATGTATTTGTTATTTAATGTAAATAAAAAAAATATATATATAATAATAATTATATTAATTATTTATTTAGATATTTAAATGTTAAATATTTGAATAATTAAATAACATCTATTTTACATAAATGTTATGCAATATGTTTGATTATTATTGGCCACAAGTGGCATGATTTTATTAAGCTTTAAGTGTACAAATTTGATTTGTCAAATTAAAGCTTATTCTTAATTAATTAGATTAATCAAGACAAATTGACCAAAATACCCCTCCAAAGTCGGTCACTGCATTTTTTAAAGTAAACAATTTTTCTTTTCCCTTCTAAGGGAAGCCATGGCCGAAACTCATTCTTCCAAAAACACTCCAAATTTACTTGAAGATTCAAGAAGGAAAAGTGAAGAAAATCAAGAAAAAGCCTAAGGAATTAAGAGAATTAAAGGTAATTCTTTATATCCCTAAGCTTAGAAAGTATGTTTCTTGTTCTTGAGCATCTAGAGAGATTCTAGGGTTTCTTCTTTTCTTAAGAATTTGGGTGTTTTTGATTTAGAAGATGGATTAGAAGGCTTGGTGCATGTGTGAAGTAATATTGAATGATATTATTATAATAAATGTTAAATTTGATCATTTGATGATATGTTACCATTCTAAAGTGCTATGAACACTCTTGTAATGCCTAGAATTTTCTTGGGTGCTTCGTTGGTGGTGGCTTTGATTGGTGTTGTGATTAATGTGATTAATCTTAAGAAAATTGGATTAAAGCATGAAAAATTGATATTTTTTTGGTTTCTGGATCAGATCTGAAAAACTGATTTTATGGTGATGAAAATTATGTCATATAAATATATTGGATATATTTTGGGTATTGGAACAATTGCCGAAAACTATTCGGAGTTCAAATATGCGAAAATGGTGAAAAACGACGTTACCGGGTGACTTTTGAGCCAACCGGGTGACGGCTACCCAAACAGTGAATTTTTCATTGTTCGGGCAGCCCATGAACTACCCTAGTACTTTTGGGGCTGACCTGGGCAGCCCTCATGTGCGTTGGGTGGTCGGTTCGATCAAAAATACGTTTTGTACCATTTTACGGAAAAACCTTTTCGTAAAAGTTTCGCGATATTTCTTAACTATTTATATCGTTATTTGATATCGAATAAATATGTTTAGGTGAAATATGAATGAATTATTCATATTGGATATTGAATAATTTATTCGGTAATTTAAAATGTTTTAAAATTACGATTTCACCCGAACCGCGAGCTTCCGTTGCACCCGCGCCAAAACCCCAACAAAAATGGTATTAGAGCAGGTCTTATCCTTCATCCATTACATTAGTCATGCTTGATATATGATATATAATCCAATTTTGATGTTTGCACATGCATGTAATTTAGATGTTTCTTGACTTTCAGTTTTACTCTAACGGGAAACGTAACAGAAATTTAATGGTTAAGTTAAGTTATGTTTCCTAAGGTAGAATTGAACTATTTAGAAATTGATCTAGATTATATTCTACATTTGATGTAGAGCAATGCTTTCTTAAGGAATATCCCCGCTTAAATAAGGCAGAAAAGTGACATGTATTGGATGCATGTTTCTTGGTCTGTCTTATCAAATACGGTTTATGGGTATCTTTCTATGGCTGCATCCGAGAAAGTGCCAAAGTAGTGAGGGTGTAGTTGATAGAATTTTTATCGATGCTGGATGTATATTTGATACTAGACAAATTCAAGTGAAAGTGGAAATCCTGAACGTGCCAAAGCTTTCAGGGCTACATCGGTAGTTTGAGTTTGTCATTGGCAAGTGAAACCTTGATACGCCTCATTGTGAACGTGTCAAAGCTGTCATAACGAGAAATGGTCATGACCAAAATCAGGAGTCACAGTGAGTGTGATTTACAATAAGTTATCTACCTAATGAATATACGTAGGTGAGATCGTGCCAAAGCTGTGAGTCGAAATATATTCATGGGGTCCACTTCTCACTATGTAATTCGATTTAATTATTGAATTCTCATTTTCCATTGGGGATTACGGTATTACGTAAAGTAGTGGGAGACACTGATGGGTTAAGAATCTATAACTAAAGTAGTGTGTAATATTATGGAAATTGCCGTTTGTATGTTTTCCTTATTCTATATTGTTAATAGAATTAAACTTCTAATCCACTGCATGTATATTATTTGAATATGTTTTCTGACTTCACTTATGGTTGCGTATTTCTATAATAGGTTCTAGAATGTAGGTAGACTTGGATATTGTTAGATTAGTCTAAACCATCGGGAACTGTTGTTCCGATTTTCTTGAAAATCAAGATGGTAAGTGACTTAGTTATTAAGTCACTATAAGTAATCTAAATAGATATCTATTTTAGGATATAATTGTCTAGGGAGAATATTTTCTTGTATGGTAAGAATTGACGTGAATTAGTTCATGTCTCGAGATTATTGCTTGGCATTAAGAAAACTCCATTAGGTATTTGTTTATCTTATAATTACGTTTCTTGACTTTAGTGACTTTTAGAAGTCACGTGTTTGACACAGTTTGCTAATCAATCATTTGCAATTATTGTGAATTGTTGAAGGTAAATAATAAGGCTAAAGAAATGAGATGTGTATAGTTATGTGTAGAGAATATCGATTCTACAATACGACAACTGTAGGTATTGGATTCCAGATCTTCCATCTAGTTATTTAAAATAATGTTTAATGATTATTTTGATATTTGATATCAGAACTTGCGATTATTGGATAGTTACTTGTTCCTTATAAACAATTGTTATATATTTTAATATGACTAGTAGTGTCATTGATAAAGAGATAAACATTAAGAAAAATATCCGGTTAACTAAATAACTTAGAACAGTGCTTTATGAAATTTAATCACATAAGCATTAGATGCTTATTCCGTATGGTAAAGGATGGTCTGATATAAGATCACACCATATATCCTTATCCATTTAATGAATATTGTATTCAGGATGTGATTAAATCTCATTTAACCAATGATCGTCATTGGACCACAGATTTATTAAACTAATACATTGGATGTATGTAGTTTAATGAATTATAAATTACCTTGGATAGTTTTCTTTACTTCGTGACTTATTTAATGAGTTGTCATGACTTATTTATGTGTTTCTAAAAGAATATATATATTGAACGTCTTGAATGGTTCGAGAACTTTCATTATGTTTCTGATGAAACGCGGATAGAATATTTTTAATGGTTCAAAGATATTCTATTTGAAGTGTTGAGAAACTATATTTTTAAAATTCATCGTGAGTCTTTGAATTGTTCAAGGATGTTTGATATGATCAAACATATGAATTTATGGCAATTAGTTCTAAAATTATTTAATTGATGTGATTCTTACTCAATATTATTCTTCTATGATTCCATCGTGATGAAATTGGTCAGTGGGAGAAATCGAATCTTATATGATTTGATTCGTTTGATATTGAATGTTACCGAATTAGTTTTCAATACTCTTGGGGATATGCTCCAGTAACACTAATTCATCCTTTTAATTAAGGTTCTATTAGTTTCTACAGTTACGTATATGATATATATAAGTAGAAAATTTGAATCTTGAAAAGTCTGAGATTTGAATCTTTCTTTTGTATAATGGTTATATAATTGAAAGTATTTGCGCTTCAGATATACAAGTAAAAGTTTATCATTTATCCTATTTAATAGAATATTGTATTCTATGTGATAAAATATCTTTTCTATGATTCCAAGTAATAAAATTATTTTATTACTTGGCGTGTAACATCAGATGTTAACGATTGTAGAAAAAAATAACTTATTAAAGTCAATTGTGAGAGTGATAAACTATAAATGGAACTACATAATTAATAAGATGAAATTACCCTTAGAAAGCTTCCATATGAGTCCAATAGGATGTCGAAATCATTTGCGAAGTATTTGATACTTAATGATTCTGTTGTTTTCTTATCGAAGAAAATTATCCTATAACTTATAGTGGAAGCGATATTTAATATCGATTTCGGAAGTTAGCATTGAACCATAGATCTAAGATTGTTCATAGCTTACTACGATCAAGTTTTGAACTTGATTGAGCTTTCGTTATGAATTGTTCATAAAATGTGCAAATTATTTGCGCAGCAAAAGCAAAGTGAGCCTATTAAAGGTTTTATAATATGACAGTGAGAAATGTTATACTCAGCAATTTATTGTAGATTCTGAGGAAACTTGTCTCTAGTTATACTAATTGAACAATTAAGGATATGTTGGTTAATGTTTATATTAAACTATATATTTTGGCTAAAGAATGCAAAGTGGTGTTCCTAAATGGTTTCTTCGAAGAAGAAATCTATTGTGATTTCTTTGTTTGAAGGGTTCATTCTAGAATGGCTCTAGAGTTTGTATTCTGCTAAGATTACAATTTGATATACTAGCTTATAGAGCCTATTGTAGATTTAAATAAATTTTCCGAAAATCTGTGTTCTCTAATTTTGATAGAGTCAGATTATCTGATTTTATCAAAGCATAAAGAATACATATTTGATAATAGGGTCAGTGGGAGCGTACAAATTTCTTTCTAGTGTTATATATCCTAACGACATTATCATCATTAATGTAATAATGAAGTATTTATAAGGTAAAATGTTTACCTAAGTCTTATTTTCTCTGTGAATGCAGTGGGAGTAGTCTCTGTTATATTCGATATAAAGTTTTATATATGATATAAAACAAGAGACTTGTGAGATACTCCAATTAGTCGTGCATTAGATATGATCTAATAAAGGACACATCAAGACTATCTATATGACAGTAAGTATAACTGTTGACAATTAGTGTGTCTCTTGTATATAGTATTTATTTTTCGTAAAGGATGATTCCTTAGTCGAAAGAGAAATTGATTAGAATGTCTAATCAATCTTATGCATTATAGGATGATGGCATAATGAATACTATATTATGTACGATTAAAGATATCAATTTAATTGTAATTATTATGAATTATTTTGATATCCTGTAGACCATATGATGTGTCTTCAAACATGTTCTTTCTTATCTTTGAGATATTAAGAACAAGTTTCTTATTCATAGAGAATATAATCTGCAACCATTATGGTCAGATTAGTTTTGAGTCTAATTATGAAGTTAGATAGTCCACGTCATATAAAGTCAGAAAAGATGTAGTGGAGTGTCACGGTTGATTCTACTGTATTAGTGGAATTAATTGTAAATTATGAAGTATTGACTTATGAAGTTGCATAGTGACCTTGTAGATTAGAAGTTTTGATATTAATATTGTGTTTGCGGTTGTCTACATAGTATTTTGGATTTGATCTCTAAATACATAGACAACTTAATAGCAATAGCTCAATATTGATATCACATCTGAGTCATATTGATGTAGAACTTGGGTTCTACAAAATATGAATGATGATGGTTAAGGGAATCAAATGGGTTTGTTGGACAAACTCAATTTGTTATAGCGGGCTTACTTGTTGTTGCCTACCTTTTGAGTGTTATGTGAGCTCTTGAGGGCCATGAGTATGTGATACACATTTAGATGTGTATATGATATCGTGGATTGACACTAGAGCAAGTGGGAGAAATTGTTAGGGTTGGTGCTCGGAGTGCCAATCCGGATCGTATTTATGTCTGATTCACGAATATGAACTATTTATTTTTCCATAATATTACTTATTTAATGGTAGTACCTCTTTTCTTTTATAACATATTCGATCTAATTAAGATTAGATATCTAATTATGATTATATTGAAACTAAATCTGATTTAGTGATACGTGTATATTAGACAAAGATCCTAGGATTTATAATGTAGTGCGCAGTTACAACGTAGTTTGTAATTGACATTGGGAAGCGTCATTATAAATTGTATATCCTTAAATAAAGTTTCTGGTCAAGATTTACTAACACGGGTCGGTTAGTAAAATCCGCTGAGACCAGTACATGTCATATATCGTGACTTGGTCAGATGGTTTATCCCAATGAACCATAAGTCTCGGGAGACTCGTATAGACATGTAGGTGTTTATTTGATAAACACTGAACGACTCACTAAAGATTTCCTAATATATGGTACACCAACGTCAATAGGAATCTTTTCGAGTTGAGCGAGTATAGTGGTCATTCGACTTGAGATACCACAGTGGATATATGAGTTATCCTCCACACTTTGATGGCAGTCACGTAACCAATCTATTTAGATCAGTCTTCTACTTGTTCGTTAGGTGTGTACTGATGCTCATGATATTCAGTGCGTATCAAGATTGAATCCGTCAGTCCTGTGTATATGGAATAGGTATCCTGCACGTGTTTACGAACTAGTAAATCCATGGCTATGGTATAAATTCGGAAGCGAGTTCTGAGTGTTATTTAGAGATCGTAATTTTGAAAGTAGACTATATTATACCATAATGATTTGACGTTTTTATCTATATCACAGGTATAATATGGATAGCCTGTGACAGAGGGATTATATGTATGCAATGACCTCGACTTGCATAGTTTGGCGAGATTATCTGTGGTCGTCATAATTCATTAGTGGGTGAATTATGGACACGAAATTGGATTTTGTGACAGATAAACCTAAACTTTGAGAGTCCCGCAATATGAAGTGTACTCGTTGAGAACTTAGGCAACGCCTTATGAATAATACAGATTATTCATAATATTTCACCAGATTAAATAAGTTAATTCAAATCGTTTAATTGGTTAAACGAAAAGACATGTTTTAGGGGTTTTTGGTCAATTAATAATTAATGTGTATTTGTATTTGATACAAAATTTGATTTGATACATATTAATTAATTGTCAAATTAGACTTTGACACATGTCATTAATATATGTATTTGTTATTTAATGTAAATAAAAATACATACATAATAATAATTAATTATTTAGATATTTAAATGTTAAATATTTGAATAATTAAATAACATATATATTACATAAATGTTATGCAATATGTTTGATTATTATTGGCCACAAGTGGCATGATTTTATTAAGCTTTAAGTGTATAAATTTGATTTGTCAAATTAAATTAAAGCTTATTCTTAATTAATTAGATTAATCAAGATAAATTGACCAAAATACCCCTCCAAAGTCGGTCACTATATTTTTTAAAGTAAACAATTTTTATTTTCCCTTCTAAGGGAAGCCATGGCCGAAACTTATTCTTCCAAAAACCTTCCAAATTTACTTGATGATTCAAGAAGGAATTAAGAGAATTAAAGGTAATTCTTTATAGCCCTAAGCTTATAAAGTATGTTTTTTGTTCTTGAGCATCTAGAGAGATTCTAGGGCTTCTTCTTTTCTTAAGAATTTGGGTGTTTTTAATTTGGAAGATGGATTAGAAGGCTTGGTGCATGTGTGAAGTAGTATTGAATGATATTATTGTAATATTTGTTAAATTTGATCATTTGATGATATGTTGCCATTCTAGAGTGTTATGACCACTCTTGTAATGCCTAGAATTATTCTTGGGTGCTTCATTGGTGGTGGCTTTGATTGGTGTTGTGATTAATGTGATTAATGTTAAGAAAAATGGATTAAAGCATGAAAAATTGAATTTTTTTTTGGTTTCTGGATCAGATCTGAAAAAAATGATTTTATGGTGATAAAAATTATGTCATATAAATGTATTGGATATGTTTTGGGTGTTGGAACAATTTCCATAAACCGTTTCGGAGTTGAAATATGCGAAAACGGCGAAAAACGACGTTACCGGGTGACTTTTGAGCCAACCGGGAGACGGCTGCCCAAACAATGAATTGGTCACTGTTTCGGCAGCCCATGAACTGCCCTAGTACTGTTGGGGCTTAGCTGGGCAGCCCTCAAGTGCGTTGGGTGGTCAGTTGGTTCAAAAACGTGTTTTGTGCCATTTTACGGAAAAACATTTTTGTAAAAGTTTCGTGATGTTTCTTAACTATTTATGTCATTATTTGATATCGAATAAATATGTTTAGGTGAAATATGAATGAATTATTAATATTGGATATTGAATAATTTATTCGACACCCGAACCGCGAGCTTCCGTTGCGCTTGCGCCAAATCCCCAACAATAGATACTCTCATCAATATTGCCTTACAAGAATGCAATCTTAACGTCCATTTGCCAAATCTCATAGTCATAATATGCGGCAATGGAAAGAAGAATCCTGATGGATTTAAACATGGCTACTGGAGAGAAAGTCTCTTCATAGTCAACTCCATCTTTCTGGGTATAACCCTTTGCCACTAGCCTAGCCTTGAAAGTATGTACTTTCCCATCTATTCCTCTTTTTCTCTTGTAGATCCACTTGCAACCTATGGGTTTTACTCCATCAGGTTAGTCTACAAGTTCCCAGACTGAGTTAGAGTACATAGACTCCATCTCAAGGTTCATGGCTTTGAGCCATTCCTCTTTATCAGTATCTTCAATTGCACTACGATAGGTCAATGGATCATCTATACCATCACAAGATGCAAGAACTTGCACCTCACCATTTCCTAGATAGTGTGATAGAAACCTGCCTGGAACAAAGCCAAGCAAACCCCTCCACGTGTTCTAAGCCCCAAGAACCGCGAATCTTGATTTTGTAAGAACAAAATCCTTCCAAGATCAAGTCCAACCCTTAAGGAACATTGCCCTTAAAAACCTTTCTTTATTTCTTTGGAGAATCCTGAACAGCGATACAGCGCCACAACGCTTGCCACACGTTGATAAGCTTTTGTTCCGTAAAACCAAGAAGAATCCACTCCCTCAAGATGACACAAGTCAATTTGTTTTGTAAAAAGATATATTATTGGTTAATTATCCATTACAATGAATAATGTCCCTTTAAATAGGTGGCTAACCCTAATTCTACCAAAATATAATAAAACCCTAATAAAATTTCGTCCATGGGCTTTTTAATTTAATTAATGTTCAGCCCAACACTTAAACAACACATAACTTAAAAAAATATAAAATATAAAAACTATAGGGATACATTGCGTCCTCATTTAGACCATAAAGGAATCCGAACTGAACTTTGATGAAAACTTCAAAGTTGCAGAGCTACGAGTTATCTTTTCAATGCAACTTGAATCACCAAAATCGGATATTGGACGAGAAAGTTATGTCCAAAATACGAAGACTGCGTAAATCCCGTCACTACTAATGCACCATTCGGAAATAAAGCCCAAAATCAATCAAGGCAGCCCATGCACGTCCTAGAACCATTCCAATATTTCTTTAGACATAATAAAGCCTTCACATAATGTCTCATGCATGGACCAAATTCCAGAACCCAAGGAATCTTCCAAATCCACCAAAATGGCCCAAATACACCAATTTGACCAAGCCATGCAATCAGCCACAACTTCAAGTTAACTTGGCCCAACAAACATAGCTCATTCTGGATCACATCATAGTGTTCAGGTTATCTTACAACCCTCCCACTACATCTAGGTGGTATGGTATCCTGATAAACTTGCATCTGACTTTCAGATGTAGAAGGTGTTATGTCTTTGTCAACATTTGACAATGGTGTACTGGTCGTACCAGCAAGTAACTCCTCAAGTAACACTTTACTTCGAGGTTTGAACTCTCTCATATAGTCCTCCTCAAGAAATATAGAATTTTTCGACACAAATACTTTATTATATTCTGGACTATAAAATATTTCACCCCTAGTTTCCTTAGGATAGCCTACAAGTAGGCACACATGTGAACGTGGTTCCAACTTAGTAGTATTGTTCTTTAGCACATGTGTTGGACACCCCCATATGCGGAAATGTCACAAACTAGCTTTACGACCATTCCACAACTTTAAGGGAGTCTTAGGAACATACTTAGAAGGAACTACATTCAGGATATATATTGTTGTTTGTAACCCCCAGAAATAACTAGGTAGAGTGCTATAACTAAACATTGATCTCATCATGTCTAGTAGGGTCCGATTTCTCCTTTCTGTAACACCATTTTGTTGTGGTGTTCCAGGTTCTGTGAGATGTGAAACAATTACATGCTCAACTAAGAATTCCTCAAAATCCCTATCAATGTATTCTCCTCCACGATCAGATCGTAGAATTTTGATGCTTTTACCTAATTGGTTCTCAACCTTCACACGATATTCTTTGAACTTTTCAAATGTATCTGACTTGTGCTGCATTAGGTAAACATACCCATATCTTGAATAATATTCAATAAAAGTGACGAAGTATTCATAACCACCTCGGGATTTTACATTCATCGGTTCGCAAACGTCCGAATGTATTAGCTCAAGTGTTTCTTTGGCTCTTATCCCTTTTCTAGTAAAAGGTCTCTTAGTCATTTTGTTTTCTAGACATGATTCGCAGACAGGTAAAGTACCAAGTTTTAACTGATTTAAAACTTCACTCTTAATTAGTCTATCTATCTGGTCAAGGCTAATATGACCAAGTCTAAGGTGCCATAGATATGTGTCATCATGAGAAATCTTTTTCCGTTTAGTTTTAGATCTTTCAATCTAAACATTTCAGTATTAAGCAGTGAATTATGCATTAACAGTCTTAATACATATAGAATACTTTCGGAGTTTCCTATGCATATATTTAACACATTTCTACTAATAATAACTGACTTATTATTAAATGAAATAGAAAAACCATATTCCATAAGTTTTGTTACATAAATCAAATTCCTGCGAAAACCAAAAATATATAGCACACCATTCAAACATAAATAACTTTTATTAAATTTCAAATTTGAAACTCTCACTGCTTTTGCTGAAACAGCATCCCATTTCCCAACTCTCATGGTAAAGCTACCTTTAGCAAGGTCCTTCCATGAATCAAGAACCTGCAAAGAACAACAAACATGGTTAGTGGCACCGGAATCAACAATCCATATGGATTTATCATCCTCCACCAAAAGAGACTCAATGACAAGTAAATCTTATTTACCTGTATTCTTCTTCTCTTTAAGCTCAGCAAGGTATTTTAGAAAATTCCTTTTCCAATGCCCTTTGTTGTTTTTCTTTTTATTGGTTTTGCCTTAGCCTTCCAATTGCTTTTCTTCTTCTTCTTTGCAGATTTAGAAGATTTGGCAACATTTGCCTCAACATTGGACCTACAAGGACGCGTCATCATGGACTCGTAATTGATGAGCTCATTTAGCAGTTCAGTCAACGTAAAAGTCAACTTATTCATAGAAAATTTGCTTTTAAACTGCAGGAAACTCTTCGGAAGGGTTTCCATGATCATTGTTACCTGTCTTTTCACATTGATACGTGCACCATAGGTTTCAGCCATATTTAGATGAGACATCATCATTAACACATGGTCTCAGACATATGTTCATTCCTTCATCCTAGCGGTCAATATAGAGGCGATAGCCTCATGTTGTGCCTGCTCCGAAGGCTGCCCAAACATGTTCTGTAAAGACTGCATAATCAATGATGATGTCGTCATAGGCTGATACTGTGCAGCAAGAACCTCAGACATGGATGCTATCAAATAGCTATTGGTTTTCTCATCGGCTTTAATCCAATTATTATAGGCATTACGTGCAGCTCTGCCAGCATTTGGTGCTGGCTCAGGAGGACATTCCTCCATTATGACAAATTTAAGGTCTATGCAGACCAAAATAGCATTCATGTCACTTTTCCATTTAACATAGTTTTCCCCGATTAATTTTTCATGTTGTTTGAGAATTGAGATAATTGCAGATGACATGGCTGAAAAAATAATAAATGTGCATTCAACGTTCATTCATCGCATATTATAATTGTCAAACATTTAGGCATAAAATTAAACATGATGTATGATCAATGTATAATGAATTAGAAACCTAAAAGAATTATTATGCCACGGTCATCTATCATCCCACAAATAAGTGCCGATGTAGGGTAGGTCAAGTATTCGCATGATAGACTGAGATATTCTCAATTGATTAATATATCTTAAATAACTCTTATTCCTATATTAATCAACTACCGTTATTTTGATCAAGGAAGCTTTAATTAACAACTTAATCATTCCTTCGTGAGTGTGACCCATTATTTCGGAACCCTTGAACTTAACTAGTGAAGTGTCGCCGTATGGTAGGTCAAATCACCAGATACATCTAGGGTCAATATCCTCTCGGAATCCAAATCTGATATTGACCCAAAAAAGACATCATCCGTAGGGGACGAAAGCAAAGCCGTCTCGAGGCACCTATTTCTGGATAACAATGGAGATCGCGGGATATATTGTAGTACACCCCTCTCTCACTCACTTTTTTAAAGTATAAGGTTTCTATCTCACTAGTATCTAATGAATCTTAGATTATGCTCGGTTAAAGTCATAACCTTATTAATACTAGTTGATTATTTAATGATCTAACCAATTTTAACTCTTAAAATTTTTATTCACTAATCTTGATTAGTCTATACTAATCAATTAACTTAATTAAACAAATTTAATCAAGTTGTTTTAGTGATCTAATCAATTTAACTATTAAATTATTAGTCCACTGATGGGTTTTAAAATTTAAAATTCAAGAAACAGACCAAATGTCATTAAATCATTTAATCAATAAAAGCACATTTTTTATTTCAAAGGTACGTGGTATTGTATCCCGAGTGCATACCATATTACCGTCCATTCGGAATCGGCTATGGAATTTACGTCCGGGTTTCCATCCGATATACCAAAGAAAATAATGTACTCATAAGGTCCATTTTTTTCTAAAACTTGAATTCATAATTTTTTAAACTTTTAAACCAATTAATCTTATTAATCTATTTGCATGCATCTCATATTCTTATTTAACTTTTAAATTACATAAAATCATGTTTTATGACTAGAATATTATGCATAACTACATGTTATGGCATGTGAAAATGCAAGAGTAGGCACCCTAGGCTATATGACATGTTATTAAATATTTTACCACATACATTTAACCCAGGCATGGGCGTCGTGACGCAAAAGAGTGGGTGTCACGATGCCCATAATTCCAGTAGTTAGAAATGTTCCAGCTCTGGGTCGCATCGCGACGCGGACTGGTGCACGTCGCGACTCGACGGGTGCACGTCGCGACGCGACTATTTTTAGTAGCTAGGTAACACCTCCGGATGTACAGCGTGGCGACGCGTGAAGGTGCGCGTCGTGATGCGCCTCTATTTCCAGAGGCTAAATTTCATAAAATCGTACATGAAACAAATTACATTGACCGGACTCTTATTTTTCTATACTAATCTGATTAGTACAATAAATCCAAGGCATCATTTGGACTTCAAATCTTGTTCCATGGTGTGTTGTTGAGTTCTTCGCGGAATTTCTTCGTCATAAGTCCTTCGCGGCATCGACTCCTCCAAGTTACAAATAGGGTTACAATAGAACTTATTACAAAGGAAATGAACTTACAACACTTGAAAGAATATGACCTTATGGTCTAACATTCCCAATAACAAAAATAAGAGCTGGAAAAATTTATGAGCAATGCAATACATTCATCACATGAAACAAAACTAAACATTCATCACATGAACATTAAAGCTATTCATCTCATGAATCTAATTGTGCATACTCATCACAATATGCATTTTAATAATCTATATCTCATATAAATTATTAAAACTAAAAACTTTAAAGGAGAATGGTTAAGAAAAATTTTCAACCTTAAGTTCTCGATGCCAATTGTAGGAAACGACTTTCCTTAGCGCAGCGGAAGTTGCTAATGTGGGCACCGACTCCGGTATGGACCTTTAAAATTTTCTTTGCCTTCTCCTTTTGTTGTAGTCGAAATCCTCCAACACTTGAAGAATGGATTTTGCTCTTTTAATGTAGATGAGTTTCCTTTGATGTCCTTGTAAGTGTTCCTAGAACATGCTGAGGATCTCTAATCTGATTTTTGTGTGAATAAATCAAAGAAAATTGTGGAAATACTCACTTTGATCGGATGAAGTTCAAGATTTTTTCTTCTTTGTTGGAAGCTCCAAGCCTTTGATTTGAATTCCAAACACAAGGATGAGTTTCCCTATCACCTTTATTTGACTCCCAAAGTGCTAGCTTTGTCCAAAATTGGAAGCAAAATTTTATCTCCAAGAGCAAGGAAGAATCGGCCATGGTGAGATTTGGAGGAAAGAGAGAAAATGAATAGTAGTATCAAAAGTTGGTTGGTGTGTTGCTTTTAAAGTCAAACATTTAATAAGCCCAACAACTTTCATCAACTGTCAAACCATTGATGTAAGCAAAGTGGGTCCCACCACTTTAAATTCCAAATTTAAGTTGGCTTACACAATACATTTTGGGCCCGGTTCGTTTAATCCGACTAAACAAATTTTCCGTCGCAACGTAATTAAATCCAATTTACTTAAATAATAATACCTCGCAAAATTATTACGAAAGTCACTTGCGAATTAATTCTAAATTAATTCGTTCGCTTGAATTAAAATCCAATTTTAATTCCATATCGAAATCCAATTTCAATTCATATATCCGATATATTATTTTAGCCCAATTAATTAAATTAAATAGTAAAATCCAATTTCACTATTAAATTCATTTTGCCGATTAATTCAAAATTAATCGCGTTCTCTCCTCTCGACGAATTTAATCCCAAATAAATTCTCGACACAATTAATCCCAGATTAATTCTTTCTCTGATAATTAATCACAGATTAATTCTTGCCGTAATTAATCCCAAATTAATTTTCTCTCTCATAAATAATCCTAGATTAATTCTGTTCGAGTCAAATGTCATCGGTGAATCTTTGGGAAGAGACCCAAAAGATTCCTGGATATGTTGGCAGTAAATACAGTCATCGGACTATCTGAACATGTGCATACTCGGGACCACTTTCTTACCGATTTACAAGACATGGTTGGCTTCTAGCAAAGCACCATGCCTACCCAATTCTCCAGAAATATATTCAACATGGAATATATATAGGCGTAGTATACATTGTAATGCGTATTACGATCCAATATCGGATGTCACATGCTAGGCCTGGGGCTGGAATTGTGTCTGCCCCGTACGAAGCATATATCGGATCACTAGTAACTAGTCTCTTTATGATCGGAAAGTCATGACCTAGTCATACTTTCTCGATGGCTATAGCACTATAGAGTACCAGTTATGTATCCATGTGTGATCATCATCTCCATATGACTGAAGTGATATTTCCATCTTGACATCACACCCAATACACTACGATTCTCAGTATACCCAGAAGAGGCGTACACAGAACTTGTTAAAGCCCCGGACGATCAAAACCATAGTATATTGATTGTCGCAAGTATTAGCGATGCAAGTCTCAGGTTAAGACCATATACACCTACCCTGATTCGGATTCCCATAGACACATAGTCATACTACCAATGGGATTCCGAGGGGTCTATCCAGAGCGAAGCTGTTCTCGTACCATCGGCAAACAGAACCTCATATCACACTTGCATGAGTATCCAATACCCAAATATATGAGAATTATGTCGTTAAGCTTCCATAATGCGCACAAGTGTAATACTAGCCTATTCCGCATTATCGATGTCTAGTCTCGATAATACTATGACTAGGATATTTAATGATTAAACCTTAGTGGATTAATATTGTCTCATATCTTATTAATCTGGTACTAATCATATGGACTTTTATCATTTATATATCCAGGTAATCCAATTACAAATGATAAAAGAGCAATTTCTTTTGTCACGTAGTTAATTTTGTACAAGAACACCATGTTCTTTACAAAATAGTGATGCTATGGGTTATAATTATCTAACAATCTCCCATTTGGCCTATAGCCAATCACTCAAGTGTCTAACACTAGAACTATGTATGGGTCGCTCATGCTTATGCTGAGATATCGCTTTCGTCAACAGATATCCAAGGTTATCATCTGATGCGATTTATTCGATCATCACATTGCCACGATGTATGATCTCATGAATTAGATGAATTAGTTGACGTACATACTTGGATCGTTGATGAGACCGCGATTCTTTAGCCTGTGTTGTAGCCCAGCTCAGCTTCTAACAGAACTACTTCTAATCCAATTAGAAATTTATAGATCCAAAATGCTTCTTCTGCTGCTTCAGCTGCAGCAATATTCCGCTTTTATTGTTTAATCGACAACAGTATCTTGCTTGGAAGATTTCCAGCTCACTGTTCCGTTATTCAAACTAAATATGTACCCTTATTGCAACTTACAGTCGTCTTTATCGGTTTGGAAACTTGTAGCGGTGAACCCAGTCACCTCAAGTTTTCATTTCCCCATATTCTCAGAAAATATCCTTAGTTCATCCAATATGCTCAAGGATGTTCTTTACTCAATCCAGTGATCATCACCTGGATGGGCCTGATTGTGACTGCATATGCTCAAAGTATATGAGACACAAGGTCGCGTACATGTCTTTCAATGTACGAGTTCTCGGAGAATGCCAACAACTTTTAGATCTATCCCAGTAGATCTTTATTCCTAGAATAAAGGTTGCCTCTCCCAAGTTTTTCATGGAGAATTTTAATGAAAACCAAGCTTTCACAGATTGTAGCATAGGAATGTCATTGCTGAGAAGCAATACATCATCAACATAAGGACAATGATTGTCAGTGCGCTCCCACTAACCCTCTTATATACTCAAGAATCATCTTCGTTTTGAATTAAATCATATACCATTATGATTACATCAAAACGTTGGTTCCAAGAATTCAATGCTTGCGTCAATCCATGAATGGATCGAATTAACTTGCAAACCTTGTTTGCATGTTTCGGCACGACAAACATCCTCCAAAATGTTTATGTTAAGGAAAGCGGTTTTGATGACCATTTGCCATATTTCATTATGAAATATGCATTATTAGAAAACATTATCCGAATGGATTTAATCATGGCAACGAGTAAAAGGTTTCGTCGTAATTAACACCATATTGATGGCGATACCCTTTCGCTACAAGCATAGCTTTGTACGTTTGTATGTTACCATCAATGTTTGTCTTCATCTTGAAGACTTATTTGCTACCAATAGGCACAATGCCTTCTGGTACATCAACCAGTGTCCAAACTCGGTTGTATACATGGAATCCATTTCGGACTTCATGGCATTTTGCCATAAATGGAGTCGATACCTTGTATCACTTCCTCATACGTAGCTGGTTCGTATTCCTCAATAAGATTAATATCTACATGAGGTGAGATCAGAAACTCATACCTTCCAGGTTGTTTTCTGACTCTCTCTGACCTACGCGGTTCTTGTGTATTAGAATATTGTGGTACAGTTTCATCCCTGATGAACTGTTTATGTTCCGTAAGGGATCGGTGCCTGGAACAGTATCACTCTGATTTTCATCGAGTTATACTTTCCTCCCAGCTGCCACTGCATTTAGGAATTACTCTTAGGAAAATCGCATGGAGAGCAACAAAATTATTTGTTCTCTTGTGAGTTGTGGAATTGGTTTCCCTAAGATAACCAATTACAAATGGGCATTTTTTCGACTTGGGTTCTAGTTTGGTATCATCCAAACATTTAGAGTATGCCCAGTATTCCCAAATCTTCAGGAATAAGAAATCTGATTTCTTTCCTGTTCATATCTAATATGAAGTCTGTCTAACAGATTTTCATGGAACCTTATTCAAAATAAGTATTGCACTGTTTAATTTGTATCCTTAGAAGGAAATTGGTAGCTCAGAGTGACTCATCATTAACCATACTGTGTCCAACAAAGTTTGGTTTCTTCGTTCGGTCACACCGTTAAATTGAGGTGTTCCGGGAGGAGTCCACTGTGGAAGAATACCATACTCTTTCGAGTAATCCTGAAACTTATTTATTTAAGTATTATCCACCATGGTCCAACCGTAATGTTTTAATACTTTTATCGGTTTGTTTTCTTACTTCGTGTCGAAACTCTTTCAATTTCTAAAAAGTTTCCGACTTGTGTTTCATAAGATACACATAACCATAATGCGATGCCACATCCGTAAAGGTTACGAAGTATTCATATCCACCTCTAGCCTAGCTAGAGATGGGCCCACTTACGTCACTATGAACGAGGGTTAACAGATCGGTGGCTCGTGCACCTTTACCGCTAAAAGGTGTTTTAGGCAATTTGCATAATAAACAAGATTCATAGACATCATTAGAATTAGGATCAAATTCGTCCTAGTATCCATTCTTCGAAAGTGTGGATATACGAGTCTTGTTAATGTGTCTCAGACAGAAATGCCACAAATAAGTCTCATCTGATTTACTCAGTTTGAGCCTTTTTGTTTGTCATGTTATATGTTTGAGATTCATTTATATTCGAAATAAAAATATTGTTATTCACATCTAATGTATATATCTCAATATCATCTTTATAGACAAAACACCCGGTGTTCAGGAATATAAAGGTATACCCAAAATGGGTGAAACTAGATACAGAGATAATGTTCTTAGTCAAACTAGGTACATTATAACAGTCTCCTAATTTAAGTACATGCCCAAATGGCAGTTCCAAAACTTAGGTTCTCACAGCCAAAACAGCGACTCTCATCCCGTTTCTGACTTGTAGGTCGATCTCATCTGAAGCCAGTCTTCTGCTAATCAGCAGATCATGCACATCAGTACATATATTTATGTACCACATTCAGTATCTAAAATCCAATTTTAAAACCAGTAGTGGACATGTTTATAACAAACATACATGAAGCCGGAGCCTTGCCCCGCCTTCATTTCCTTCATGTTTAATTCCAAATTAAACAATTACACTTTCAATAGTGCCTTTAAGGACTTGGATTCCAAATCCAATCCAATTGGGTCTCAAAGGCCCAATTAGCATCTAATACTATTCAATTAAAGTCCAATGGGCTTTCAATTGATTCTTTAGGCATGGGTTTTTGTCCATTATGGATCAAACCCAAAATGACAAGGCCCAAGTTAGGAATCACCCTATGTTATAAAATCAATTTAGGCCCAATTAAATTATTAAAGGTCCAATGTCACTATTAAAGGCCCTATGGAAATAGTTTAGGCCCAAATATGATCCAAGACCAAAATTAGGCCCAACTAAGCCCATTAGCCCAAATACAACAAATTAGATTAATATATCATTCCAAATTACATATTAATCAATTTCAAGTGTAATTAACACAATTAATTAATTAATCTAGTATTTCCAAAACACTAATTAATCTAATTAATAATGCTTAACATCTAATTTATGTCCAACATAAATTAATCAAAATCAATTCTATAACATGCTACATACTCACGGCCAAGGCATAGAAATAACATCCAATTTTGATTTCAATCCAATTAAATCAACAATCAATATCCATTTCATGCCAATTAACATATCTAATTGTCAAATTTCAAAAATTACCATGAGCAATTTCTAGGGTTACATTAGGCCAAAATATGGATTTTGGGGATTTTTTATCTAATCAATTTATCACAAATCCAATGATATACAAATCCAATTCAACATCATATAAACTCAACCAACTCATCAATTTAGGCAAAATCAAGCTCCAAGCATAAAATCTCAAATTAAAGTTTATAAACCCTAAACTCAAATCATGCTTAGATCTCGCTCTGATACCATTGTAAGTGTTCCTAGAACATGTCGATGATCTCTAAGGTGATTTGTGTGTGAATAAATCAAAGAAAGTTGCGGAAATACTCACTTTGACCGTATGAAGTTCAAGACTTTTTCTTCTTTGTTGGAAGCTCCAAGCCTTTGATTTGAATTCCAAACTCAATGATGAGTTTCCCTATCACCTTTATTTGACTCCCAAAGTGCTAGCTTTGTCCAAAATTGGAAGCAAAATTTTCTCTCCAAGAGCAAGGAAGAATCGACCATTGTGAGATTTGGAGGAAAGAGAGAAAATGAATAGTAGTATCAAAAGTTGGTTGGTGTGTTGCTTTTAAAGTCCAACATTTAGTAAGCCCAACAACTTCCATCAAGTGTCAAACCATTGATGTAAGCAAAGTGGGTCCCACCACTTTAAATTCCAAATTTAATTTGGCTTACACAACACATTTTAGGCCCGGTTCGTTTAATCCGACTAATCAAATTTTCCGTCGCGACGTAATTAAATCCAATTTAATTAAATAATAATGTCTCGCAAAATTATTACGAAAGTCGCTTGTGAATTAATTCTAAATTAATTCGTTCGCTTGAATTAAAATCCAATTTTAATTCCATATCGAAATCAAATTTCAATTAATATATCCGATATATTATTTTAGCCCAATTAATTAAATTAAATAGTAAAATCCAATTTTACTATTAAATTCATTTTACCGATTAATTCCAAATTAATCGCATTCTCTCCTCTCGACGAATTTAATCCCAGATAAATTCTCGACGCAATTAATCCCAGATTAATTCTTTCTCTGATAATTAATCCCAGATTAATTCTTACCGTAATTAATCTCATATTAATTTTCTCTCTCATAATTAATCCCAGATTAATTTTGTTTGAGTCAAATGTCATCGGTGAATCTTTGGGAAGCGACCCAAGAGATTCATGGATATGTTGGCAGTAAATACGGTCATCGGACTATCCGAACATGTGTGTACCCGGTATCACATTCTTACCGATTTACAAGACATGGTTGGCTTCTAGCAAAGCACCATGCCTACTCAATTCTCGAGAAATATATTCAACATGGAATATATATAATTTGTATCAGGCGTAGTATACATTGTAATGCGTATTACGATCCAATATCGGATGTCACATGCTAGGCTTGGGGCTAGAATTGTGTCTGCCTCGTACGAAGCATATATCGGATCACTAGTAACTAGTCTCTTTATGATCAAAAAGTCATGACCTAATCATACTTTCCCGATGGCTATGGCACTATAGAGTACTAGTTTTGTATCATTGCGTGATCATCATCTCCATATGACTGAAGTGATACTTTATCTTGACATCACACCCAATACACTACGATTCTCAGTATACCCAGAAGAGGCGTACACAGAACCTGTTAAAGCCCCGGACGACCAAAACCAAAGTATACTGATTGTCGCAAGTATTAGCGATGCAAGTCTCAGGTTAAGACCATATACACCTACCCTGATTCGGATTCCCATAGACACATAGTCATACTACCAATGGGATTCCGATTGGTCTATCCAGAGCGAAGATGTTCTCGTACCATCGGCAAACAGAACCTCTTATCACACTTGCATGAGTATCCAATACCCAAATATATTAGAACTATGTCGTTAAGCTTCCATAACGCGCACAAGTGTAATACTAGCCTATTCCGCATTATCGATGTCTAGTCTCGATAATACTACGACTATGGATATTTAATGATTAAACCTTAGTGGATTAATATTGTCTCATATCTTATTAATCTGGTACTAATCATATGGACTTTTATCATTTATATATTCAGGTGATCCAATTACAAATGATAAAAGAGCAATTTCCTTTGTCACATAGTTAATTTTGTATAATAACACCATGTTCTTTACAAAATAGTGATGATATGGGTCATAATTATCCAACCGTCCAACACTTGGATCAAGCGCCCGATCTTCCGAACTATGACTCGAAAACAAAAAACCGAAGTGTGGGCTTCACTCATAAAGATCAACTCTAAATAATTTAGAGATTAATATTGTCACAATGGTGTTTGGCTTTTGGAATTTCAAACATTCTCACAAAACTTGTGATTCTGTGAACACTCTCTCTTTTCACTCCTTTTCACTTGTGTAAATGAATGCAAATGTTAACCATTACAGGTGAGAGAAATGGTAGAGATTATATTCTCTTACTCAAGCGAACTAACCTTGTCATTAAGCATCTAATGCTTTCTTGCAATGGAAAACACAAAAATGTGAATGTCCTACCAAAACATAAGAAATATTAAACTAAAGACAAAGACTTTGTCATTAAGCATCTAATGTTTTCTTGCAATGGCAAACACATAAATGTGAAGGTCATACTGTAGACGCTAGTTTTCGCCCGAGGTCCACAATCGAGAATTTGTAGTTTGGGGCGCTAGCGATCCTGCAAAACAAAGGTAGAATGAGCGGGAGTTCTGCCCACCGGTGTGGTGGGTGCCGGGGGCACTCCGATGCTCAAGTCAGTGATGGAGATGAGCTGGAAATAGCGTATGATGGAGATCAAAGGCAGATATTACCTTGATTCTCGTATGATGCCGTGAGGGCGATCAGTCGGTGGTGTGGTGAGCTTGAGGATGTCTCAAGGCTGTGAGTAGGAGAGCTAGAAGTTGAATCCACTTTCCTCCTGGAGTCATGTTCCTTATATATCCATGATATAGTAATGTGTGCCTTTATTGATTGTCTTTTGATTATTTGCCCGTTAGAACATGGTAACAGTCAACTTAATGAAGTGCCATTACTGCTTGCAGGTTGGAACGGATGGATTGTGGGTGGCATTAATGAGCCTGGGCGTTACGTGGCTCTTCCTTGGGCTTGGGCTTATGAATCTCTAGGCCACTATCCACTTTAATCATTGGGTTTCCTTCTGAGGTAGAAACTTGGGCCTGGAGTAAAAGGACAAAATTGCCATTGGCCCAAATTTGGCCCGTACAGTTTGTCCCCTACTCTCTAAGTCAAAGAGTCCTTGGCTTGGAGAGTACTTGACGCTTGTGTCGCTTGGGACGAGGCCATGGTATGTAGGCGTACTCGAGCGTTTGATGCTGCCTATTTAATTGAATCAAACGAATGTCAAGTTATCAACTTGAGTCTACAAGAGCCATTGGGGAAGTACCCAGTTGTCCGAGCCAGATGATGGTCGGGATAATGAAATCGATTCTACTAGAGCCATTGGGGAAGTGCTCAATTGATCGAACCAGATGAAGGTCATTACATCAGTCATACGACGTGTGCCTTGACCCGGAATGAATCTATGAGGGTTGTCCCCAGTTGACTGGACTTGATGAGTCCAGGAGGATATAAGTCATACGACATGTGTTAATCCATGTCTAAAATTTGACTCAACATGAGTCTATGGGTGATGTCCCCGGTCGACTGGACTTGATGAAGCCAGGAATATATGTCATATGACATGAGTAATTCATGTCTATAATTTGACTCGACATGAGTCTATGGGGGTTGTCCCCGGTCGACTGGACTTGGTGAGGCCAGAAAGATATAAGTCATATGACATGTGTAATCCATGTCTACAACTTGACTCGACATGAGTCTATGGGGAATGTCCCCGGTCGACTGATCTAGATGAAGATTCAGGATATAATTCATACGACATGTGTAAACCATGTCTACAATTTGACTCGACACGAGTCAATGAGGATGTCCCCGGTCGACTGAACCAGATAAAGGTTCAGGATAAAAGTCATACGACATGTGTAGTCCATGTCTACAACTTGACTCGACATGAGTCCATGGGGGTTGTCCCCGGTCAACTGAACCAGATGAAGGTTCAGGATAAAAGTCATACGACATGTGTAGTCCATGTCTACAACTTGACTCGACATGAGTCAATGGGGGATGTCCCCGGTCGATTGAACCAAATGATGGTTCAAATGACTTTTCATTCTACCTGCTCACGAGACTACTACTAAATGGTCCTAATAAAGGTCCATAGGAATCTTCATACTACCTAACTTGATAATGGTTAGTTAATTGGTTCTTTCATGTCGTCTGAGGGAGAGATGGCAATCTTCCCAAGTACTATGGGTCGATGGTGATCCACTTTGTTGTATGGGAATTGAATGAACAAAATATTTTATCATCCCGTCATGTCGAGTGAGACCACATGGGAAGGTACTACAAGCCCTTGAAGTTAAAATAGTTTGGAGTAAAGAAAGGGCTCCACTGAACTACTATCGGATAGTGTCAAGTAGACATAGTGCCCAACTCTATTCTGTTTTGTCGAATGAGTGGGAAAAAAGTAGATTAGGTAACATTAATGGTCCTACTGTCGACTTTTCATGCTTGAAGGGCCAATTTATTGCTTCTGTTTAGCTTGTTGGGCCTTCCAACGTGACCAAGGCCCATGAACTGAGTGGATGGAAGGGGCTGGTGTCGTGTGTTGTTGCGGAGTTGGTTCCTCTGGACTAGGGGTAAAGGGGCGCTATATTATGACTGTTGAGGAGCCTATACCCGGCAAAGTGTAATTTCTTTTACCAAGCTATTCATGCGACAATAAGATATTTTTGTTTTAGCCCACATTTTGATACGACAAACGGATATCTCCTCAAGTATATGCTCCACTTTGCAGGCTCAATCGCGCGCTTCAGGATCATTAAAAATAAAGCACGCTCATCTCGAAAACCAAGCTTCTTGTAGCCAAGGATTAGGTCGACGCAGATCTACAAGCAGTCCTCAAAACCTGTCCTCTACACATCATCTCATTCCTCGACAGAGGCTGCTCCAAGCTGAGCCGATTAGAAGTCGAAAGTGCGTGTCACGAGAGGTAATCCATCCGGCGCAGCAAACCAGAGACCAGTGTCGTCACGGTGTCGGCGATCTCCTCAGCTCGAGAGGTACACATGCGGATTATACAGAGACCGAGGTCGATGGCGAGAAGTGATTCGACGGTGTGGTCGGAGGTACCGATTGTTGCTTTTCTGGAACCGATTTGGGGCGCGATGGCTTATTGGAGAAGCGTTTCCCAGACGACGTGGGACACGATTTATTCATTTGCTTTGGAAGCCCCTTACTGCAACCTTCGATGTATGATTCTTGTTCTAATTTTGTGTTCTTGCTTCAATTGTTGAATGGAATTTGGTTTGAGATCTATTGATATGTATGTCTGTGGGGGGCTGTCGCCCAATTGGTTAGGAGTCGTGTCCCCTAGTAGGACTGTTTTGAAAGCTTCCTATTCCCAGAGCAATTGTTGTGTTGTTCAAGGTAGTGTAGCTGATGGAGCTTATTGGCTTGCGAATTGAATTGTGTTTTCTGGACCTGGCGTGTAGTCTTCACTTCCCGAGACTGTGGATGAGTTATGGAAGAGGAACTCGTTGACAGCTTCTACTGCCCAGAGCAGTTGCTGTGTCGTCCAAGGGAATTTACTAGTGATGCTTTTAAAGTGTTTGATGAAATGCCTGAGAAAAATGTTGTGAGCTGTGGGCTTGGGAATTGGATCGTTGAATATGTTTCCTGGATCCGGTGTGTCGTCTTCACTTCCTCAGATGGTGATGCTTGCCAAATTGGTTTGGACCTTGATGAGGACCTGTCATTAGACAAGGTTACAGCTGCAGGGCATGGAGTTTCAGATGTTGATCCTCATGGGTCTCTCCAACCAATGACACCTTGGGAACAAGATAATATAAGTGAGCAGATGAACGAAACTTCAGTAGCTAGAAGAGTGAATGACAGTGTAAATCAGCTTGAGTATGCTGATGCAGCATCTACTCCTGGATTGGTGCAAGAGCCAAACTCGTCCAGTGGTCAGAAGGCTCTGGCAAGTGATGATTGTTTTGAATCTGATCACAATTCAAATGAATTTATGGCTACAGAGAGCAGAGAGTAAGTGCTTTAAGTAAGTCAGATTGTCATCACGAGAATACTCATGCTGCAGAGTGGCCTTTGCACAAGGATTCAAATCATGATACTGTGCAATGCATGCTTCCTGAGAAGGATGGCTACCATATCAGAGATGCAGAGATCAAACAAGTAGAATCGTTTAGTGATATGCAGGACCCCAGTCGTGAAACTTGTCCAGGTAGCACCAATATGCCTGTATCAGAAGACTGTCTGGTGGATGATCAAGTATCAATTAAGGCCAAAACTGAAAATGATGCTGAGATTACTGATAATGTAGCAGGACCAGGCTCTTTTGTGGTTGTTGATGCTCAAGTTGATGTTTGTGTGGAACATAAGAATCCTGATACTTTTAACAACCAGTATGCTCATGAAGAGATGGCATCTGTTGATATGAATGTGCTAAAACCATGCAGCTCCCGTCTTAGTGAACACATGTCATCTCCTGGTAAGGTTGATAGGGATGCCAACGCCTAGTCTTTACTCGGGTACTGTCGACCGGGACAATCCTCATGCCAAATTCATTACTCCATCATATGAGGTGAGTAGTAAGGAGAATGGTTCCATTGAAATGATGCATTTTGCTCCTGAAATTGATTCACGGGACTCTAGTCGAATATAGTCTGAATTTGACGACAATCCATTTATGTCTTCTGAAGGAGACATGTATCATCTTAACATCGTCTGAAGAAGGTAACACTTCTTTCACGTAGTCTGGAAGTGTATGTAATTGTTCTTGGAAGATGGCTAATTAAGTGATCATGAGATATGGTGTTTGCTTGTTGCGTGACGTCATACGAGTAGGGGTATCTGAAAGGATCGTAGAATGAGGGATCTTTGCATGCTTTGAATCGCCAGGGCCCCACGGTGGGCGCCAAATTGTAGACGCTGGTTTTCACCCGAGGTCCACAATCGAGAATTTGTAGTTTGGGGCGCTAGCGATCCTGCAAAACAAAGGTAGAATGAGCGGGAGTTCTGCCCACCGGTGTGGTGGGTGCCGGGGGCACTCCGACGCTCAAGTCAGTGATGGAGATGAGCTGGAAATAGCGTAGGATGGAGATCAAAGGCAGATATTACCTTGATTCTCGTATGATGCCGTGAGGGCGATCAATCGGTGGTGTGGTGAGCTTGAGGATGTCTCAAGGCTGTGAGTAGGAGAGCTAGAAGTTGAATCCACTTTCCTCCTGGAGTCATGTTCCTTATATATCCATGATATAGTAATGTGTGCCTTTATTGATTGTCTTTTGATTATTTGCCCGTTAGAACATGGTAACAGTCAACTTAATGAAGTGTCATTACTGCTTGCAGGTTGGAACGGATGGATTGTGGGTGGCATTAATGAGCCTGGGCGTTACGTGGCTCTTCCTTGGGCTTGGGCTTATGAATCTCTAGGCCACTATCCACTTTAATCATTGGGTTTCCTTTGAGGTAGAAACTTGGGCCTGGAGTAAAAGGACAAAATTGCCCTTGGCCCAAATTTGGCCCGTACACATACCAAAGCATAAGAATAGATTTGCTAATGACAAAACCATTAGGTGTATACATGACACCTAATAGACATAATAAGTTGGAGAGCATGGAAAGTCATATGGCTTTGTATCCAAGGTAAATAAAAAATTATTATCTTAATAATGAATTAATTACCTTCAATTATGTTTTAGTAATTATCTCATAATTATTACTAACATGATTATCTCATAATCATGATTTGATTATCTCATAATCAAAGAATTCTAGAAAATATTAAGTTAAACTAATTTAACATAGTTTTCATTTGTGACAAAAATATTATTAATCTCATTAATAATATATAAATATAATGTGAGCATATTATTAGACAATCTAATTATATTAGGTTTGCTACAGTTAATCGAGCTAGCACGGGGACCAAATGGACCTACGATTCCGAGCTCCAATAGTTCCGAAATATTAATTAAACTCTTTAATTAAATATTACGAATTATTAACTCCACGTTATTCCACTAAAAACTCGAAGTTGAACTCCCTTTACCGTAGATGGAAAATAAAAGCCGAACAACTTCGGTGTCCATCGATATAGTCATTACATATACTTCACGAATATCTCATAAATAGAGTCGGGTCATAAGTCTGTTAAACCCCTCTAAATATTTTGTCTCTTAAGCACCATTGATTCTATAATGAACAATTAATTCATAAAAATTATGAATATAAAACATTATATTCGCAATAGAAAAGTTGAGCATTCAAATTGTTCAAGTCATGTATCAATTCTTAAAAGATATATTCTTATGCTTCTGTAAGAATGAGTGAATTTCATATCTATGTAAAACATTCTCAGCTACACACCAAACTATATCCCCAAAATACGTAGTTATTGGCCAGGAATGCAACACCAACCTCACCATAGTAAATCAAATGAGATAGCCTGTCATGCAGGAGTTCGTAATACACTCAAGATTAAGATCGAATCCATATATGACCATCTATTAGATAAAATGAATTTCTTCGATTAACGGATATTAAAAGAAATTTGTATTTATCTGAGTCCAGTCCTAGATGATCTCATCTTACAAGGTGCCTCTATTCCCATGTCACTACATGAACGATCTCGAATCAAGGTCGTCATACAAGTATAGAATGGACCGCAGCTATAGATAAACCACAAACAAAATACCCTTTTTGTTTGCTCTATATGGACTATTTAGATTACTAACTTCAGACTTAAATTCTCTCGTGCATCAAACATACACGAAGTCTGAAAATACAAGAGTAATCAAGGTAAACAAGACAATTGGACAATATGCGATATAAATCAAACAACTTTGATAAAATGAATAATACATTTATTATTATTACAATATTCAATTTCGTTTACAATACATGAAGCTCTATGACATAAATCCTAACAACTGCTCCACTTGATCATTGCTATCTCGCTTGATATTGTAGACTCATTTATTATCAATGACTTTTCTTCCACATGGTAATGGTACTAGATCTCATTTATTGTTTCTATGCAATGCTTCTGTTTCTTCTTGCATTGCTGCCATCAACAACTGTGCATTTACGCCATTTGTAGTTTCATGGAAAGTTGATGGCTTTCCATCCTTTGTTAGAAGACAGTATGCAATGTTACTCTATGTAACATACTCTAAGTGACAACATGTAGGTCTTCTATCTCGAGTTGATCGACGAACTTCAGAAGCTTTAAACTCAATTGATCTTGGTACCTTGTGATCTGGTACTGCTTCAGAAAAATCTGAATTTTCTTGTTATGGATTATTTTCCACCAGTATTGTTGTATTCTATGTACTTTCTATTGAAGTGCTAATATTTCCTTCTTTCTGCAGCTGATCTTCTATAAATATCACATCCAGGCTGATGATGATCTTGTGGGTAGTGGGATCCCACAAGCGATACCCCTTTACTCCAATTGTATAACCCAAGAAAATATATTTTCTAGATTTTGGATTTAGCTTTGTTCTTTCTTGAGCGTTGTACATCACGTATACAGGACAACCAAAAATATGAAGAGATGAGTAATCGGCTGAATTTAAGCTCCACATCTCTATTGGTGTCTTCAAATCATTTGTTGTTGATGGAAATCTATTTACAACATAGCATTGTTCTAAGCATAGATCTTACTCTTCCCAGGAACATTCTATTCATCTTTTTCGCCACACCATTTTGTTAAAGATTGTATGGTGTAATAGTTTTCCTTTTGATGCCTTCTTTTTGACAATATGTATCAAAATCCTTGTTGCAATATTCTCTTTTATTATCTGTCCTTAAACACTTGATTCTCCTTCCAGTTTCTACTTCAATTTATGCTTTGAAGCTTTTGAAAACTGACATCACATGTGACTTATTTTTGATCGAGTACACCCAACATCTTCTAGAAAAGTCATCAATAAATGATACAAAATATTTTATTTTCCCCAGAGATTGAACCGGTGCTTCTCAAACATCAGAGTGAATTAATTCTAAAATGGTTTTGCTCCGAGTACTTGACTTGTTGAATTTTAATTTGTTTTGCTTACTTGTAACACAACACTCATAAAACGGTAGACTAACCGCTTTCAAGCCTGTGAGTAGCTTTTGATTGACAAAAATCTTCATTCCTTGTTCTGACATGGGCATAGTTCCCGATGCCACAACATAGATGTTTCCTCTCCAGAATCCAGTGATGCCACTGATGCAGTTGCTTTCTAAATTGAGTCTCCCAATAGCATATACAAGTTTGCTGAGATCTTTTCAGCTTTCAAGACTGTAAGTGCTCATTTCACCATCTTTAATACCTCATTTTCAACAACAATCTTGTATCCGAGATCATCTACATGTCCAACTGACATAAGATTTTTCTTCATCCCACAATATGTTGAACATCTTGTACATTGTAGATAGTACCATCGTACATCTTTATTTTCATGGTTCCAATCCCAGTAATTTTCAAGGCATGATCATTGCCTATAAAAATTGCTTCTCCAGAGACAGGTTTATAATGACATAACCATTCTCTCCTAGAGGTCATGTGCCATGTTGCTACAGAATCAACCAACCATGCATCACTTACTTATTTTCTACTATCATTAGACACCATTGATACTTCACTGTAAAGTGTGCCACCTTCTTCAGAAGTACTTGCAACACACCCCGGAGATTTTGTTGCAATATGAGCTTTTTTGTACCATTCTTCAATTTCCAACAATCTTTTTGACGTGCCATTTCTTGCAACAATTGTAGCATTAATATTCGTCTTAATTTTTTATTTCGGTCTTCCATGATTTTAACTCTCACTTGAGCCACGTTCTGTTGATCTCTCTATTGTCATCGATAGTGCTTCTATTTGTTGTGAACTAGATGATATGTGTTCCTTATTTTTGCGTCTAGACTCATCTTCCAGAGCAGCAGCTGTAATTTCGTCAAAAACTAGATTATTAGTGACAACATTATTTATCAAGTTGAAGATAAGTTGATCATACGAATCAGGTAGACTTTGAAGTAGAATTTATGCACGTTCATTTGTAAATATACTATAATCCAACATAATGAGTTGGGAAAATATTGTATTTACGTTGTTGATGTGATCCATCATGGATGTAGACTCACTCATTCGAAGAGTGTAAAGTCTTATTGTAGGACAACAGGACTTGGGCGACGCCGTTTCTAGGCTCGTGGCACTAGTTGGGAAATACTAAATAATATGGAGTCGCCACCCGGTGTGAACCGGGACAAAGATTTAAGGCCGCACTCACCCCTCGCAAGGGAAGACCTCAAACCGTTGGGTTCGGAATGGTCCCTTACTCATGTCACTAGTAATGAAAGGATTTATGTAATAATTTAATCAAGCTTAAGTAACACTTATTTCCAAGAGTATCATGCTTCTAAATTCTCATATGCAAAATAAAATTTATGCACACATTTCACATATATCTCATATCTAAAATCGCATGCTTAACATATATCAAAATAGCAACGAACATACAACTTTATTTGCATATTACATTCAAGAAAACACAAGCACACATATTAACCATACAAACATACATATGGGCACTTTTCCAAGTGGTACGTGGAATTGTATCCCAAGTACAGACCGCACTACCGTCCATTCGGAATCGGCTACGGAATTTACGTCTGAGTTTCAATCCGATATACCACAAGAAATAATACTCAAATGTTATCACGACACAAGTATATGAATTGTAATTCATTAACATAGTTGTATACATACATGTGGGGATAGCTACTAGGAAAACTATGCATGAAATCTAATGAAGATGACTCGATTCAGTGGGTGCGCGTTCGTGTAGCATTCGTAAACGCGTTCGAACGGTAAACAGAAGGTTCGCGTTCGTGTAGCGTCCGAGAACGCGTTCGAACGGAACCAGACCTGATACATTATGAAACTAAGAAAGTGCGTGGGCGTTCGTATAGCGTTCGTAAACGCGTTCGAACGGTAAACAGAAGGTTCTCGTTCGTATGGCGTTTGATAACGCGTTCGAACGGAAATGAAACAGAATGCTCACGTTCGTATAGCGTTTGTTAACGCGTTCGAACGGAAATGAAACAGAATGCCTACGTTCGTATGGCGTTCGTGAACGCGTTCGAACATGAGGGAGACCTGATGCATGACAAGGCAAAATACATGCGCGTTCGAGGTGCGTTCGTAAACGCATTCGAACGGGAACAGACCTGATGCATGAAATGGGATGCAATACATAAACGACAAAATAAAGGGGGGAGGCGCGGCGAAGTACTACCGTAAAGGTGGCCTTTTGGGGCTCTTGATCTCTCAAAGAGAGGACCTTTAGACCAACGTACTAAGCCCATGCGCTCGACTGAATCATGCATACATAGAATGAAAAGCAACAATATTAAACATAGTGTGCCCGATTGAACGTATCTTGTATCCAACCGAACACACATCAACCGGCGCGGCGAAGCCTCGTGGTAAAGGGCTTTAGCCCCTCCCCATAGGGGATCTCACATCGCACTTACTAAGCCCATGCACTCGGTTGAACCATGCATACGAAAATAAAGACAATCATATCAAACTAAGCATGTCCGATTGAACGTATTTCGCATTCAACCGAACACACATCAATCGGTGCGGCAGAGCATCGTGGTGAAGGATTTTAACCCTCCAATTAGGGAACCTTTCATCGCACTTACTAAGCCCATGCACTCGATCGTATCATACGGGAATGAACAACATGCAGAATTTAAATGGCAAGAAATAAATAAACCAAAGCAACGCAAAGCAAGAGAAGGTTCCGTTTACTCAAGTGGTACGTGGAGTTGTGTCCCAAGTACAGACCGCACTACCGTCCATTCGGATTCGGCTACGGAATTTACGTCTGGGTTTCCATCCTATATACCACAAGAGACGACACTCTTCCATTTCATTCAAGCCACAACATGCATCCATAAACGACTCTCATGCGAATAGAATTCAATAATAATAACAAAAACGAATATAAACTAATGAAAAGGTACCCTCAGGTCTAACCTTTTAAATCACCTCTCGGATGTACGGTACACGATCGTCGGAAGGGTGGATGCTCCGCAACTCTCCTGGTTCACTGGTTCACTGTTCTCGTTCGTTGTCTTGCTGTTTTGAGTCGTCGTTCTCCGTCTTTTGCTATTGTTTCCTTGTGGTTTCGCTGCCGTTTCCTCTTTATCTTTTGCTTACTGTTTTTTTGGGTGTCTTCTTCCTGTAATTTTCTTGTGTTGTGTATGAGCTAGAGACTAGGGACTAGGGTTGAGAAAGTTGGTGAAAGGTTCTTTTTATAGGCAAAGGGTTGGGCTTGACAAGGAAAGGGATTTGGCTAATTAAAGAGGGATTTGATTTGGTTTGGTTTAGGAATACAATATTTTAAGTTAGGAATAATATATTGGTTGATTGATTTTAACTTGGTATGATTATATTTGATTGGTTTAGATTAGGCATTTAGTTTGTTGATTGATTTTGATTAGGCATGCAATTTCTTTAATTTGTGTAAGTATTTTATTTAATTTGGTATGTGATTTTTAGATTTGTTTTGATTTCACCATGTGTTAAATATGTGTTTTAAGTGGGCTTGGGCATGTGGGCCAAGGTTTGGGCGAATTGGGCTTAATGTGAGGCTAGCAGCAAAACCAGAATTACCGACACCGTTCGAACGCATCATCGAACGCAGCACGAACGCCCGCAATCTGTTTGACGTTCGAACGTATACACGAACGTAGCACCAACGAAAACAGTGAACCTTGTTTATTCTGAATTCCCCTTCCGATGTCCGTTTTCCGTGACCTCCGTGACTTAAAAGGTAGTGTCTCCAAAATGAGACTCATCATAGGGACTTATGCGTAAAAATGCAGTGCCTACAGTCGCCCCCACTTTGATGGGACTTGTGTAATGTGCAACAGTGACAATCCTATCAAAGTTATGCAATGCATTTTCACTTACCTGGCTCGCCAGCTGCCACTTGACTTACCATGTGTTGAGTTGAGTACTGCAGCGGACCTCGATCCTGGGACGCGTCCCAATAATTGTAACTGACAACGGGGGCACCTCGACCCTGGGCACCTCGACCCAACACCGCTGACTATAGGGACCTCGCCCTAGAACTGATGATGTAGTGGGCACCTCGACCCTGGGCACCTCGACCCGGAACTACAATGGACAACGGGGGCACCTCGACCCAACACCGCTGACTATAGGGACCTCGCCCTAGAACTGATGATGTAGTGGGCACCTCGACCTTGGGCACCTCGACCCGGAACTACAATGGACAACGGGGGCACCTCGACCCTGGGCACCTCGACCCAACACCGCTGACCATAGGGACCTCGCCCTAGAACTGATGATGTAGTGGGCACCTCGACCCTGGGCACCTCGACCCGGAACTACAATGGACAATGGGGGCACCTCGACCCAACACCGCTGACCATAGGGACCTCGCCCTCGAACTGATGATGTGTCTCCATACCTGGAGATGACATGATATGGGCCTCGCCCCTAAGCTGATATGGGCCTCGCCCCTTGGGACTCATCCCGAAAACTGAAATTGCTTTGGCGTTGCTTGGCTCATTCCTGCCGCTTTCTCCTTTCTTTGAACCTGCGAGCACAAAACAGAAACAAACACAAAGGTATGCAATGCATTTTCACTTACCTGGCTCGGCTGCCGCCTCGGGTTGAGTTGGATGGTGAGGTGCTGCGACCCCTGGTTCATTCCCGAACCGTGCTTCCATTCTTGGAGTGCCACTCTTGGCCTGTTCATTCCTGAACTGTACTTCTATTCCTGGAGTGCCATTCCCGGCTTGTTCATTCTTGAACTGTGCTCTATTCTCGGATTGTCGTTCCCGGTTTGTTCATTCTCAAACTGTGTTGAGATGAGGCTTTATTCCTCCCGAGCTTTATTCCCGAACTGTTGAGATGAGGCTTTATTCCTCCGAGCTTTGTTCCCGAATTGTGTTGAGATGAGGCTTTATTCCTCCTGAGCTTTATTCTCGAACTGTTGAGATGAGGCTTTATTCCTCCCGAGCTTTATTCCCGAACTGTTGAGATGAGGCTTTATTCCTCCGAGCTTTGTTCCCGAACTGTGTTGAGATGAGGCTTTATTCCTCCTGAGCTTTATTCCCGGACTGTTGAGATGAGGCTTTATTCCTCCCGAGCTTTATTCCCTAACTGAACTGACATGGGGCCTTCTTCCCCTTGAGCTTTGTTCTCAAACTATACTGATATGAGGCTTTCTTCCCCTTGAGCTTTGTTCTCAAACTATACTGACATGAGGCTTTCTTCCCCTTGAGCTTTGTTCTCAAACTATGCTGACATGAGGCTTTCTTCCCCTTGAGCTTTGTTCTCAAACTATACTGATATGAGGCTTTCTTCCCCTTGAGTTTTGTTCCTTGATCTGAGCTGACCGTGTGGCTTTGTTCTTGAACTGTATTGAATGCAGGCCTTCTTCCTGAACTGAACTGAATGTAGGCTTTCTTCCTGAACTGCACTGAGTGTGGGCTTTATTCCCGAACTGAACTGGCATGAGGCTTTCTTCCCCTTGAGCTTTGTTCTCAAATTATACTGACATGAGGCTTTCTTCCCCTTGAGCTTTGTTCTCAAATTATACTGACATGAGGCTTTCTTCCCCTTGAGCTTTGTTCTCAAACTATACTGTCACGAGGCTTTCTTCCCCTTGAGCTTTGTTCCCTGACTGTGTTAACTGTGGGTTCTGTCCCCGAACTGTTACTGTAAGTTGTTCATTCCTGAACTGTTATCGTGAGGTGGTTCATTCCTGAACCGTGCTTCCATTCTTGGAATGCCATTCCCGGCTTGTTCATTCTTGAACTGTCCATTCCCGGACCATATCTCCATTCTCGGAGTGCCATCCTCGGCGTGCTCATTCCCGAGCTGTCCATTCCCGGACTATATCTCCATTCTCGGAGTGCCATTCTTGGCAGAACTGATCTGATGTAATGTGGGCCTCGTCCCTGTGACTCATTCCCAAACTGTGTTTGATGTGGGCCTCGACCCTGGGACTCATCCCAAAATTGATGTTGAAGTGGGCCTCGGCCCCAACTGCTACTGACATGGGCCTCGCCCCCAGATTGATGCTGATGTGGGTCTCGACCCTCGGATTCATTCCAAAATTCTGCTGATGTGGGCCTCGACCCTGGGATTCATTCCCTGGATTCATTCCAAAATTCTGCTGATGCGGGCCTCGGCCCTGGGATTCATTCCCTTGATTCATTCCAAAATTCTGCTGATGTGGGCATCGGCCGCAGAATGATGTGGGCTTCGCCCTAAACTGATATTGATATGGGCTTCGCCCCCAGACTGATACAGCTGATATGGGCCTCGCCCCCAGACTGATACTGATATGGGCCTCGCCCCAAGACTGATACTGATATGGGCCTCGCCCCAAGACTGATACTGCTGATATGGGCCTCGCCCCAAGACTGATATTGATACGGGCCTCGCCCCAAGACTGATACTGATGTGGGCCTCGGCCCTGGGACTCATCCCCAAAACTGATAGTGATGTGGGCCTTGACCCTGGGACTCATCCCCAAAACTGATGTTGAAGTGGGCCTCGGCCCCAACTGCTACTGACATGGGCCTCGCCCCCAGACTGATGCTGATGTGGGTCTCGACCCTCGGATTCATTCCAAAATTCTGCTGATGTGGGCCTCGACCCTGGGATTCATTCCCTTGGGATTCATTCCCGAAACTCTGCTATTGTATTGTTACTGCTTCTGGTTGGCTTGCATTTGACGCTTTCTCTTTTTTCTTTTGAAACCTTTTATTACAAAACAGAACAAACACAAAAAGGATGCAAATACGTTACGTGTATGCATGCATGCATGATTGGGTTTCCTATCCCGTTGGGCTAGGTCTTCTGCCAGTACTCTTGGTGGTTGCTTGGTCTTTTGACAAGTTTGTCCTCTTCCCTAACCAACGGGTATCTATGATGGCTTTTAGGAAAAAATGGGGTTAACATGGTGCATGTATGCATGAGGTGCATGTGATGCATGATATGCATGCGATACAAGAAATATATCAACTCATTAAAATTTTCACACAAATCGGCTCATCATCATTTTAGAAGTTTTTGGGCCAACTTTCATAGGAGTGAACTCGTCCCAGTTTAAATGGCCCAACGAGTTCACATCTCATGGCAAGGAGCCCAACTAAATCCGAATGGTAACGTTCCGAACACAATCACAAAGTGGCCCATCAATCATTTAAAAGCCTCTGGCCCAATAGTCATGAAATACGTTCTTGTCCCAGTTTAAATGGCCCAACAAGCCCATATCCCATGACAAATGGTCCAACTGGATCCAAACGACGATGTTCCCAAACACAAGCATAGAAGAAAGATGATGCAAACATGACATAACAATTTTTACATAATGGCCCATCAACATTTCAGAAGCTTTGGGCCTAATAGTCATATGGTACGAGCTTGCCCCAGTTTAAATGGCCCAACAAGCCCGTATTTATGACAATAGTCCAACTGCATCCAAATGAGGATGGTCCACAAGCACATACTCAAGGAAATAATTGTTACTTTAATCATACAAACCGGTCTATGGGTGGGTTAGCAAGAGTATAGACAAAGGCTCTCACCGGCGAAGGATGGCCCACAACTAGGTCTCCCCACTCAAGGGTTCGAGCAACCAAGTGAGCGCACCCCTTTTTATACACTAAGGTACGTGCCGATGAGCTATGGTGTGTGATGGACTGTCAAATGGATTTCTCGTTGTAGATTCCCCAGAGGGAAGGTGGAGCGAGGCTCACTTAAATACCCAAGCCTCTTAGGCTCTTATCGCTTGGTGTCAGGAATAAACAACGAGTCCTCCAAATTAGTCCATCACAAAGGCTACGAGTAGATGGCCATGTAGGTGTCCTCACAGCTTTTCCTTCTAGAAAGGTAGTGAGTGAAGGAAGACACCAAACCGTTACCTAGCCTCAAAGTGCCCTTGATTAAACCCTCACTTATCCACTATAGACATGGCTAATTAAAACATAAATCCACTCATTACAAGACAATATTTAGGGGACAATTCTCATATCCCCAGTGGAGTCGCCAGACTGTAGGACAACAGGACTTGGGCGACGCCGTTTCTAGGCTCGCGGCACTAGTTGGGAAATACTAAATAATATGGAGTCGCCACCCGGTGTGAACCGGGACAAAGATTTAAGGCCGCACTCACCCCTCGCAAGGGAAGACCTCAAACCGTTGGGTTCGGAATGGTCCCTTACTCATGTCACTAGTAATGAAAGGATTTATGTAATAATTTAATCAAGCTTAAGTAACACTTATTTCCAAGAGTATCATGCTTCTAAATTCTCATATGCAAAATAAAATTTATGCACACATTTCACATATATCTCATATCTAAAATCGCATGCTTAACATATATCAAAATAGCAACGAACATACAACTTTATTTGCATATTACATTCAAGAAAACACAAGCACACATATTAACCATACAAACATACATATGGGCACTTTTCCAAGTGGTACGTGGAATTGTATCCCAAGTACAGACCGCACTACCGTCCATTCGGAATCGGCTACGGAATTTACGTCTGAGTTTCCATCCGATATACCACAAGAAATAATACTCAAATGTTATCACAACACAAGTATATGAATTGTAATTCATTAACATAGTTGTATTCATACATGTGGGGATAGCTACTAGGAAAACTATGCATGAAATCTAATGAAGATGACTCGATTCAGTGGGTGCGCGTTCGTGTAGAGTTCGTAAACGCGTTCGAACGGTAAACAGAAGGTTCGCGTTCGTGTAGCGTCCGAGAACGCGTTCGAACGGAACCAGACCTGATGCATTATGAAACTAAGAAAGTGCGTGGGCATTCGTATAGCGTTCGTAAACGCGTTCGAACGGAAATGAAACAGAATGCTCACGTTCGTATAGCGTTTGTTAACGCGTTCGAACGGAAATGAAACAGAATGCTCACGTTCGTATAGCGTTTGTTAACGCGTTCGAACGGAAATGAAACAGAATGCCTACGTTCTTATGGCGTTCGTGAACGTGTTCGAACATGAGGGAGACCTGATGCATGACAAGGCAAAATACATGCGTGTTCGAGGTGCGTTCGTAAACACGTTCGAACGGGAACAGACCTGATGCATGAAATGGGATGCAATACATAAACGACAAAATAAAGGGGGGAGGCGCTGCGAAGTACTGCCGTAAAGGTGGCCTTTTGGGGCTCTTGATCTCTCAAAGAGAGGACCTTTAGACCAACTTACTAAGCCCATGCGCTCGACTGAATCATGCATACATAGAATGAAAAGCAACAATATTAAACATAGTGTGCCCGATTGAACGTATCTTGTATCCAACCGAACACACATCAACCGGCGCGGCGAAGCCTCGTGGTAAAGGGCTTTAGCCCCTCCCCATAGGGGATCTCACATCGCACTTACTAAGCCCATGCACTCGGTTGAACCATGCATACGAAAATAAAGACAATCATATCAAACTAAGCATGTCCGATTGAACGTATTTCGCATTCAACCGAACACACATCAATCGGTGCGGCAGAGCATCGTGGTGAAGGATTTTAACCCTCCAATTAGGGAACCTTTCATCGCACTTACTAAGCCCATGCACTCGATCGTATCATACGGGAATGAACAACATGCAGAATTTAAATGGCAAGAAATAAATAAACCAAAGCAACGCAAAGCAAGAGAAGGTTCTGTTTACTCAAGTGGTACGTGGAGTTGTGTCCCAAGTACAGACCGCACTACCGTCCATTCGGATTCGGCTACGGAATTTACGTCTGGGTTTCCATCCTATATACCACAAGAGACGACACTCTTCCATTTCATTCAAGCCACAACATGCATCCATAAACGACTCTCATGCGAATAGAATTCAATAATAATAACAAAAACGAATATAAACTAATGAAAAGGTACCCTCAGGTCTAACCTTTTAAATCACCTCTCGGATGTACGGTACACGATCGTCAGAAGGGTGGATGTTCCGAAACTCTCCCGGTTCACTGGTTCACTGTTCTCATTCGTTGTCTTGCTGTTTTGAGTCGTCGTTCTCCGTCTTTTGCTATTGTTTCCTTGTGGTTTCGCTGCCGTTTCCTCTTTATCTTTTGCTTACTGTTTTTTTGGGTGTCTTCTTCCTGTAATTTTCTTGTGTGTTGTGTATGAGCTAGGGACTAGGGACTAGGGTTGAGAAGGTTGGTGAAAGGTTCTTTTTATAGGCAAAGGGTTGGGCTTGACAAGGAAAGGGATTTGGCTAATTAAAGAGGTATTTGATTTAGTTTGGTTTAGGAATACAATATTTTAAGTTAGGAATAATATATTGGTTGATTGATTTTAACTTGGTATGATTATATTTGATTGGCTTAGATTAGGCATTTAGTTTGTTGATTGATTTTGATTAGGCATGCAATTTCTTTAATTTGTGTAAGTATTTTATTTAAATTGGTATGTGATTTTTAGATTTGTTTTGATTTCACCATGTGTTAAATATGTGTTTTAAGTGGGCTTGGGCGTGTGGGCCAAGGTTTGGGCGAATTGGGCTTAATGTGAGGCTAGCAGCAAAACCAGAATTACCGACACCGTTCGAACGCATCATCGAACGCAGCACGAACGCCCGCAATCTGTTTGACGTTCGAACGTATACACGAACGTAGCACCAACGAAAACAGTGAACCTTGTTTATTCTGAATTCCCCTTCCGATGTCTGTTTTCCGTGACCTCCGTGACTTAAAAGGTAGTGTCTCCAAAATGAGACTCATCATAGGGACTTATGCGTAAAAATGCAGTGCCTACACTTATCTTCAAGAAGATCTTGTTGTGTAGTGACTTTACCTCTTATAATTTGGTAAGTGCATCCCAAATCTCTTTTGCAGTCCTCTTCTATGTAACGCTAGATAACACAGAAACTGTTAAGGCTAGATACAAGTTTCCCATAGCGTTATCATCCATATCCTTTCATTTTTCATCCGTAATTTCATTTAGTCTCTCTCTAATTGCTGCCAAGCAATTATTTTTTCTCAAAATTGATTTTATTTTAAGTTTCCATAGGGAAAAATTACTCTCATTGAACTTCTCAATTTCTAACTTTGCTGCCATGTTTCTGATGCCGATCAGCTTCTCACTTGTACCGAATTTTACTATTTCACAATGAATAGGACCGTATATGTGAATTGTACCATATATGTGAATAGTATGATATATGTGAATAGTATTATACTATATATGTGAACAGTCTCCGTGAATAGTCTCTGTGAATAGTAACCTTGAACCTGAAGCGCTGATACTACTGTCAGGGGATCGTGGGCTAAAGCTGGCACGCAAGTAAAGTGAAATTGAAAATAATTGTTAGTTCATGAGGCTTTGCCTACCATATAACAGTACAATAATAATTATGAGACTTAGCCTTCCATAAATATTAACAATAAATAAAGCAATGAGACACAGATTTAACGTGGAAAAACCTCCAATGTGAGGGAAACATCCACGGGAAAATGTAGAATGATTTCACTATAGTGAAAAGAATTTTACAACTTCTCTCTAAACACAAGAAGTGAACAATCTCACACTCTCTTAGAATATGAGAACTACAAATCTTTGACAAACTCTTAAGAAGAAATAATATTTTACTCTCTTAGAATACATATGACAAAATAATTTTTAATATGTATTATTATCTTTCGGTAGGTACAATAATTAACACTATTAATATAAAACTAACCTATTTAACTAAAACTAAACAATTGATTGCAAGAAAAAGTGCTTAAACTAATTAACTGAAAAGTAAATAAAGAATAAAAAATAACAATCGGAGGAAACCTTATATAATAGAAGAATCTAGGGTTGTAACTTCACTTTTTTTTGAAATTGTTGGAAACCTCACCGCTAAATCACCTCTTACGGGTTTAAGTGGAGTAAGTAAAACCCTCGATTGTCCTGGACTCTGATCGGTGAAATCACTCACGTTACGCAAGTGCATGTATCGCTCAAGTAGTATAAAATGTATCGATCTCACGAGGACTTAATACCTTAGCTATCAATTTATGAAGTTAAATGTTTACAAGTACCTAATAGATTGGTTTGTTGATTGGATGGTGATTTTAAACTTAAAGACAAATAATTAAAACAGTGCGAAAGTGAATTAAAGGTAAAATCAATATTATAAAACTATCTAGGGTTGTGAATCCTTCCAATATCTTTAAAAGATGAAGTGATTATCTCATGTTTGTGTAATATATCGGTTTATTAACCTGGAACACGAAAATATGCAAAAGCCTATGTCGATGGTCAGATGCAAACACATAAATAACACAATTAATCATATGTCTATGTTAACCAAGTTACCTGAATTCATTAAGATTAAGTTCCAATTGTGGCTACCCCCGCCTGTGATGAGCGGAAAATATATCAATATTTACCGCCCCTTTAACTTAATATTTTGTTTAGTTTCTCGGGTTTGATTAACGTTTTGATGTGTTTTAGTTTATTTTGCAGATAAAATAATATCGGATCTCAATGAAATCATTTAGGATGAAATATGGGTCAAATAAGGGCAATTATTGGACTTGATATTTTAATTTTGGAGATTGGAAACTTGAAAGGGCGTTTTTTACGAAGTGCAGTTTTGGAAATTCCAGTTTTGCGCATCTGTCGTATTTTGGTGATAAATTTTTACTCTGATATCGGATTGAGCTGATTCAAGTTCCAGATTAATGAAGACTCAAAGATCTACAACTTTGAAAGAAAAAATAATTTCGAATTCTGAGGATTTCATGCCCGAAATTGATGAACCATCCAGAAGTGTGTTGTGTGTAATTATTAAAGTCACTTTCAATCATTTTCAAAGCAAAAAATAAATTAATAAATAAATAATAAAAATTATCAAATCATCACCAAACATGATAAGAGATTAGTAGAGCAATTAATAATGGATTTGGTGGAGCAATTAGTGGAGCAATTAATGATTGATTTGGTGGATGATTTGATGGAGGCAAAATTTTGCCTATAAATACCAAGCCATTTCATTTGTAAAATTTATACTTTCTTCTAAGGAATTCCTTAAGAATACTAAGAAGATTGTATCTTGTTTGTTTATTTACAGCTTTCAGTAATTAATTTCTGCTTTCGCACTTTCTTTTCTTTACCTTTCAGTTTTTACTTTCCGTAATTTACTTTTACGCACAGTACTTTTTTTTCTTTAATTTTCAGTTTTTACTTTTCAGTAATTTACTTTCAGCAATTTACTTTTCAGCAATTTACTTTTCAGCAATTTACTTTCAGCATTTACTTTTCAGCATTTAATTTTCAGTATTTAATTCCAGCATTTACTTTCAGCATTTACTTTTCATTATTTAATTTTCAGTATTTTACTTTATGTCTTTTATTTTATTTAAGTTTTTTTTACTACCCGTAAATATGTGTCGTAACTAAGCCAGTTATCTGGGGTTGTGATGAAATCCAATATCACCGGTTTATAAGGGGTTAAATTATAGTTTGGGTAATTTAAAGGTTTACTTATTAAGTCTTAAGCTTAATGCGTCTTGTTAATTGGCCACGAATAAGATTGATGTGGTAAATCTAAAATAAACTTGACAAAAGAATTTTAGGTTTCAGCCTTAGACTTAATAACCCACGATCTTCCTTGAGGATAGATAACCCTTTAATAGATTTCCTTACAGGATAGACATATACCTGTCGGGCGGGGGTAGCCATAATTGGAACTTAAACTTAATGAATCCAGATAATTTGGTTGACATAGACATATGGTTCAATTGGGTTAAACTGGGTATTTGTGTCTGACCATCGACAGAGGCTTACACATAATTTTGTGTTCCAGGTTAATAAATCAATATATTACCCAACTTTAAGATAACTACTTCATCTTTAAAATGATATTGGAAGAAATCACAACCCTAGATAGTTTTTAATATTGAATTTTCTTAAAACCTACTTTCGAATAATTTTATTTACTTATTTTTAAATTTAGAACCGTCACCATTTCAAATCAATCAAACAACCGGTTAGATACTAGTAATCATTTGACCTCATAAAATTAATAGATTAGATATTAAGTCCTCGTGGGATCGATATTTTTATACTACTTGAACGATACGTGCGCTTGCATTATACGTGTGTGTTTACGCCGGTCAGCCTGACAGGTATATGTCTATCCTGGAAAGAAATCTATTAAAGGGTATCTAATCCTTAAGGGAGATCGTGGGCTATTAAGTCTAAGGCTGAAACCTAAAATTCCTTCGTTAAGTTTATTTTAAGTTTACCAGATCAATCTTATTAATGGCCAGTTAACAAGAAGCATTAAGCTTAAGACTTAATAAATAAACCTTTATATTACCCAAGACACAAAGTAACCCCTTAAAAACCGGTGATATTGGAATTCATCACAACCCCAAATTATGTATTTAGTAAAAACACATATCTAGGATTACTAAACACTTAAATAAACAAAACATCATAAAAAATAACTTGAAGATAAATAAAAGTAAAATTACAATAATGAAAGAAAATGATGGGGTTAGAGGATCCACTTTTAATATTTCAAAATTAGAAATCTCCCTTATTGTCAATGTTTACCGATTATTTAATTATATTTAACCAGACCATAAAGGCGAAAATTCCATTTGTCTCAATTAAGTCCAACCGACCATATAGGCGGTAACAAGGTTATTACCTAAACCAACCATATAGGCGGAAACTACGTCTGGAATGTAAAATCGACCATATAGGCGGTAAATAAGGTTGTCACCTAAACCGGCCATATAGGCGGTAACTAATTAATCCAAATTTTAATTAAAATATGGGAGATTAATCTAATTTATTATATTAAAAGTCTCACATTTTCACCCCAGAAGAATGTATTACCTACTCATGCTGTAAATGAAAACACACAAAATTTTATTAATTAAATAAAAATAAAATACAAGAAAACTTAAATAAATATACAAGACACTTTCCTTTACATTTTCATGGAGAAATTCCTCCAAAGAAAGCATGCAAAATTTACAAAGTTTAGCTTGGTATTTATAGGCAAATCTAAAGGCTTCCACCAATTTCTCCACCAATTGCTCCACCAAACATGACATCAAACATGGCACCAAATATGGCACCAAATCCTCCACCAAACATGCAATCATGTTTTGTGGAAATTTGACAAATTTCATTTTTTATTTTGAAAATGACTTTAATAATTACACATAACACACTTCCAGATATTTTATCAATTGCGATCATGGAAACTTCAGAATTGGAAATTATTATGAATTTCAAAATTGTAGCTATTTGAGTCTTCTTTAATCTGGAACTTGAATCACCTCAATCTGATATTGGAGTAAAAAGTTATGGCCAAAATATGACAATTGCGCAAAATTGAAATTTCCGAAATTGTACTTCGTTAGAACTCCATTTCAAGTTTCCAATCTCCAAAATCAAAATGTCAAGTCCAGTTTTTGCCCTTATTTGTTCCAAATTTCGTCCTGATTGATTCCATTAAGTCCTGATTTTATTTTATTTGCAAAATAAACTAAAACACATCAAAACGTTCATAAAACTCGAGAAATTATACAAAATATTAAGTAAAATGGGCGGTAAATATTGATATATTTTTCGCTCATCACACCCTCAAACCTAACATTTTGCTAGTCCTCGAGCAAAATAAAAAAATCAAATACAATAAACAATTAAAATTAAACTAAGTCACTTTCGTAGGGATCACGGTTGCGTTTAGCGTATGAAATAAGCCTTTAAACCCCTAGGTGTCCCTAGTGGACGGGTTGTAGTCTCGTGAGGGCTTACAGTGACGATACCCACAAATGTCAATCTAATGCACACAAAAGCAAAAAGACAAGAGAAAATAGAATAAACAAGTTAGTAACTAAACAAGTGAAACGTCTTATCCAAGTTAATAGCTGTTTTCTTTCTTTCTAAATTACCAAATAAGTAAATTCTCCAATTATTTTTACCATATACACAATCAACAAGGTATTAATCAAATCATTGTGCCCACAATATTCATAAGTGTAGTTTAAAAGAGAATAATATATTTGTCCTAAATTTATATCAGAATTCACACTCTTTTTGGCAATGGATTTTTTTTTATTTATAACATCTTCAATCCTTGTAGCGAGCTTTGGGCCAGTGACTTCCAAGCCAGTTGGCTTTAGGGCACTAAGTGTTAAGACACCCTTACAGACTTAATTACTCGGATTTCATATATCTTTTTTTTACAACATCTTCAATCCATGTAGCGAGCTTGGGGCCAGTGACTCCCAAGCCAGTCGGCTTTAGGGCACTAGGTGTTAAGACACCCTTAGAGACTTAATTACTCGGATTTCAGATATCTTTTTTTTTTACAACATCTTCAATCTATGTTGCGAGCTTTGGGACAGTGACTCCCAAGCCTGTTGGCTTTAGGGCACTTGGTGTTAAAACACCTCTACGGACTTAATTACTCGGATCTCATATGTGTTTTTTTTTCTTTTTTTTATATTTTTTAGATGCTTCCTCCAATTAAACTAGAGCACTGAATATTACAAACTTTTCACTTACAACTCATGGTCGTATGTTACCATTCATGTTGATAATACCTGTCAACGGAGCATATGAATATCCAATTTAGTCAGTATTATGGAGAATTCACAAATTAAATAATTCAAAAGGAAATAAACAAAAATTAGCTTGTTACGAAATAGGTTGAGATACGTCTCAGGAGTGAAAATTCCTTACACAGCTATCTCACACCAATTTCACCTGATTAGTCAAGTTAAAAACACAAAAACACAAAAAAAAAATTAAATTAAATTAAATTAAATTTTTCTAAAAAAAAATTTTAATTTGTTTTGAATTTTTTTAAAATTTTTGACTAAAAATCAAAAAAATAAAAACAAGATACAAGATAACTATTCCCCTCCCCCAAACCTAAATGAGAAATTGTCCCCAACGTCTTAAAAAGTAAAAGAAAAGTTTAGAAACAGATGTTGGTTAGCTGAAATTCTACATCTAAAAAGAAAATTAAAGGTTAAGATCCAAATTTATCTGACGCTTCTTACCACGATCATTATCAGACCAATTTATCTTTGAAATGATATGGTCAATTTGTGGTTCAAATGCTAAAATTATGTCAATTAAATCATTGGCAGTTCTGGCAGTGAAGAGGATTTCTTTTACAGGTTTTGATACGAACCCATTTCTCCAGGCATCATCAAGAAACACACAAAGAAAATCATAAAATCCATCAGCGTTAAACAGTCCAATCGGTTTCTGGTGTATGTTCAGGTTCGCCCAAGATAGCACTGTAAAAATTTCCTTCATTGTGCCTAAGCCACCTGGCAAAGCAATAAAAGCATCAGCACAGTTAATCATTTCCACAAGTCATTCGGACATACATGGCACGATAAGTTACTCTTTGTTTGATGGTCCTATCAGATTCGCCTATGCCAAGGGTTTTAGGATGATTCCCATAACTTGACTACCTCCACCCTGTACGGCCCTTGAAACGTACCCCATTAGTCCAAGATTGCCACCACCATATACTAGGTGTATATTCCTTTCAGCTATGACTCGACCCAATTCTTGTGTTGCCGCTACGAATTCTGGTTTAGAACCAGCGCTAGTCCCGCAAAACACACAAATGTTTACAACTCATTTTCTTGAAGTTGCTTCCATTTTTTTATGTATTTTTTTCCTCAAGTCTAGATGCCTTCAAGAGTGCAAAGATGAGTTGAATTTATAGAACCTGAAAAAATGTGAGTAATAATAGCACTAGTACCTGCCAAATGACAATTATAAGCTAAACAGTAAAATATATCGTGAAAGTCAAAAAGTCTGGATCCTGTCGGAGAAAATAAAAGAAAATAACAAAATAAATCACAATTATTAGATAAATAAAAATAGATAATAATATTTACAAGAAGTAACAGCTTGAATGACATATATGCGTCAGGGACAAGCTTCTCATCCAATTTTCTTATAAATTGGCAAACATGGTCTTTTAGAGTCAGATTCCCGAGACTTAAATGTTGTCTTTCTTTTTGAAATTATGCATGTAACATGTGAATTGCGTGATGCACATATCCACTGGGATGCGTCTCAAGATTCAATGATATGTCAACCAAAAACTCCTTACTCAAGCCATCCCTAATGAATTTAATTTTATCTTCACGGTTATCATACATCATTCCTAAAGAACGACAACGAGTATTACATGTCATGCGTGCACATTTATAGCAAACATCTAGTCTTTTAGCTCTTCTTTTCTTAGCATAGGTGCTTCTTCCTAAACCAGACAGATATGAAATAAAAGAGTCAGATGTCTCACCTGCCAATCGGACCCGTACTTCAATAATCCAACGAATGTCATTAGGAATACCTTTGATCATCATAAGTCTCATTCATTCCAAGCGAGCTTTGTAGACTTTCATCATAGAGTTTTGAGAGATAGAAGGAAATTGCTTGTGAAGATTTTCGAGAACGTCTTCCATCCTGAAATGTGACTTTACCTATAAAAATTAAACACACAAAAAATAAAACACACCAAATCTTAATATATACGTAATTTGCATGGGTTGCCTCCCTGCTAGCGCTAAGTTTAACGTCGTCAGCTAGACAGGACTGCCTGAACGTTAGGCTGGATCTGAAAATGTGACAATTTCTTTTTGTCGCTCCAATGATTCTCCTCAGTAGTGCTTGACATGCTTACTTTTAACCTTGAATGTTTCATTAGAATTGGGATCATGTAACAGAACGGTTCTATCTGGTAAAACTTGAGTGATTAAGAATGGACCTGACCACCGTGATTTTAACCTTCTATGGAAAAATTTCAACCTTGATTTGTTGAACAATACCCACTGCCCCGGTTCCAGTTGTATGCGCACTAACTCCCCATCATGTCTCTTCTTGGCCTTTTATTTGTACAGTTTGGCATTCTCGAAAGGTTGTATGTGGAATTCCTTCAATTCATTGAGTTGGTGAAGTATTTTCTCTTCAGTTGCTTGTAGTTCAAGATTTAACTTGTTCAGTATGCAATACGCTTTATCTTCAGGCAGTTGACATACTTTAAGTTTGTCGGTTGAATTTTGCTTTTCATTTATGTTCTGGATGGTACTATCTCTCACATCAAGTTTGAAACATTCCTTTTTTTCATCATTCGGGAATTCCATGGCTTTGAAAACATTGAATTTTACTTATTGGTCTTGTACCCTCAAGATAGTTCACATTTTTGTACATCAATAATGGTTCGACCGGTAGCCAAGAATGGTCTCCTGAGGATGATGGGCACATATTCGTCTTCCTCCATATCAAGGATAATAAAGTCTGCTGGGAGAATGAGTTTTTCAACTTTGACCAGCACATCTTCAACTACACCTCTCGGAAATATGAGCGATCTATCAGCAAGTTGCAGAGAGACTGAGGTGGGCATTGCTTTTCCAATTTGCAGTTTCCTGTATATGGAAAAAGGCATCAAGTTAACACTAGCACCTAAATCACATAGAGCCTTACCGAAGTTATGTTCTCTTATGATGCAAGGGATGGTGAAACTTCCAGGATCTTTCAACTTTGGGGGAAGCTTCCTCTGAATAATGGCGATGCATTCTTCTGTCAATGCTATTATCTCGTAGTCTCCCAATTTCCGCTTTCGTGAAAGAATATATTTCATGAATTTGACATAGCTGGACATTTGTTCCAATGCTTCTACAAATGGAATGTTGATATGCAGCTTTTTGAAAATCTCCAGGAATCGAGCAAATTGTTTATCCAGTTTGTTTTTCTGGAGACGCTGTGGAAAAGGTGTAGGTGGAGTGAATTTTTCTCGATCATTTTCTTTTGCCTCTTTTTCCTCCGTCTGTGGTTTAGCTTCGCTATTTTCTTTTGGAACTTCCTCAGTGGATGCCTTGATTCCAGAATTTTTATTGATTTCAGTACTGTTTTTCAAATTGATGGCATGACATTGCTCCTTCCCCATGTTCCTTAGATTTGGTTCTGTGTTGCTATGAAGGTTTCCTTGCGGTCTGTAACTCTGAGCATTGGCCAATTGTCCCATTTGATTCTCCAGTGCCTTCAAAGATGCTGTTTGGCTTTGAATTAATGCTGCTTGGGATTGAAACATAGCATCATATGATGTTGTTCGAGAGTCGTATTTTGATTCTAGCTTTTTCAAGTAAGCCATCACTTATGTTATTCCTGGTTCTTTTTCATACTCATGGCCTTTGTTTTGCTGTTGGAATCCTGGTGGTGGATTGTTCATTTGCCCTGAATTGTTGCTCCATGTGAAATTGGGATGATTCCTCCACCCTGGGTTGTAGGTGTTGGAATATGGATCGTTCCTCTGTTTGTTGAAATTGTTGACATAATTCACTGTTTCATCATGTTGGTTTGTCTCTGGTGCTCCTCCATATGGTGAACTTATGGCTCCGGCATTACCCTGCATGCTAAGAGTTTCCATGAATTTGCATATCAGGTCCAGCTTGGCATTCATTGCTATGTTGGCTCCAACTTCATAAATTTCTGTGATTCGTTAGATCATGCTCCTTTTTTGTTGGCCACAAAGAATTATTATTGGTCATTTCTTCGATTAGGTCCCAGGCTCGATCCTCTCCTTTTGCCATTAAAGCTCCTCCAGTAGCAGCATCAATTGTGGTTCTCATCAGTCCAAAAAGTCCATTGTAGAAGGTTTGGACTTGTAACCACTTTGCAATCTCATGGTGAGGACATTTCTGGAGCAATTCCTTGTATCTTTCCCAAGCTTCGCAGAGTGATTCTGAGTCATGTTGCACAAAGGATGTGATGTCATTCCTCAGCTTTGCAGTTCTGGTTGGTGGAAAGTACTTTGCAAGGAATTTGGTGGCTAGAGTGTTCCAAGTTATGTGAGAACCTGCTGGTAGTGAATGTAGCCAAGCCTTAGCGTTATCTTTAAAGGAATATGGAAAAACACACAGTCTTATTGCTTCTTCAGCCGCTCGGTTGTAATTGAAAGTGCCGCAAACTTCTAGGATGTTGCCGATGTGGGCATTAGGATCTTCAATTGCATTCCCCTCAAACTGAACTGACTGATGTATCATCTGGATGCATATTTTGATGTCACACATATTTGCTGGTAAAAGAGGAAGTACAATACATGAAATTAAGTCGTCAACCACCGGAATAGTTCTGTCTCGAATGGGAATTGGTGGTACAACCTCCAAGAGTTTAGGTTCCATGTTGATCAGTGCTTCTTGGCCTTCTCGCCTTTCCATTCTCAACTGTCTGATTGTTCTTTCAATTCCAGGGTCAAGCGGACGAATTTCAAAGCTTATGGTTCTTCTCATGTAGTGTCTAAGAACCTGAAACACAAGAAAATAAAAATAATAAGTAAAAACAAATTAGACACAAGTAAATGTATCTAACCCCAAAATAATAGTAAAAGATAAATAAGTCCCCGGCAATGGCGCCAAAAACTTGATCGGTGAAATCACTCACGATACGCAAGTGCACGTATCGCTCAAGTAGTATAAAATGTATCGATCTCACGAGGACTTAATACATTATCTATCAATTTATGAAGTTAAATATTTACAAGTACCTAATAGATTGGTTTGTTGATTGGATGGTGATTTTAAACTTAAAGACAAGTAATTAAAACAGTGCGAAAGTGAATTAAAGGTAAAATCAATGTTATAAAACTATCTAGGGTTGTGAATCCTTCCAATATCTTTTAAAGATGAAGTGGTTATCTCATGTTTGTGCAATATATCGGTTTATTAACCCGGAACACGAAAATATGCAAAAGCCTATATCGATGGTCAGATGCAAACACCCAAATAACCCAATTAATCATATGTCTATGTAAACCAAGTTACCTGAATTCATTAAGATTAAGTTCCAATTGTGGCTACCTCTGCTCGACAGGTATATGTCTAGCGGGATAAGATTTACCTCGGTTGCCCGACCAGATGAATGACCTCGGGACAACATTGGTCAGGTATGGCATGAGAATTCATCCTCTCCATAAAGTTCAGATATGGCAGGGGCAACTTGATGACTCTTCTCTGACACACGCCACCAAGTGAACGATTGGATACAGGCTGGCATCATAATTGTTGCATGTGGCAGTATCGAAAACATAGTGATTTAATGAAATGTCAGATGGCAGGTTTCATTTTCGGCAGTGGCAGATTTTACTTTCGGCAGAGATAGGCTCACGTGGTTGACGTCGCGAGTATGGTGGAACAATGTAATTTTCCTTAGTATATAAAGAAGTTTAGAACATTTTTATAAGGGTTAGCTATTTTATTTCCAAGCACTACTTGTAAGAAACAGGGAGAAAATACCAGCTCGGCACAACCCGACCACCTATAAAAAGAAGTTGGCCAAGCCCGACCACGTTATAAAATCTCTATTTTTCCTTGTGCCCGTGGACGTAGGTTGTATCCATTCCACCGAACCACGTTATATTCTCTGTTTCCGTCTGTGTGTTTACTTTTTTCTGTTAAGTTTGTTTTTGGTTCCCAACAAACCAAACAAATTCATAGTTGGAGGAAGATTGTTTAAGGAGCGAGTTTCCGGATTTACCCATTGAACGAAAATCAGCCGTGAACCGAATTTTATACTAAATTTTTAAAAATACTATTATGGTTACTTAATGAATAATAATTTATATGTTGCTAAATTTTAATTATCAAATACTGTAAATATAAATATAGCAAAAAATTATTAAAGAAATTCAGTTTCAGCTGATTCTTGTTCATTCAAATTTGAAATGTGAAACAAAATTCCGTGAAGGGGGTGCCCAACAGCTCTTGGACATTGGGTTTAGGTACTGGGCCAATTGGGCATGCAATGATCCAATCAAATCGGATAAATTATAGGCTTTAGAGAGAATGGATGAAAAATAATAAAGATGATGAATTAAACAATTTTGATGTTAATATAACCGTAATTGGTTTTATAGATTTAATCAATAAATTAATTTTAAGAGTAAAATTAGATGAAAGAGATGATGTTATAAAATAAATAAAAATTATTAAAATCTTAGGACAATTAAAAATTTACGACTTACAATACTTTAATTGTTTTCCTGATTAAATTCCTCTCTTCTATGTTTGTTCATGATTCGTAAAATTATATACTGTATTAAGCGTAATCGGTTTTTACTTTTTAAAGCCTAATGGCCACTTCTTTATAATTTTCTTTTTTTCTAGTTTATTCACTTGAATGTAAATCAATATATACAATAAATTTATGTTACGTTTACGATATTTTGAAATTGATTATTGGATGGTGGTGATTGCAACACGTGCAACTTTCTTTTTAACAACACCTGTGAAAATAATTTCACAATCATTTCCTTACAGAAGAGAGTGGAACTTCGCAGATAATTCCCGGTGGATCTCGTGCTTAGCTCAGATAAGGTGTGAATTTTATATTTTTTTTTAATTTTTTGATAATAATTACATCTAATTATTATATTCAAATACAAGAAATGCACACTATTTTCTTTTTTAAAATCAAGTCCGGTGGTTTTCAATTTTTATATTACAATAGGGGGAAAAAATTAAAGTTGAAATAAATAAACCATAATCAATTTTTAATTTTAAAATTTTGTTAATAGACTTGTTAAAATCCAATGAAATATCGATATAACAATTCTTTTTTTTAGATTGAATTAAAACAATATATTGATCTAAAAAATCCATGGATTATTAAAAAAAAATTAACAAAATCAATTAAAACCTTAATTGAATAAATCATTCTAATCAATTTCAAAGTTTTCAAACATTGCATGCATTCCCGCTTTACACGTCTCCGCATTTACTGGATGAATCCTTGAAGAAAATCCTACGTGTAAATTTGCTCCAGTGTCATTACATTCTCGAGAAAGATAACGATTTTCATATATGCACCAGAGAATTCTCCATCTTCATGAAACATCATGAACTAACACTGAAATCTAATAATACCCTTTTCGATTTCCTATAAATGCACAAGAGTTCATTTTCCTAGCATCCAAACAAGTAGTCTGACAAAACCCTAATCAAGAAAAATAAAAATGTCTCTGATTCCAAGCAACTTCTTTGGCCAAAGAACCAACATTTTCGATCCATTATCACTAGACATATGGGATCCATTTCAAGACCTCCCATTCTCCAACCTCACACTCTCAGTACCTCGCTCTGACATTTCAACTGAAACGGCAGCGTTTGCCAACACTCGCATAGATTGGAGGGAGACCCCAGAAGGCCACATCTTCAAGGCTGATCTTCCAGGGCTGAGGAAAGATGAAGTGAATGTGGAGATTGAAGAAGGTAACGTTTTGCGAATAAGTGGTGAGAGAAAGAAAGAAATAGAAGAGAAGACGGACACGTGGCACCGCCTTGAGAGGTCTAGTGGTCAGTTCTTGAGGAGGTTCAGGCTGCCGGAAAATGCAAGGACTGATCAGGTCAAAGCCAGCATGGAGAGTGGGGTCTTGACTGTCACCGTGCCTAAACTGGTTGTTGACAAACCTGATGTTAAGGCCATTGAAATCTCTGGCTAATTACTTCATTAGGGTTTCTTAATTCATGCTATCATATAATAAAAATAATAATTAAATGTATGCAATAAGAGAGTAACATCATTAAGAATGTTTTGAGTGAAAATTCTATAATGATAGATATGAGTGTGGCTTGCTGGTGTAGGGTTCAGGATCTCACCTTGAGGTTCTGGGTTCGAATCCAGGGGGTGCACTTCTTGTAAGAGCCTGGGACAGCCGGTGGTTTTATCTGCGCCACGGCCCAGAATGGGTGGTTTGGTGGGGGGTTTTCATCGTTTCCAAAAAAAAAAAAAAAAGAGTGTGTACCAATGTACAAGTGGCCAATGTTATATGTAAGCTTGTTTTAATAAATAAAAGTTTAGTTTTTTCCTCCTTTTATTTTATTTTTTCCTCTCTTTACATAAGTGGGCCAAAATAATCATAATTATCCCATTGCCATGTAATTGTAATTATAAAATAATGAAAGAATAATAGATAATAACCACACATGAGTATTAAAATTAAACTCCACCAAATGAAATAATGTTTGGTAAGTTAAAATATAATTGCAGTGAGACCCAGTGAAATATAGAGTCAATATTATTATTATTATTATTATATAACTCGGAATCATGAAGCCAACAATGAATGATTTCAACAACCAGCACGCGATGCACAGTCATTATATTATGGGTAGCATAAGAGTGAGTGTACAAGGACTTGTTGATTTGTTCACTCAATGGATTTTTACTATTGATTGGGTAACCTCCATGGATGGATAATGGATTGGTGTTAATCAAGACATAAATTCATTTAAATATCCCAATAAAATAAAATACTACTGATCGATGCCTATAAAAATATATGGAATTGTACGCATCAGCTAGTTTATAGCCAATATTATACAGGTTGTTAAAAGCATAGTTGGAATCGGTAATCGGTTGTGAGTTTAGTCCGGATAAATATAAAAATCAGGACTATAAAAAATCGATAAAAATCAATAAATTGGACTAATTGGATCACCATTTCTTAACCAAAAATTAAAATATAATTTTTGTAATTTTTAATTACTTATAATTATTTATGATGTCATTCGATTTATCATTTCAATCGAAATAATTCAATTGATTAAATCAATGACTCATTAAACCTTTTAAGTTACTGATTCAATTTTTAAATCACTGATTAAATGAGTGTTAAACTCTAAAATTTCGTTATAGTCGGCTTTGGGCACAAATGAGTGTCTTGTCCCCCATTTTTTTAGACTCTAAACTCTAAAGGCCCTAAATCTTTTTTTATATATAATATTATTATATGACTAAAAATCTCAAATTATAAAATGATTTTAGACCATGGGATTTTAAAACCGGCCCGTCTATTTTATGTACACATTGAGCATATATTTCCGTGCACGCTTGTTTCTCCTCGCTCGTCAATAAATTTTCAATTATCTGTCTAATTGATTACTATTGGGTAATTATAAATTGATCCAAACCATTATAATAAACTTAATTATATTGGGACGGTCGGAGATTTTATTTGTCCCGCTTAAATTCGGAATTGGTGGTTTGACGGCGGGGTTTTCAACCATTCCAAAAATAAATAAATAAAATTAAAAAAAAAAAAAACTTAATTGTATTGTTATCTATTATGGATTATCAATGAAATCACTGCTGTTTTTAAAAAATCAAGAAAAAAAAAACGACAACAATAATGTCAAGAGTGTTTTTTTTTTTTGACCACATTCGTTTTCTAGTAAGCTAATGACATTTATACTTGCAATAGTTTATATGAATGTGTGTTTTGTAAGCAAGCAACTGAATAATTTTAGATGTCTTAATCAAAATTACCAGTAAATTAAGTTTCGACTTCGTCATAAGTTAAGCAAATTCTCGTGCAATGAATAGAAGATTAATTATTATTCCACATAATTGACGGCTGGATATGGGCCTCAAATCAAGATGAATTTAGCCCAAAGCAAATGTGAAAAGATTCTATAAATGAGGTCACATCTGTTCTGTATTAAAATATAAAGCCAATTTGCTATTTCAAAAATTAAGTGATTGATTAATTTCTTAATAAGCCAAAAACGAAGGTCTCTATCTTCGTGCATGGAATCAGTTGAAGCAATTGATTAACTACTTCATACCCACTCTTGCCTCCCTATTTGACTTATTTATCAAGTGATTTCATACTAATCATCATCTACTTATCTCACAAGTTAAGAGTGGAAAAGTTAAATAAATGGTCTCATGTATATGAGAAGACGTGTGCAAATATCGTATAAATTATACAGTATGGTATTAAACAAATTTATCAAATATGTTTATCATAATTACATGATAAAAAGACGGCGATATTTAGGATCCATTTGGTATTATGGAATTGAGACTTGTGTAGTTTAAACGGCAATAAATTATTGATTAATTCATGACATATCTGATTTTGCATATAAACCGTCAATTTAGTTGGTCTCACTGATTTTTAAATTTTCAAAATCGTCTTATTTGAAAAGACACATTTTCTTCTTTTTTTTTTCCCTCATTATTCTTTGTTAACGACTCTGGTGATTTCTCTTAATTTTATGATTATTTTGTCTTTTTTTGTCAGATTTTTATGATTTTTGAAGGATCTTAATAAATTAATTTTGAACTTCTATATTCTCAATCATGCAAAAAATATGAAAATTACTGTTACCGATTAATCACTCAAATTGCGATTTACTGTTAATCTTCTATTAAACTGTATATGCTGTGAAGAATAAGAAAAAAAACTTGTATTTTGAAAACATAACTTTGTCAAAAGTAGTAAATATATTATAAATTTCTCATAGATAAAATCACCTTAACTTAAAATCTACAACTGCAAGTGTTTATAAAAATTTTAAGGTTATGATTTCTGCCTATGCAATAATTCTTTGGTAAGATCACTTAAAAGAATCATATCTAATTCTACAAGGGACATTAAGCCGATCATCACAGAGATGGGGAGAGACCAGGAAAACTATTGGTCGATTGACGCCCGAGCGACTGAATTTGGGTGATTTATCGAAAACTATTAGTTTTGATTTTACGTCTTTGTTTTTTTGTTCTAATTAGAATTTATTAAGGAAATTCTTTAAATAAAAAAAAAACCATACAATATTAGAGCATTGGATGCTTTCTTTTGCCTTCTGTCAAGCATATTGGTTGCTGCATTCAAAAAAGAAACACATTGGTGTTTTAAACATTGGCAGGCCTTATATCAAATCAACCCACAGATAAGTTAATCATAATAAAAGATAGCACCAAAAATTGTTTGAATTTTAAATGTAAATCCATAATTCTCAAGTTAAGTCAACTAAGAATATTCATCATAAGTGAAGACGTTCACTAGATGATGATTAATTAAAAATTAATTTTGTGCTTAATTAAGAATATATGACATGTCATAGTTGAAGAGTGCACATAACCAAAACCCAAGTAAATAAAAAAAATTATCACAAGTAGCAACAAAAGTCTCGTATGAGTAACTTTTTTCGAAAAAAAGAAGAGGGAAATTTATAATTGTATTGAAACGAGATAGTGGTAGTGATAGTGATACGTAAAATTCAAGAAAGCATCCAAAGGTTTAAACTTGGGGCCCCATAATAATAAAAATGAAGCAATCAACGTACGGTAATTGCAGAACCATATCTCACTATCACTGCTCTAGTGCTCTGCTTCACGCTGAAGCAATTTCGATTCCTCTTCTTTAACTTTAATTAATTAAAAAAATACTATTATTCAAACTTTATGTTTTTTTTTTCAAACAAGGAAAATAATTCAGAGTTTATCACGAACATTTATATTTATTTTTTTGAAAATTTTGGAAATTCACCGTGAAATCATCCTATCTGAATTTAAATGAAATAGATAAAATTCTCAATTATTTTTAGTTTTTACAAAAAATATACCTCTATGCAAAAGTGATTATACCAACAAATAGTTTAACAATTAAAAAAAGGGAAAAGTATATAATAAAAAAATATTTGATAGTTTCGGGCATATTTTCAAAGACTACCATGTAAAATCAGGAAAACTAAACATGTGATGATATGGCTTGAGTATTTTCATCCGTCCAGTTTTTTATTGGCATTCATGATCTTGCCATATCAATATACATTATGCCACATGATAATTACTAACAGTGCTATAAATTTTGCCTATTTTTACAAACTGAACGAATTCACTTCACAAAAAAATTTTAAAAAAAAAAAAAAAAAAAACAACCCATGATTTAGCAAATCAAAAAAACACAATTTTTATAGTTTTCACAAAAAAATACAAATAGTTCTACAGTTAGAACATATAGTATAAATCATAGTTTCTTAGAACCTTAAACAGTACAATGATAAAACATTAACTTAAAACTCATGAATAAAATTACAAAAGCCCTTCATCATACCCTATTTATTTGGAGAACCTTTTGTACCAAATACAACCTTTAAACTCATATACATAAAGCGCAAAGCCCGTTAATATGCAAAAGCCTCCACAGAGAAATAAAATATTGAAAGTATTCGAAACCCCAAGTTGGAAATTCAAATTGATTTGAAATTGAAATTGAATTTGAATTGAAGTATGAGAATGTTGAGCTTAAGTAGTACAAAAGCAAACCAACTTGGTTGCCAAATGGTGAAAATATGTGGGGAAAAGGCAAAGTAAAACTAACATTGTGCATTGAACAGAGCAGACATATTATCATCAAAAAAAAAAAAAAAAGGAAACGAAATTACAGCTTTAAGCATACAACATTATGAAATATGACGCCTTTCTTATTATATCTGGCCATAGGGATAGGGATATATTACTACAAAGAGAGTTGTTGATTCTTCTTCATCAAACGCCCTAAAATTACATGAGAAATGGAATTCTTCATTTATTGCACCCAAAAAAACCATTAACAAAAAATAATACAACCCTCATCCCCATTACCCAGTACTATTTTTAAATTTAATATGGTCCTAAATTGACCTAAAACTAGTACACAAAACCCTGCAAGTCATAACAAAACTAAACTAAGGATTCTTTAATATATAGAAACAAAATGAACCATCATATCTATATATCACAAACAAACTCTAGCCTTTTCTACTTGAGAATTTTTTTGCAAAATAACCACAACACTATCAATAAGTCCACTCTTTTGGAAGATGTATTTCATGATGATTTCTAGCTGCCTCTGCTCTTAAACTTCTTTTTTGCAAAGTAATTAATGCATTTCTTCTTGCTATCATAGCATCTGCATTTCAAAATTAAAGCAAAAACAAACAAAATTAATCGGAAAAGTCAAAAAAAAAAAACTCTAAATAAAGAAAAACGATAAGCAGAACTTTGGGGTTACCATAATTTGGGCCGAAGCTGCCATGGAGGCGTTGCTGAACATGAGGTACCAAAACATTTGGAGCACCTAGAGACAGAGCAAAGGTAAGACCAATCAAAACGTGAACCAAAAAGATCCCAAAAACAAAAACAAAGAGATCTGGTAATTTTGCATTTTTGCAATACTCTAATACCTGATTTTCTTCGAGAATCATGTGGATAATTATTATTGTCGTTGCCATATCTGCGAGGCAAAAACACACCAGTGCCGGCACATTCCCTTTTAACAGAAGCAGATCCATTAACAAAAACAGGGCGAGGGCGAACTTGCTGCTGTGGCTTTTGCTGATGCTGCATCAATTGCAAATGAGGCCATGCAGACTGAGTCAGCTGCTGCCCACATCTTGCATTTTCATACCCAAAATTTCTAGCTTTGTTTTGGATCTGTTGTGGCTGTGATGATGCCCATGTTGCCCTTATCACTTCTTGCCTACTCTGAGTCCTCAACATTTGTTCCTGCTGCTTCACATATTGGCAGTACTACAAACAAATTTTTGAAAAAAAAATTAGTTGGTAAAGAAACCCTGTTGTTAATTTGCAAATTAATTACAAACTCACCTCATTTGGATTTGCAGCAAGGTCAAAATTGACACTTTGGCTAGTATAAAACCCTAAATTGGGATCTTTGATTACATGCACAGTGCTTGTACTTTTTGGAGGAGCAAATGGGCCTCTTTCATGGCTGTTGGTGGTATAATTGAGTGCTGTTTCAAAACTGTCACTCATCTTCAACCTTGCTATTTGGCTAGCAGCAGCTGATATGAGGTCCCACGTGTCGTTTTGACCACGAAACGGCGTCGTTGGAGGAGACGACACGAGAGAGGCGGAGCCGTTTGGACTGCCGTTACTTGACACGGACATGCTCCCAAGTCCACTCAGCGTCGACTCGGGCGACCCAGATAACACCCAGCTTTTCTGTTACAATAACAAAACACCCCCCAAAAAATATTGAAACTTCGAAATAAGAAATTAAAGAAAATAATATTCTGTAAAGTTACGTCCTGTACCTTGAGCTTCCGAGTTGAAGGAGTCAGACGCCGAGTTAACCCAGCAAGGAAGTCCTCTTCGTCGCTGGTGATTTTTGTCTGGGTAGAACCTAAAACTGAGTCGACCGGAGAGCTGACAACTGAGTCAAGCGAGTCAAACTCGTAAGGGAACTCAATGGGAAATACGAGACACGGTTTGAAGTTCAATTCAGTATTCTTGAGAACATTCCTGTCGACGGTTGCGGGAACGTTTTCTTTGTCCATCGGTACGACGTCGTCGGTGAGAAACTGTGGGGGCAACAAGGAAACGGCGTCGTTTAAGGACTCAGCCATGAAGAAGAGAGGGAGAGAAACAAAGAGTAAAGTGATAAATAAAAGATAAATGGGATTTTTGGTCTGCTGCCAGTTGAAGATTTAATAGGCAAAAAAAAAAAGAAGAGAGAGAGAGGTATGTATGGGACCCACCAAAAGACAGCATAGAATGTTGACCATAGGCTTCTGCTTTTATTAAGGTTTCAGGGTTCTTTGATTTTGGGGTTAGATAAGAATTTGTTTGATGAGATTAGTACCAGTCTTGTGTAGGCTTAATATTGTCTTAAAAGGGTAATGGCAATGGATAATGGAAGTCATTTTTATTATATATTTGTTTATTTATGTTTTTAAAATTGAATGGAAAGGAGGTAGGATATGAGTGGCATTCATCCATTAAAATGTCATTTTGAAATCGTTAGAAATTTCACCGCCAAACCACTCATTCCGGACTTAAATGGAATAGGTAAAATCTCTGAATGTCACATACTCTTACAATAAACGCACTCCATAGATTCGAATCCAGAACCTCAGTCCTACATTACCAAGTCACGCCCCTTGATGACAAAATTAATAATTAATTAATATTAATTTATAACTAATAAATAAAATGTATTAATAATTCATCAATAATAAAATAATATTTAATATTTTAATAAAATATTAATTTAATAAAAGAATAAATTAATATTTAGTAATTTAAAACATAAATAATTAATTATAAGTAATAAATTAATATATTATTACAACTAATGATACTTTTGTAACTTGTTAACAATTCATTCCGATTATTATTAAAGTAAACACATCAATGACAATATTATTTTATTCCAATTACAATTCCTACATTTAAGTAAATAGCTTATTCTGATTTCAATTAACCATTTTCATTTCAATTCATTCTAATTATGAGTACGTAAACACACTATGAATGTAATTATAGCTAGGCTTGGTCGATTATTTTGTATATTTCATAGTATTCGACTTAAAATATTATCTAATATTTAAATTTAATGGATATTATTTTAGTTTCATTTTTGAAATTATGTAACCAAAATGATTTTAGTTGGTTATAATTTTTACTATTCGATATCTAACCAAAAATAAATAAATAAATATTAATATTAATAAACAAATTATTTTAAGGTAAAAAATCATTTTTTTTTATTTTTTGAATAAAGGATATCCTATATTCGTTAATAATTTTGTAAGAAACTAAATAAATTTTCAATTATTCAATTTCGTTTATTTTGAATATAATATTATCTCATAATTTTTATGGATATGTTTTGGATTTTATAAAAATTAGTTGGATATCTGATTATTGACATTCCTATTTATAATTGTCATAAATAAATACGAATAAAACAAGTTGTAAACACAATTCAATAATAAGTATGATTTTATTTAGAATGATGATTTATTTTTGTTTAGCTATTTTACTTAACTTATTATATACAGTTAATGTTAATTGGAAATATGCAAATTTGAAATTTATGTATAAGCATGACGCGTTCAAAATTCCAACCAATATGCATTTATACAAAATGAAAGAATTGTTAATAAACTTTTGAATGAATAAGAATGGAACCCGCATTTTTTTCCTCATATAACATTTAAGCATTTAGTGATTATCATTTATCAGCACACTCTTATTCTTCATTACCGCTTTATTCACACACCAATTTGTGTCCACTAGTTAAAGCATGGACATAAACATAATTATATTTGTGATTACTAGCTTTGTTTTTATAATTTTGTTTATATATATAGTTATTACACTTTTATGGTGAAAAATAGTAAAACTCATTGATATTTGATAAAATTAATCGAAACCTCATAATATTTAAAAATTAAACAAAATCTTATTGGTGAATACGAAATCTCATAATATTTAAAAACTAAACAAAACTTATGAAAGAGTTGAAGATTTTACTGACCGACCTAAATATCTCACCTCTACTAATGTTGGTGAATACGAAATCTGGAACAGTTATATAAACTACGCAATATATAGAACATAAATTTTTACTACAACACATATACAATCTATTATAAGAAAGATAAATAAGTATGTAAAGAAGTTCCAACACTCAATCTTCACTTCCAAATCTAGATCCACCATCTTCTTGCACATATCTTTTATCCGCCGATGAAAAGACAAATTTTATTCCAGCAAAACATAAACAAAAGCCCAACACAAGGTTGGAAATTTACCACCATAATAGGTGGAGTCACATATTCATGAAGATCTGGATAAAAAAAAATGATAAGGGGAAAAAGAAAAAGATGAAAGAGATTCAAGAAACAATGGAATGGGAGGCAGGGATAGGATTAGGAGAGATGGGTTGCCGCCGACCACAATCACTGTTGTGGTTGGCGACCTCATATATGGTACTTGATGTGTGTTTCAGAGAAGAGAGAAACTGAGATTAGACGTGTTGAGATAAGCTGATCGCTGGCTTTCAATTGGTTGGTTTAATTTTTATAACAACGTTCTTAAATATTGACTTTATTTATCATTACTATTTTGCTAATTATGGAAAATTTTAATGCTTATAAATACTTTTCAAAATAAAATTTAGAAAATATGAATCAAGCAAAAATGATGTAAAATTAAATACATTGCACCTTTTAAAATTTCATTTAATTCAAACATTTTAGCTTTTTCTATTATTAATTATTAAGGATATTTCCCTCACGTGGTGTGGCTTTGTGACAAAAAGTTTGGAATTGATTACTTGGTCCTGAGTTCGAGTCCAATGTGTGCATTTCTTGTAGAAGCATAAGACAGTAAGAGATTTTACATGTTCATCTTACAAAATATAATGGTATAAAATAATCAAACTTCACCGGTGAATATGAAAAAAATATAAGTACTAGTTTTTTTTTTTATTACCACATATATATATATATAAGGGTAACCGGTTAAATCCGGTTCGGTTCCGGTTCCGGTTGCATTCGGTTTTTTTTTTTTAAATAAAAAATTGAGATTAATGAAATAATATTATTTAAAATTATTAATTTGAATTTATATAATAAACTTACATTACATAATTACATTAAATTACAAATAAAATTCTTATCTAAAAAAAATAATAAATTAAAGAGCTTGAATTTAAATTTTTAAAAACTTAAGTTGCCTAAATTTCCTCCAGGGGTGAGAGGAATCAAAACTCACGTAGTTCCATTACATTTGAAAGATATTTCCCTCATTGTAATTTTACAATTATTTAAATATTTAATTATCAATCATCATCTGTGGCTGTTGATCCTTCAGCTCCGCTTGCACTTGCTGCATATGTATTATCGAACAAGTCTTCAAATTCATCAGGGGCATATTGTTGTTGCCGCAGATCAGCTCGGGTCCAATCATCCACACATGTTGTTGCTTTCAATATAAGAAACCACACAATGGTTGCATACTGCATTTGAACCGTCATCAGTAACGTCTACATGAAAATGAATTTTGAAAACATCCGAGGAACGAGACTTTAACTTTTCTTCTACGTGAACCGAAACTATGGCCGCTCTTTTGGGTTGGCATATTTGACATTGTGTTCTCAGATGAGCTTGCCATTTAGAGAATTGAGAATGATAAATTGTAATTTGTAATTGTAATTTGTAAATTAGATAATTGCGAATAAGAGAATTGAGAGAATTGAGAAACTGGTGTGTTGAAATAATGAAAAATCACCTATATTTATACATTTTTAGAATATTTTGTGATACCCAAATTGCCCCTAAAATTAACGGTTTTATTACTGTTATTATGGGTAATTTTGGAAATTTAAAATATATATTTTTTTTTTAGAAATTGGGGCAGGGAGCTGTTGCTCCCTGCCCCAGCGCAACGGCTACTATCTGCTCCCTGCCCCAGCGCAACGGCTACTATCTGTTGGGCTGGAAGATACACCCAAACGGCTAGTAGCCATTGGGTGTAGGGTTCCAACGGTTCCAACCGGTTCGGTTAGGGTAAGAACCCTAACCGAACCGGTAAGGTTAAGGAAATTAGAGTCTCTATAGTTTTTTGTGGATACTCGAACTCATGTCCCTTATCAGGTGAGAGGAAATGGTGAAGGACATGAGTTATCAACGAGCTATCAATTGGCCAATGATTAATTAGTTTAATTAAAAAAAACTTTGTTGAAAGGAAAATTATCATTTTTGAACATGATAAATAGCTTAAGTATCAATTTCTACGAAAATTTTGAATTCGTTTTATTTTTCACATATAATTTAAAAATTATTCAATTGTCCACCTGAAAAATTGGAAAATTATATGTGTTATATTTCATAAAAGTATAAAATTGAATATATTTGAAATTTCATGTAGAAAATGGAATTATTTAAAAAATTTCCTATAAAACAAAAATTAAGTTATTTACCATATGGGAAAATGATAATTTTCCATTTTCATACGATTTTTGAAAACAAAATGACTAAATAAAATATGAACAAAATAAAGAAAAAAAATTGGATATCACAGACAACCCGTGGGTTATCGGGGATCATAGTTGGCAATAATGGATTCTGAATCTTGAAGTGACGTGGTGATATTGCAGATTCGGCAGTTTATTTGTCATTGTCATTGCTGTAATTACGCCTCTTTTAACGGCTGTCTGCATGTGCCGTTAAAAAACGCCGCTTAATGTAGTAATAATAAACTAATAAGTCCACCCTCGTTATAACGGCGAAAGGGATCCCGGACCTGAAACTTCCTTTGATTGGATTTAATAAAATTTCCCCGTTATAACGGCAGTTTTCCCGGACCTGAAACTTCCTTATGATGGATTTAATAAAATTTTCCCGCTAAAAGTACTGGCTATAAACAAATAAAAAAAAATGAAAATTATTTAGGAAGTTGCGACTGTGGGGCCTTCTGAAATCGACAGCACACTAGTCAGAAAGGCGGGAACAGCTTTTGTTTTTGGATTTAATTTTGAATATTGAAAATTAAAAAATAAAAAGTTGATTTGATAGGGGATATTTGTGAAAAGTAAGGGTAACAAAAACAAATGAATCCGAATAAAATTGAAAAACCAGAACGGAACCGATTTTCTTTATTTTAATTTTTTTTTTGATTTTTTAATTAAAAACCGAATTGAAACAAATTTATTTAGTTTTTTAACTAAAAAATCTGAATTAAATAATTTGATTTTATTAATTCTTAAGTGTAATAATTATTTTTTATTTTAAATTTATTGCATTATCAATTTCATTAAATGTTTTAATTTTTTGTTTTGATTGTGTTTATTTTTTATTTTCCTACATTTTAAATTATCTAAATGATAAATGTATCTCATGAAATATTTATATTGATATAATTCTGATGATTAGTGCAAAATTCGAATAAAGATTATATTCAATTAATATTATTAATGTTCAAATTTTATCGTTATTATTAAAAAAATTGAAAAATTCGAATTAAACCGAACCGAATTGATGATTAAAAATTATTATAAATTTATAAATAAAAACTGAGCGGTCATTTTTTTTAAAACGAATATTTATAATTATTTTTTGTAATTATACGGAACCGAAGCAAATCGTGCCCACTCCTAATCAAAAGGAAATTTGCCTCTTAACTCTTTATAATACTTTATTAACCTTAAAAATAAGTTTTTTTTTTTATAATTCTTATTTTTTAAATATTAAAATTAATAATAAATTTATAAATCTAACAAATTCGTAATCAAAACCTTTAATTTAATTAACAATCTCAAATGAAAATAAGGATTAAAATAATATTAGATTGACACTTCTCATATCATCTTTGGCTTTATTTGGAATTGTCGTTTAGTTTGTTGTGATATAATAAACTTGTGTTTTGGTCAAAATATAATTTTTAAAGCTTTAGATAATAATAAAAAAAATATAATATCTGTGATTTTTTTTAAAAAAATTATATTTTATCAAGCTAATATTTTTAGTATTTACTCATCATTAAAATATTAAAAAAAATCAAGCCACACACTTATTTTATTAACATAAAATAATATCTCGTATCATCGTTTATGAACAACTACTTATTTATATCATTTTCTAAATTTTAATCACATTACTAAATAGAACCTCTATAAGTTTTTCGAGTGTATTTTTAAAATTTATTTTAGAGAAATTAATTTGTTGTCTATAAATTTATTTATTTAATAATAAATTATATATCTATTTTTTGCTTTATTAAAGATAATTGAATAAAATAAATTTATATAAAAAAACATAATATTATATATATATATATACAGACACACACAATAAAAGCCCAATAAAATAAGAATAATCATTTAACTTTTTGACTTCATGGTATTGAGAAATTATAAAAATATTAAATAGCAAGTTATAATATATTAAAGGGAAAGTGACATTCTCCCATGTCAAATGGTAAGAGTGTATTCAATTTGTGCCACAATATATGTTAGTAATGGTACAAGGATTGTCTATGTTTTATTCCAGGATACGAGCTGCTGGTCGACAAACAAATTTAGAGAATAATGCTGTACGTGTTTGCTTGGAAACCTCCTCATCTGAGATATGTTGTTATTGTGCGTAATCATCTCCGTCAAATGATGATTGTGGGCGTTGATTCTGAAAGTTTTTTTCTGATGATGTTGACATCGTTGAGTCGGACTCATTACGTATTATTCAATTGATTTTCGGTCAATTAAATATTCGAATAGAATTTTTTTAGATTATTAGTATTATATGATAACTTTTTATGCCAAAACGTGATTTTCAGATTTATCATATGTTAAGGGATCACAATTAAGTAGCAAATTACTTATATCATTTTGCCTTTCATTATAATAATCTTATGCAGATTTTTCTTTTCAAATATTTTGTTTCCTTCAATAATATATTCTTTTCCCATTAATATATTATGTATTTTATTCAAAATATATATATTTATCCAAACAATTCATTTAAAAAGGTATTTAAAAAAAAAAAAAAACCCAAATACCTTTGAAAAAAAAAATCAAACGTAAACATAATTTCATTTTATTTCCCGCGAAATCTTTTAAATTTCCCGCCGAAAGACCCAGTGAGTCAATCAACCGTCACTTTCAAATATCTACTTAGTGTGAAAACTGAAAAGACAAACA